>CM060925.1:181912450-182512450 GCA_030737875.1 Allium sativum | reverse complement strand
CTACCTAAGGTTCTCATGACAAGGTTAAAGAGATAACAAGATAAACATGGATAGCAAAAGAAAGATATGCTAACTAGGAAAAGAGATTGAGAATGTACCCTCAAAAAGGAATGGATAAAGCCCACGCATCTTCTCCTCGGTTTCCCAAGTTGCATCTTCATCGGCTTCACTCCACTGAACCTTTACTAACTTGACTTCTCGATTCCTCAGCTTCTTGATCTCCGTTCCCAAGATACAAATCGGAGCTCGCCTCAAAGTTGCCTCCTTTTCTACCTCCATGTCTTCAAGAATGCTAGGCTCAACTATCTCGGCTGACTCATGTAGGCACTTCCGGAGATGCGAGACATGAAAAACATTGTGCACTCTAGCTAGCTTCTCGGGCAATTTCACCTTATAAGCCATCTTCCCAATCCTCTCTATGATAGGGAAGGGTCCTACGAACCTTGGTGCCAGCTTCCCAACTGCTCCAAAACGAACCACATTTCGCAAAGGAGAAACCTTCACAAAGACCATATCTCCAACTTCAAACTCTAAGTGTGTCCTTCGCTTGTCTGCATAGGATTTCTGTCTGTCTTGGGCCGTTTTCATCCGCCTTCGAATCAACTCAACCTTCTCGGATGTGTCCCTTATCATGTCGGGCCCAAGTATAAGCTTATCCGTCGTCTCCCACCAACATGTTGGTGACTTGCACGGCTTCCCATATAAAGCTTCGAATGGTTCCATCCCTATGCTTGCTTGGTAGCTGTTATTATAAGCAAACTCTACGAGAGGAAGGTGGTCTTCCCAAGTGCCACCAAAGTCAAGAATGCATAGCCTCAACAGATCTTCTAGTACCCTATTCACCCTTTCGGTCTGGCCATCCGTCTGTGGGTGATAGGTCGTACTTAGATTCAATCGCGTACCCATTGCTTCTTGTAAACTATTCCAAAATTGGCTAGTGAAGATTGGGTCACGATCGCTGACTATGCTAAAAGGAACTCCATGCAACCGTACTATCTCTCGAAGATAAACAGATGCTAGCCATGATGCGGTCCTCTTGCTCTTCACCGGAATAAAGTGGGCACTCTTCGTAAGTCTATCAACTATGACCCATATGCTAGTATTCCCCTTCCTTGATCTCGGCAATCCATCCACAAAATCCATAGAGATACTTTCCCACTTCCATAGCGGGACCTCCAATGGATGCAGTAGCCCACCGGGCTTCTTCGACTCGGCCTTTACTTGTTGGCAAACAATGCATCTAGAAACAAACTCTGCCACATCCTTTTTCATCCCATCCCAAAAGAAAATGCGCTTCATATCCCGGTACATTTTATCCCCTCCGGGATGTATGGTCATCCTCGAGTGATGCGCCTCCTCAAGAACTCTATTTACTAAGTCTCTTACTCGGGGAACACATAGTCTTCCATCACGCCTTAGCCATCCCTTGTCATCAATAGTATATCTAATGAGGTGACTTGACGTCTCACCCCGAATCAACTTGTCCATGATCTCGACTATCTGCGGGTCTTCCCTCTGTGAAGCCCCAACTTGATCAAGAAGTGTAGGTCTCAGCTCAAGGGATGCTAATGAACCAGTCATTGACCCAACAGCAGGTGCAAAATCAAAGGTTGCCAAGAACTCTAGGCTCTTCATCTCAACAAATAAGGGACTCAAAGTCAACCTTCTTCTGCTTAGCGCATCTGCCACAACATTACCCTTGCCAGGGGTATAAGCTATCTCAAAGTCATATGATGCCAAGAATTCCATCCACCTTTGCTGCCTTAGATTCAAATCTTTCTGCGAGAAGAGGTACTTGAGTGACTTGTGATCAGTATACAACTCAAACCTTTCGCCTAGAAGATAGTGGTGCCAGGATTTGAGTGCAAAGACGATCGCTGCCAACTCCAAATCATGAGTGGGATAGTTCTTCTCATGAACTTTGAGTTGCCTACCCCCAAAGCATATCACTCTCCCTTCTTGCATCAGGACAGTGCCTAATCCCGTGCCACATGCATCGATGTACACGGTAAACAACTTCCCTCCATCACGCAATGCTAGAACTGGAGCTGTGGTGAGGGCTTTCTTGAGCCTTTGAAAAGCAAGCTCACACTCTAAGTCCCATGCAAAGACTAAGTTCTTCTTCGTTAACTTAGTGAGAGGGGCTGAGATCTTAGCGAAGTCCTTAATGAACTTCCTATAATATCCTGCCAGACTGAAAAAGCTTCTCACTTCAGTTGCATTCTTCGGAACTTTCCAGTCTTGTACTGCCACCACTTTAGCGGGATCTACAGCTATGCCTTGCTTAGAAACTATATACCCAAGGAACCGAACTTCCTTTCTCCAGAAATGGCATTTAGAGAACTTGGCTTTCAACTGATGAGCTCTAAGCGTATCCATAACCTCCTTGAGGTATGTAGCATGCTCTTCCTCGTCCTTAGAGAAGATCAGAATATCATCCACGAAGACAACCACAAACTTGTTAAGGAACTCCCTGAACACCCTACTCATCAAATCAACAAAGTATGCGGGTGCATTAGTCAAACCGAACGGCATGACTAGACATTCAAAGAATCCATCTGGAGTCCTAAACGCAGTCCTATCAATACTATCCTCGGCCACTCTAAGCTGATGGAATCCGGTGGCTAGATCGAGCTGAGAGAAAACAGAAGCACCAACAAGCTGGTCAAAGAGATCGTCAATCCTCAGTAACGGGTGTCTATTCTTCTTTGTCAGCTTGTTCAACTCACGATAATCAACACATAGACGAAGCGAACCATCCGCCTTAGTAGCGAATACCACCGGAGCACCCCATTCTGAAATGCTTCGCCTAATGATTTTTTTCTCAAGCAACTCCTTGATTTGCTTGCTAAGCTCTCTTCTTTCTCGCGGGGCCATGTGCCTCACAGGCAATGAAACTGACTTGGCATTATCAACAAGATAAATGCGGAAATCTATCTCTCGCTTAGGGGGTAACCCCTTAACCTCGTCAAAGACATCGGGATATTCTCGGACCACCCTTACAGACTGCAGATCATCGATGGACGAGTCAAGAGATTCAAGATAACATAACATGACGGGATCCAGAGGGTTACAAGAAATTTCTAGGGTATTACCGAGGCGAGTCATGAGCCTCACCACCCTATGCTCACAATCAAGAATGGCTCCATAACTGGATAACCAATCCATGCCCAAAATCAACCCGTATCCCACGAACCCGAGAACATAAGCATTACATGTGAATTCTACGGTCAAGATAGAAATCCTCAAATCCATACAAATCATAGATAGATGGGCGGAACCCCCAATTGGATTTGAAACACTAACGGGATCCTCAACTAGACTAGTACTTAGGTGCAAACTTTCAACAATGTCAGAAGAGATAAAGGTATGCGATGCGCCAGAATCAAATAAAGTTCGAACAGGAAAACCAGAAATATAAACAAGACTTTCTACAGAAATACTACCTCGGTCCGGAACTGGAGCAGTGTTGAGAGCATGCATCTGCCCTCCAGAAGATCCTGCTCGCTGAGCCTGTCCTTGCCCCTGCCCCTGCCCTTGCATCTTTGGGCAATCCTTACTGAAGTGTCCAGCCTCTCCGCAATGAAAGCATTCTCCTAACTTCCTCTTCTTCTTCCTACAATCTTTGGCTATGTGCCCAACAATCCCACAGAAGTTGCACTTCCTTGTGTCCTTTGCCTTGTTGTTGTTGGCCTTGTTACCCTTGTTGTTCTTGTTGTTCTGATTGCTCTGATTTCCTCCCCACTTGGAGTTCGCCTTCTTGGTTTGAGTCTCATTAGGATTGACTTCCTTCTTGCCATTCTTATCATCTCCCTGAAGCAATGCCATATCTACTAGGCTCTCAAAAGTGGCCCCCATGGGTATATGGGACATGGCTAAACCTTGTAATGGCTCATTCAATCCTCGTGCAAAGCGTAGAGCCTTCTTCTGGGGTGTGTTAACCATGTCCAAACCGAATCGAGCAAGCTGGTTAAACTTATTCACATACTCCCTCACTGTCATGTCCCCTTGCTTCAAAGATATGAACTTCTCCATTTGCAAATTCTCCTCAGCAGATGATAGAAACTTAAGCCCAAACCTCATCCTAAAGTCGGCCCAAGTCTCTATAGGCCTAGTAGCGTTGGTGACCTCCCACCAATAAGCAGCTTCCTCTTTCAATAGCCATACTGCCAACAGAACTTTTCTACGGTCTTCCACATCAAAGATGGCAAAGAGGTCTTCAATCTCTTTTAACCAATTTCTTGCCTCAACAAAAGTCTCCGTCCCAATAAAATTCTGGCCACCCATTGCTTTAAAGTCCTTGCAAATCTTTGCGAAATCCGCTTGTGGACGCTGAGGAGGAGGAGGAACCTCAGGTACGGGAGGAGGAGTGGGAGTGTTTGCTGGGCCCGCATCGTTGGCCCTAGCTTCTAGGTACCTCCGGAACCATCCGGGTATGGGTACTCCCTCGGGAAGGTTAAGATCGGTCATGCTGAAAAAAGAAAAGATAGATTTAGAATGAGGAAACAAAGGATAGTGCTAATAGCTTTTTGGGAATAGCCTTTTAAAATAAACTAGACTTTCTTGGAAAAATATTTAATTGGTTTTGAAAATAGTTTTTCAAAAAGATAAGTTTTAAAACCTTTTGCTCAAATCTTGTAAACCTTATGCTCTGATACCAAATGTAACACCCCACCTCCGCCAGGGTCACTCTAAGCAAGTACACTGGCTTTGGAGGGGTGTTGGTCAAGGTAAACATGCATGAAGATATCACAAGACATAACATATAAGTAAAACAAAGTAAATAAAGCAGCGGATAAAACTACTATTTCAAAACCATAGTCAAGTTACATCATAGTACTTAGTCATTATTTTCCAACTACTACAAGTCTAGAAAACATAAACTGAAAACTGGAAATAACATAAAGTAAACTATCCCCAAAGTAGACGTGGTAAAGCCATAACGAGCTCAAGTCCAAACCGTACATGAGCTATCCAGAAAGCAAGCTAAAGATCCAAGCTAGGTGCTAGCGTTCCCACCCTGAGAACCTAGGGGGGAAACGGAAGAAAAGAGGCGAAAGGAAAACAGGTCAGTCAAAAAGACTGGTAAGTCCTACCTACTATTAGTATAAAAACTAATAAAGTTAACTGGACATGTAAAACAGAGATGAAACATAAGATGATAACTGGCATGGTGGAAAGTTAACAAGAGTAGCATCACATATACAAGGTTAAGTTGCACCAAGTGTACTAGTATTCTAATCCATGTCAAGTATAAACAAGAAATGATCCCTTAGCCCAATGTTGGCCCAAACTCATGAGATGACCTAAATCAAGGTCCAACTACTCGGTCTAGTCGATCGGCTCCCTATAAGCCTAACTCGTCGTGTATCAGTGTCATACGGCCTAATCATGGAATGTAGTTAACTATGCAAGGTCCACCCTAGGGTGTATCCAGTCCTAGGGTGTAAACCACAGACACAAAACAAGCATGCACAGTCTAAACCTACCGGTGCCCATGTTCAACTCCGGACTTAATGTGCACGCCCATGGTCCGCCTGAACAACCGGTGCACCATTCAGCCGTCTCTTTTGGTCTCTTACAATCAGTCAGTAATCGTGCCCCACCCTAGCCTAGTCCAGGGTATCCAGATACTCCCAAGTAGGTTACTGCTGAAAAGGACCACGTAACTAGGGTTTTAAATGGGTTAAGTGTGGTTAACCCTATCCTAACCATGTATTGAGTTAGTCAAGTGTATCCAAGCAGTTCATGACTTAACCCTATCAATACATCGTGTTCAACTGGTTAAGTATATTCAAGTAGTCCATGACTTAACCCTACCAATCCATCGTGTTTAATTGGTTGAGTATTCAAATAGTCCATGACTTAACCCTATCATGTGGCATTAATTTACTTAATGCACCCAACCTCTCACATTAGACCTTGTTGTGGTTACTAGTTAAGCCGGGCGGGTCCGGGTAACTTTACACCACAACTTAGTCTAACCTCGGGTTTTTAAGTGCAACATGACCAACTTCTCACATTGGGTCCTATTGTTTGTAGCTACTAGTTAAGCCGGTCGGTTCCGGGTAGATTTATGCTACAAACTCAACCCAACCTCGAGTTGGCCACTTTCATGTTTTCTACATGTCATGTCCACATTCATGTTTTCAAGCATAATCACATGTCATATTTTCAAGTCATGTTTCATGTCATTTAAGTTTACCCACGTAAGTTCGCATCAACACAAATAGATCAAAAGGTGGAACATAATGATATGACAAGTTGGGCATAAAGTGGCAAAGTCTATCACAAGTTTAACATGGTGATATATGAGGCAAAGGTGCTCAACATACTAGCATATAAGGTTATTGGCCTCAAAACATGCATAACCTCAACTTAGCAAATAGGTGATAACATGGTCATAGTTAACATAGGGTGATAACTTGTGATTAGCATATAGTTCATAACATCATAGGCAAGTTAACATAAAGATCATGAGAGGATCTATGTTGCATTATGCATAACTACCAAGTTCTATGTTGCATTATGCATAACCACCAAATAAAGCTCATAGCTTTCTACCCAAAAATCAAGGTAAATGATACTAAGTTCATGATAGTGCCATAATCATAGATCAAAAGAGTCATACATGGATCTATGCATACAAATATAGCCCAAAGACAAGTATTATACCCAAAAGTCACATTTTCAACTTGCTACATGATCATATTAACTTCATAGTTTAAATCTAAGAGTAGAATAGGGCTTACAAAGCTTGGCTAAGAAGACTAGAACAAAGTAAAACAAGATTGAGATGAAGCCACATTAGAAATCCCTAATTGGATATAAGCTCCAAGTTGTCTTTGCAAAATAAGAAGAAAGATCCTTGTTTTGATGAAGAAAGATGGCTCTTTTACTAGCTTAGAACACTCAAGCTTTCATGAAGAAGATGGAGGCCATGATATGAAGGTGGAGGCCATGATTAGGAAGCATTTTGGCATAATTTAGTTGTAGGAATGATTTGTGATGATTTAGGCTAGGTATTAGGGTCCTTTTATAGAAGTTTAGGTTAGTTTAGGCCATAGGATTAACCCTAATTCAGATCTGAGCCATCAAATCACGTCACTAGCCAACAAAACAAGACCCAGGAGCCAAAACAGGTGCACCAGGCCAAACTGGCCGACCACCCAAGTCGACAGGGGTGTCGATTGGGCAGTCGACACCACCTGGTGTGTGTCGACTCCCAAGTCGACTCCCCAGTCGACTTGGGGCTGGCGAGAATTTTCCCGCCTGTCCTGCTAGGGCTGAATTTGAATTCTGAATTTAAATTTGAACTGTTTTTGAACTTGAAACTTCTGAAAACTTTGACGGGCCATAACTTGGTCATACGGACTCCGATTTTCGAAAACTCGGACTCTATTTCGCGTATTTTTCCGAGACGAATGCAATGGCATAGCCCGTTTCCCTTGATTCATATTTTATCATTTAATTCTGCCTTGATTTATGTTATAACATGTTATTCAAAATACGGGTTGTTACAAGGATGTTTTCCAACTACCACGCTCGATGTATGACTCACTCTACCATTTCAAATACAATTCACACTTCGTCGTGTACGAGATATGGTACAACCATATTATATAGTTAGAGTAACATCATTCGATTGTAGGCTGACACTATTAGGTACCGCTTGTTATATGTTTTTGGAATGTTGGAATGTGTCCATAAAGTAATATATTTTATATTCATCGCTATCTGTAGAGTAAATTATTGAAATATATATCTTTTCTTTTGAAATAACAAATTAAATTACTAGAATTAAGATACAGCTGGATACAAAGACGAAACATGTAACACCCCGCCCCCGCTAGGGTCACTCGCAAAGGAATGCACTAGCTTTAGAGGGGCATTATTGGTAAACATGCACAGAAATATCACAAGACAGAACATATAAAATAGCGGAAGTAAAAACAAACTTTCATAACATTAATAAATGAGGTCAAAAGCCTTTTTACATCAGAGCACATCAAAACCTGTCTTGCCGAAATAAAGAAGCATGAAACCTTTTTCATAAATTATTCCCCAATTAAAAACAGTAAAGTAGCCATAGCCAAGAGAAGTCCAAGCCATCCATGATGACCTTCAAGCAGAAGAAGTCCGAACTAAACAGCATTGTTTCCTCCCTGAAACCTGGGGGGGAAACGGAAGAAAAGAGGCGAAACAAAACGGGTCAGTCAAAAAGACTGAGTAAGTCCTATCTACTTCCAGTATAAAAACAGGTAAAGGTAACATGACATGCATAAACTGAAAGTAAACATAAGGATAACTACAAGATAGATGAACTAAACCAGGGTAGCCGGTTGAACTACTGTGGCAAGGTAAACTAAGGTATCATGATAAACTACTGTGTTATGATAAGTCAAGGTATCACATCGTCAGATTTCTATCGAGTATATTATCCCAAGGTATCTGCCCCGTCTAACATCCCACGGTATCTATTATGTATATTCTTCCTAGTTCTAACATGTATATTTGCTCTGCACCTCTCGTACTAGTATCCCTACCCGCGTCATGTGTTAACCATGAATGTCCCGTGCTCAAAGTCGTGTAATGGTCCATGTCAACCTAATATCGCATATATAGGTTACTCAAATCATATGTTTCTTTCCATGTATATAAGTTCAGTCCTTTGCCGTACCTCGTACGGGCTTCCTCATGTCGTATTATCTTTGAAATCGTTTGGACTGTCACCCTTGTTCTAGCTAGGCTCTTCCATATGAATCATTGTTTGAACTACTAGGACTTACGCCACCTAGCTCTACTAGGGATTACGCTTACCTATTGCACGCTTTCGTATTTCGGTCTGGGTCAAACCACCTAGGCCACTAGGGATTACGCTAACCCTCAACCGCGCCCTTTTTCCCACGCATTCATCGTGAATCGTTTTTCTATAACTGTATGCACATGTATCACATCGTGCCATCCGAGTCCTGTCACAGGGCAAAACAAGAAATACAGGACTCGGTCGGGAGCTTTAGATTTATCTGCCGATGCAGATACTAAGGTCTGCTTTTCTACACGTGGCTATGGTCCCACGAGACCCCTCCCTCAACTAGTGAAAGGCAACACAAGAGAAAATCTTGCATGAGAACTACACTCCGGCCAGCCCACATCCTACGGCCTACCTCACCCATAATTAGATAGCAATTATGGTCTGTTGGGTGTTCCCTGCCTTTCCGTACGTACACGCTTGACTCAAGATGGTAGATGATCGACGAACTTGCTATCTCGGGCACCTTATGTATTCGTCGACTCACTGCTATCCACCCCAGTCTTTAGGTCGCTCGCATAGCAACAAAGGCATACTCTTGGTTCTTCTACCGCAGACCTCAACCTCTCGTGAGCCTAGTATAATGACCTGGCAGCTCACAGAGGGATCCCAAGAATATCCTCACGTTCCCCGAAGCCGCTGCTTCGTTACCCAGTTCGTGGGAGCCTTTATCTAAATCAGATAGCCTGCTCCTATACGCATACTTAAACGTTGACCTAACGTATCGGGTTACTAATCTATCTAAGAAATGGTCCAAATTTCCTTGACTAAGAATTATTACTTAGTTTCCCATAACTAAGGTTTACCACTTAGCCTTATTTCCATAATCCTTGTTAACTATGGTTATTTACCTAATCCTCCGAATTAGGGTTTATCTAATGGGTTAAGGGTCACTTAAGTTCCTAACTTAGCCCGTCTACAAACCATGTCAAAATTGGCTAAGTATTCAAGTCCAAGACTTAACCCTACAGACCAGGTGTCAAGTTGGCTAAGTATATTAAGCAATCCATAACTTAACCTCGTCTAATTATCATTTTAGATTGGTTAATTATATAAATTAACTTGACCTTGTCAAGTTACCGAGTCAAATCGGTCAAGCGTATTCAAGTGATTCGTGACTTAGCCTTATCGTGTTTTCACGTTAGATTGGTTAAGTGTAGATTAACTTAACCTCATCAAATTAACGAGTTAGATTGGTTAAGTATAGGTCACTTAACCTCATCAAATCATCGTGTTAAATTAGTTAAGTGTTTAACTTAACCCCATTAAATTACCAAGTTGGGTTAATTAAGTCTAGGCTAACTTAACCCCATCCGATTACCATGTTTAGATTAGTTAAGCCTAATCTTAACCCCATCCATTAACTGTATTATACGGTTAAGTGTCATTAATAAAATTTACTTAACCTTATCACGTTATCGTGTTGGATTGATTAAGTGTTGGTTAACTTAATCCCGTCCACTAGTCGTATAACAATGGTCAAGTGTCATTAGGCAAATCAAGTTACTTAACCTACCCAAGCTTATCATGTTTTGTTAAGTATCATTAGCCTAATCAAATTACTTAACCCATTTGTCCATATCATATTTGGTTAAGCCTCATTAATCAAATTAACTTAACCCTATTATGTGGCATTAATTTAATTAATGCACCCTCAACCTCTCACATTAGACCTTGTTGTGGTTACTAGTTAAGCCGGGCGGGTCCGGGTAGACTTACACCACAACCTAGTCTAACCTCGGGTCTTAAGCGCGACATGACCAACTTCTCACATTGGGTCCTATTGTTTGCAACTACTAGTTAGGCCGGTCGGTTCCGGGTAGTTTTACGTTGCAAACTCAACCCAACCTCGAGTTGGCCACACTTATATTATCCAAGTTCATCATGTTTCCAAAACATGTTACAAGTTTTCAAGCATTTGGGTAGATCTAACTTAATAGGTAAATTCCCAAAGGGTAGACCTAACTTAATAGGTAAATTCCCAAGCTCATGTTTTTATGCATACTTACATGTTATCTTTCAAGTCATATTTTCAAGTATAAACACATGTCATATTCAAGTTAAGATTTTGCGACATGTTCATGTTTGTCTAACTACCCAAAATCGTGTTTTCCCCAACGCAAGCAAAGCGAGTCAACATAGTAAGGATACTATGTCACATATTGGTCTCAAAACATGCATGATGCCAAAAAGGGCTTGGCTTCCTCATGCATAACATCATAAAGAGATTGTCCATAAACATGCATAGTGTCATAAGGTAATTTGGCCACAAACATGCATATTATCAAAAAGGGTTTGGCCTTAAACATGCACAACTTAAAAGAGGGGATTGGCCACGAGCATGCATAATCTCATAAAGGATTTGGCCACAAACTTGCATGTTAGCATAAGGGGTTTGGGTTCATAAACATGCATAAGCCCCAAAATCTTGTCTTAGCCAATGTTTCACAAGTAAAGTGGTACCTAAAGGTTCATGCTAGCATTTCATGCATAAAGATCCAAACTTGCAAGTTAAACTAGGTTATGCATAGCATGAGAGGCATGATTAAGTTACTCACATGGCCTAAGATCATAAATATGAACACAAGAGGCATGGTAAGGTTCATATAGGTTCGCATAATCATGTTTAGCCTCATTTTATCCCATGTCATTATCAAAACTACCGTTTCCATCTAAAAGTAGCTAGAACTTACCTAGCATGGCAAGAGGACTAGGAGCATGCATCGTTTTGGCGAAGAAAGGTGGCTCCTTTGATGAAGATCCGTCATGAAACTCGCATAGCAACGTTGATTTGGCCTCTATTTGATGTAGCAAGCTTGCATCTTTTGATTTGAACCCTATTTGAATGCATAGGCTCTAGGGATTTGAGATGGAGGCCATGATCAAAATTGATTTTGGCAGCACTTAGTTGCTAGGTTTGATTTTTAGGGATTTAGGTTAGGTTTAGGGTCTTTTTATAGAGATTAGGATAGTTTTAGGCCTTAGGATTAGATCTAGGATTAATCTAGACCACAGAAATCGTCACAGGCCCATCAGACCAGACCAAGACTGCATCCAGGTGCACCAGGCCACAAAACACGGAATTGTGTTTTGGACCCAGTCGACACCCAAGTCGACAGCCCTGTCGACTTGGGGTCCAGGGGTGTCGACAGCCCTGTCGACATGGGCTTTGGCGGGAAAATTCCCGCCTACCCCAAAACTTGGACTTCCTAGGTGATTTTCAAACTTGGAAACCCTGAAAACTTCGACGGACCATAACTTGGTCATACGGACTCCGATTCTCGAAAACTCGGACTCTATTTCGCGTATTTTTCCGAGACGAACGCAATGGCATAGCCCGTTTTACTTGATTCAAAATTTAAAATTAAATTCTGCCTCGATTCTCGTTTTAACATGTTATCGAAAAATACGGGTTGTTACATTCTCCCCACCTTTTAGGATTTCGTCCCCGAAATCTCCAAGTTAGGAAGAACATATCCTACCATCCATCATCCATCTACTCAAAACATCATCCACAAGCAACCATTGTCCTTAGATGATTTCTAATGCTGTATGAATATATGCAAAACGTGTGTGTACATGTTCCTTAGCTAATGCTAATGATCAGGCCTGAATGATCTTTCTAATGCAAAATATGTATAGTGCCATGAATCCAACATGTATGCAAATAGTCCTAGTCATATAGATACTATATGCGTGCACAATCATTCATTCATATGCAACAACCGCATGATAATACATTCGATTTCATCCATAAACAAGTATAAATACTCGTGCATATGCAATATGAAATGTGACCGAGTCGAGCTAGTATCTAATGTGTATTCGCGCATCCACTTGCAACCACTTGCAACCACTTGCAACCATATCAATCATAACATGTTTCAAATACATGTTTACATCCATAGGGTTCTACCTAGAATTCACTGAAACAGGGTCGAGAAGATAAACAGGACAAACTCCTTACAGGGTTTGTAACGGAGAATAGGACCGAGAGGATGTCCACAAAAGATAGCCTACTAGTAAGCTCTACAGAAAACAGGGATCAAGGATATACTCCCAAAAATAGATATCATGCGCGTATCTAGTCTTTGACCATCAAAGTCGTCTTTCCTCGAGCTTAATTCCATTGTGCCTTGACCGTCTTTTAACTTCGCGATTTCGTGGCTTCTTGATTCCTATTTCCAAGGTGTGAGTGGAACTCATTTCACTGCCGCCTCTCGTTTCACTTATTCTTTCCCTAGTATGCTTGGCTCAGACATATCTGCGTACTCATGCAAGCTCTCCAAAATTCACCAGTGAATTCTGGATCTCGTTTTTCGATGCCAATCCATGTTGCCAAGAGTTCTTACTGGGGTGATTCCCATAACTCATGCATAATCGAAACGAATCATCCGCCTTAGCGGCGAATCCTATTTGAACGGATTACCAACAAATGCATCCCGGGATTCTAGGTAACTAACCATTACAGAACCCAAAAAGGTTACACGATACTTCAAGGGTATTACCAAAGCAAGCCAAGAGTCTAACTACCCTCCTTCTAAAACCGAGAGTGGCACCCCTTACTGGATAACCACTTCATCCCTAGAATCCATCCACAACTTATAAACATAAGCATTATTTCCAAGCTCAACACTTGATATTGACATTCTCAAATCCAAACAAGCCATGAGTAAATGGACCGATCTTCCAATAGGACTTGAGACAAAAACGGGATCCTCTACTACGCTAGTACTAAGGTGCAGAGACTCAACTACCGAAGCGGACTTAAAAGATGCGGTGATCAAAACAAAGTCCCGACAGGATGATAGAGAAGAAAAGCTAAACCTTTAACAAGATCGTTACCTTCCTTCTGAGGTACCCTAGAAATGAGAGCATACTACTGCCCTCCCGATGATCTTGTCCTTGTCCCATGATACTTAACTATCCGTCCCGTTTCACCATGCCAAAGGTACTCTCTCGTCATGGGTTTCATTGTTCATCTTTCTCCCTCCTTTTAGGACTCAGCCATACCAACATGTTGCTTATCCCTGAGCTCGTATCCTTTATCCTTGTTCTTACTATCCTTTCATGCATAACTCTGCAACGGTCTCTCGAGAACCACCTCCATCGTACGGGAAACACTTACGCAGCTAGAAAGACTAGTCGCAGTCAAAACCACTGTGACTACAGATGGAGGAAAGAAAGGAAAAGAGATTCAATCAAGGAAACAAGGATAATGCTAATGGCCTTTGGGGAATAGCCTTTTTCTTTTTAAAAGAAAATTTTCTTGAAAAATGCTTCTTTGTAAACGGTTTTCAAATAGTTTTCAGAAGGTCTTTAAAAACTTTTGCCCAGTCTGGTAACCTTCTGCTCTGATACCAAATGTAACACCCCGCCTCCGCTAGGGTCACTCGCAAAGGAATGCACTAGCTTTAGAGGGGCATTATTGGTAAACATGCACAGAAATATCACAAGACAGAACATATAAAATAGCGGAAGTAAAAACAAACTTTCATAACATTAATAAATGAGGTCAAAAGCCTTTTTACATCAGAGCACATCAAAACCTGTCTTGCCGAAATAAAGAAGCATGAAACCTTTTTCATAAATTATTCCCCAATTAAAAACAGTAAAGTAGCCATAGCCAAGAGAAGTCCAAGCCATCCATGATGACCTTCAAGCAGAAGAAGTCCGAACTAAACAGCATTGTTTCCTCCCTGAAACCTGGGGGGGAAACGGAAGAAAAGAGGCGAAACAAAACGGGTCAGTCAAAAAGACTGAGTAAGTCCTATCTACTTCCAGTATAAAAACAGGTAAAGGTAACATGACATGCATAAACTGAAAGTAAACATAAGGATAACTACAAGATAGATGAACTAAACCAGGGTAGCCGGTTGAACTACTGTGGCAAGGTAAACTAAGGTATCATGATAAACTACTGTGTTATGATAAGTCAAGGTATCACATCGTCAGATTTCTATCGAGTATATTATCCCAAGGTATCTGCCCCGTCTAACATCCCACGGTATCTATTATGTATATTCTTCCTAGTTCTAACATGTATATTTGCTCTGCACCTCTCGTACTAGTATCCCTACCCGCATCATGTGTTAACCATGAATGTCCCGTGCTCAAAGTCGTGTAATGGTCCATGTCAACCTAATATCGCATATATAGGTTACTCAAATCATATGTTTCTTTCCATGTATATAAGTTCAGTCCTTTGTCGTACCTCGTACGGGCTTCCTCATGTCGTATTATCTTGGAAATCGTTTGGACTGTCACCCTTGTTCTAGCTAGGCTCTTCCATATGAATCATTGTTTGAACTAATAGGACTTACGCCACCTAGCTCTACTAGGGATTACGCTTACCTATTGCACGCTTTCGTATTTCGGTCTGGGTCAAACCACCTAGGCCACTAGGGATTACGCTAACCCTCAACCGCGCCCTTTTTCCCACGCATTCATCGTGAATCGTTTTTCTATAACTGTATGCACATGTATCACATCGTGCCATCCGAGTCCTGTCACAGGGCAAAACAAGAAATACAGGACTCGATCGGGAGCTTTAGATTTATCTGCCGATGCAGATACTAAGGTCTGCTTTTCTACACGTGGCTATGGTCCCACGAGACCCCTCCCTCAACTAGTGAAAGGCAACACAAGAGAAAATCTTGCATGAGAACTACACTCCGGCCAGCCCACATCCTACGGCCTACCTCACCCATAATTAGATAGCAATTATGGTCTGTTGGGTGTTCCCTGCCTTTCCGTACGTACACGCTTGACTCAAGATGGTAGATGATCGACGAACTTGCTATCTCGGGCACCTTATGTATTCGTCGACTCACTGCTATCCACCCCAGTCTTTAGGTCGCTCGCATAGCAACCAAGGCATACTCTTGGTTCTTCTACCGCAGACCTCAACCTCTCGTGAGCCTAGTATAATGACCTGGCAGCTCACAGAGGGATCCCAAGAATATCCTCACGTTCCCCGAAGCCGCTGCTTCGTTACCCAGTTCGTGGGAGCCTTTATCTAAATCAGATAGCCTGCTCCTATACGCATACTTAAACGTTGACCTAACGTATCGGGTTACTAATCTATCTAAGAAATGGTCCAAATTTCCTTGACTAAGAATTATTACTTAGTTTCCCATAACTAAGGTTTACCACTTAGCCTTATTTCCATAATCCTTGTTAACTATGGTTATTTACCTAATCCTCCGAATTAGGGTTTATCTAATGGGTTAAGGGTCACTTAAGTTCCTAACTTAGCCCGTCTACAAACCATGTCAAAATTGGCTAAGTATTCAAGTCCAAGACTTAACCCTACAGACCAGGTGTCAAGTTGGCTAAGTATATTAAGCAATCCATAACTTAACCTCGTCTAATTATCATTTTAGATTGGTTAATTATATAAATTAACTTGACCTTGTCAAGTTACCGAGTCAAATCGGTCAAGCGTATTCAAGTGATTCGTGACTTAGCCTTATCGTGTTTTCACGTTAGATTGGTTAAGTGTAGATTAACTTAACCTCATCAAATTAACGAGTTAGATTGGTTAAGTATAGGTCACTTAACCTCATCAAATCATCGTGTTAAATTAGTTAAGTGTTTAACTTAACCCCATTAAATTACCAAGTTGGGTTAATTAAGTCTAGGCTAACTTAACCCCATCCGATTACCATGTTTAGATTAGTTAAGCCTAATCTTAACCCCATCCATTAACTGTATTATACGGTTAAGTGTCATTAATAAAATTTACTTAACCTTATCACGTTATCGTGTTGGATTGATTAAGTGTTGGTTAACTTAATCCCGTCCACTAGTCGTATAACAATGGTCAAGTGTCATTAGGCAAATCAAGTTACTTAACCTACCCAAGCTTATCATGTTTTGTTAAGTATCATTAGCCTAATCAAATTACTTAACCCATTTGTCCATATCATATTTGGTTAAGCCTCATTAATCAAATTAACTTAACCCTATTATGTGGCATTAATTTAATTAATGCACCCTCAACCTCTCACATTAGACCTTGTTGTGGTTACTAGTTAAGCCGGGCGGGTCCGGGTAGACTTACACCACAACCTAGTCTAACCTCGGGTCTTAAGCGCGACATGACCAACTTCTCACATTGGGTCCTATTGTTTGCAACTACTAGTTAGGCCGGTCGGTTCCGGGTAGTTTTACGTTGCAAACTCAACCCAACCTCGAGTTGGCCACACTTATATTATCCAAGTTCATCATGTTTCCAAAACATGTTACAAGTTTTCAAGCATTTGGGTAGACCTAACTTAATAGGTAAATTCCCAAAGGGTAGACCTAACTTAATAGGTAAATTCCCAAGCTCATGTTTTTATGCATACTTACATGTCATCTTCCATGTTATCTTTCAAGTCATATTTTCAAGTATAAACACATGTCATATTCAAGTTAAGATTTTGCGACATGTTCATGTTTGTCTAACTACCCAAAATCGTGTTTTCCCCAACGCAAGCAAAGCGAGTCAACATAGTAAGGATACTATGTCACATATTGGTCTCAAAACATGCATGATGCCAAAAAGGGCTTGGCTTCCTCATGCATAACATCATAAAGAGATTGGCCATAAACATGCATAGTGTCATAAGGTAATTTGGCCACAAACATGCATATTATCAAAAAGGGTTTGGCCTTAAACATGCACAACTTAAAAGAGGGGATTGGCCACGAGCATGCATAATCTCATAAAGGATTTGGCCACAAACTTGCATGTTAGCATAAGGGGTTTGGGTTCATAAACATGCATAAGCCCCAAAATCTTGTCTTAGCCAATGTTTCACAAGTAAAGTGGTACCTAAAGGTTCATGCTAGCATTTCATGCATAAAGATCCAAACTTGCAAGTTAAACTAGGTTATGCATAGCATGAGAGGCATGATTAAGTTACTCACATGGCCTAAGATCATAAATATGAACACAAGAGGCATGGTAAGGTTCATATAGGTTCGCATAATCATGTTTAGCCTCATTTTATCCCATGTCATTATCAAAACTACCGTTTCCATCTAAAAGTTGCTAGAACTTACCTAGCATGGCAAGAGGACTAGGAGCATGCATCGTTTTGGCGAAGAAAGGTGGCTCCTTTGATGAAGATCCGTCATGAAACTCGCATAGCAACGTTGATTTGGCCTCTATTTGATGTAGCAAGCTTGCATCTTTTGATTTGAACCCTATTTGAATGCATAGGCTCTAGGGATTTGAGATGGAGGCCATGATCAAAATTGATTTTGGCAGCACTTAGTTGCTAGGTTTGATTTTTAGGGATTTAGGTTAGGTTTAGGGTCTTTTTATAGAGATTAGGATAGTTTTAGGCCTTAGGATTAGATCTAGGATTAATCTAGACCACAGAAATCGTCACAGGCCCATCAGACCAGACCAAGACTGCATCCAGGTGCACCAGGCCACAAAACACGGAATTGTGTTTTGGACCCAGTCGACACCCAAGTCGACAGCCCTGTCGACTTGGGGTCCAGGGGTGTCGACAGCCCTGTCGACTCCCCTGTCGACATGGGCTTTGGCGGGAAAATTCCCGCCTACCCCAAAACTTGGGCTTCCTAGGTGATTTTCAAACTTGGAAACCCTGAAAACTTCGACGGACCATAACTTGGTCATACGGACTCCGATTCTCGAAAACTCGGACTCTATTTCGCGTATTTTTCCGAGACAAACGCAATGGCATAGCCCGTTTTACTTGATTCAGAATTTAAAATTAAATTCTGCCTCGATTCTCGTTTTAACATGTTATCGAAAAATACGGGTTGTTACAAAACATTAATTTAATTTTTCCATCTAATAGTAAGTCCATGAAGCTGATTTTGGAGTGTACTGATTTCATTTTGCCAACCAACGGATAGAGTTTGCAACGTTGTAACTTGATACTCTAATCCATTTGCATAGTCAGTTGCTCGACTAGGAAACGGTTCGTCAATCCACTACCGAAAGGTACACCCTATTGGATAAACATGACATCCGAAATAACAACGACCAGTGTTTACTTCCTTTGAAATAACATCTTTAACAACGACATACCCACAATCACATATTATAACTGGTGAGTCAACTTCTTGTTCATTTTCCACTTGATTATTTTGATATTGTCGATGCAAAGCAGCCCCTCTTTTCTATCGTTGTAGCCTTTCTTCACGTCGTCTTTGCTCTCGATTTTGTCTTCCGAGTTCTTCTTGTTCTAATTCGTGCTCACACAAATCTTTGTAGTGTCTTTCTTGCATTTCAATTTAGAATTCTACATCAGTTTCTGGTGATGATGCGTTTAAGGTTAGTGGATTATCTATGGGACCTTCATAGTCATATGATATAGGAATTTCATAAAAACAATGAATAATATAATAAATGTTCATATGAGTTTTCGTTGTCATGCTGGCAATAATTAAAGTCATATGTGGATATTAAAAGACGTGCTGACATGAGTAGTCAGTGTCATGATGGCATTAAATAAAGTTCTGTATGAATAATAATAGATGTGATGATATGAGTGGTCAATTCTATCAATAGTTGCATGTTTTGAATTCTGGTCATCCCGTATTCAGTTGGGTTCGTCACCTAGTCAATTGTCATAGTATACCACATTTTTTCTTACGTTCCCAAGCTTGTTACAATGTTGAATGAGTTAGAAAATTCGGATCGTCCCCTAGTGATTTTATAATCTTTACTACAACGTTTATTACGTTCCCATCAAGTCTACAGTGTAGCCATGAGTTAGACATTAAAGGTCGTCCCCTAGTTAATTTAGGTCTTCCCCTAGTCAATTTGGATTCAAATACATCATGGCTACACTTTTGAATGAGTTGGAAAATTTGTTTGGGTTTAGATTTATGAATTATCATACCGTGATTTTTTTTTAAAATTCATTATTGATGTATCTCATGAAAAAATCGATGAAATCTTGATTTTTCTCTTCTACTACGAAACTGTATTGTAATAGTTCCGATAGATTCTTGTTTCATAGAATTCCGACTTATACTGGATTCAATTATCAATATGAAGTTCGAACTAGAAATTTACGAACTACCGCAATGTGACGAGCCCAAATTAACAAAATATATTTTACTAAACAATATAGCACAGTATAAAGTACTACAACAAAAAAATAGTTCAACAAAAGCATAGATTACATTTGAGCATTCCCTTTCAGATGCCATAAATGTTCAACCAGATCATCTTGCAGATTTTGTTGTTTCTCACTGAATCTTATTTTACGCAAGCAACTCATAAAGGCCTCAGTAGTTGTTGGATTTCTATCAGCAACAACAATTGCAGTGTTATCTGGGTTGTAACCCAAATAAGATGAGAATTTCCCTCTTTCTTCTTCATTGATCATATTGTACAGTATAATACATGCTCACATTATATTGCTCAAAATTTGTGTCTTAAACAACTTAATAGGGTTTTTAACAATGGCAAACGTTGCTTTCAAAACCCCAGAAGAACGTTCTACGCCTTTTCTCTAAGCCTCCTGCCTTTTAGCAATTTTTTTGTTTTTTGTTTCTAGGTTTAAAATAGTTTAGACGCGTGTTCCCCAAGAAGTATATATGCCATCTGCTAAATAATAACCAATGGCATATGCATTTCCCGCAATATTAAAATTACATGTAGGTGTTTTCCCATGTGTAAGTTTCTTAAACAAATGTGATTGGTGTAATATGTTAATATCGTTCATGGAACCAGGACATCAGAAAAATGCAAGCCAAAACCAATGATCATGCGAAGCAACAACTTCAAGTATCATTGTCTCTTTGGAGTAATGTTCAATAAATTAACGGTGCCATGCTGCGTGACAATTTTTCCATTTCCAATGCATACATTCCAGAATACCTAACATTCCAGGAAATCCTCTTTTGGCTCCGAACTTTTTCAATTTGTTGACATTGCTTTGCATTGAAGATCGCAAATACTCCTTACCATATAATTCAATGATGGCTACTAAAACCTTTCGAGACTTAAACTAATAGTAATCTCACTCATTCAAGTTACCTCATCAAACGCATCTGGACCTATCCCATATACTATAACACGTAATGCGTCTATAATTTTCTTATAAGGTGAACAGCCTAAAGTTCCAACACTAATACGTTTCTGAACAAAATACTTATCAAGCTCAATAACACTATTGAAAATGAGCATAAATATATTCTTGCTCATACGAAAACGTCGACGAAAGTCGTCATGACCACACATAATAGGGATGTTGAAATAATCTTCAAGTAACCTTGTTGTACCAACTTGATGATCATGCATTTTCCTTTTATCTACACAGCCAAACACACTACCATCTTGAGTACCGTTGGATGATCCTTCCATTAGTAATTGGTGAAAACTCCCTTGTTGAACGGTAATAGCTTGAATCACTAGTTCTAACTCATCTCTATCATTTGTGCTGTCGGATGATAGCTGAAGAAAATCTCTATTTCTCAATAGTTCGTTGTCTTCATTAGAATCAGGTTTACTTTCATCAGAACCGTTTTGGCTCATGTTATATGAACCATCAATCAGCACACGCTCTTCAAAAACTCCATCATCATTTAAAATATTATGAGACATTTTTGTAAGGTGATTCTAAAAGTATAAACTATAGCGGTTTTTATAGTTGTTTCAAACATAAGTTATAATGGCTATAAATATAAATTACGTTTTTATATCCGTCAACAGCTATAAACATAAATTATACTTTTATATTCGTCAATGACTATAATTTTTAAATATATTTTCATGTTCTCCAACAACTATTTTTTTTAATTTTAGTTTACTCTTCATCAATGACTATAAATTTTTAATTTAGTTTAATCCTCGACAACGTCTACATATTTTAATTTTAGCTTAATTTTCACTAATGACTATACATATTAATTATATTTTTATTATCACCAATGGCTATAACATATTAATTATATTTTAAACTTCACTAATAACGGCTATTAGCATTGCAATTAATTAGTCATTGAATCTAATTACATTTTAAAGTTCAAAGTTTCATTAATTTTGCATGGTAAAGTTCAAGCAAGCTAAAATACAAGCAAAAATACAAATGGTTTTCAGAAAACCCTTTTGGCTCTAAACGGTTTTATGAAAACCTTTTAAGCCCTAAACGGTTTTCATAAAGACGTTTGGAGCCACATACTGATTTAATTTTTACCCCACTTCTTGAACATTGTATCTCAGTACTTTGCACTCTATCTGAAAGTATTTCAGACAAGTTCAGGTTTTTTTCTGAATGAAGCATAAACTAAAGGTAAAACTTGAATGAAGCATCAACAAAAACTCGAATGAAGCATCAACAAAAACAACTATGAAACATGAACGATCACTGAAAATTTAAACTAAATTGTAAACACATATCATACACTACTTAATAATACATTGTACATGAGCACTTCAAACTTCATAATACATATATGAATTTCAAACTTAAATGATCACTTCAAACTTCAATCAAAGACCTTTAAGCCTTGAATGGTAATCGTACTGCTTTTCTTCTTACTTTTCCCTTAAGAATGGATTTCACCGTGCTAACTAATCCACTGCTCTTCTTCTTACCTTTATCTCATCTCTTACCAAACCTACATAAATTATAACGTAACCAACAAACAACAAGTGAATGAGTTGTTATCATTTTAAGGGAAAAAGTGAATGAATTGTAATAGTTAAATTAGGCTCTTAAACTAATGGTACAAGTGAATGAATTGTAATTGTGCTAAGTGCTTGTTATCATTTAATTGAAAAAAAATTGTAATCAAATTTAACTTTACTTTGTAATTTAATTTTGAAACTTATACTTTATAATTAAATGATAAAGTAAATTATCATTTTAAAACTTATAATTTGTAAAGTTGTGCCATTTAACATATACTTTGTAATTTAATTTAAGTATGTATTTTAAAACTTACACTTTGTAATTTAATTTTCAAACTTTATTTTGTAATCAAATTTAACTTTACTTTGTAAAGTTAAATGACATTTGTAATTTAAATTGTAAAGTCAATTACGTACAATTTGCAATTTAAATTGTAAATGACATAAGAAGTTAAAAGTAAGGCTTCTTTTAAGTTACATATACGAAAGGGACAATTAACGACAAGGACAAAAGCCCACTAAAATTTATCCATAAGGACAACCGCCTAGTATTTTTTCCAAAAGGACAATACACTGCAATACTCCCGTTCGATGTTCAGCCGTTGTCTTCTTCTCGTCGTTCATCCCTCTCGTCGTTCATCATCTCGTTCAAATTTCTACCACAAAATCATGAAATCATTTTTAATAGCAACCAAATCAAAATCCGTGGCATGTTATATAATCGAACCCCAAACATCAATCGAAACAGCAAAATTCATCACAAAATCAATCTCAAAAATCAACCTCGACTGAATTTTTTTTGCTGCTATAATCATTATAATTTAATGTTCATTTCTGTAGATCAGTTTTTTTATTTCACAAGGTGATTCATGGTTTTTTTTAGTTCTCCAATTTTAATGATCAGCTATTCAGCAGTTGGGTATTAGTTTAATATATTTTTTAGGTATCATTTTTGTTTATTTAACACTGTTTTATATTCGTTTGTTGGGTTTTTAATGTTGTATTTATTTTGTAGTTGTATTGTTGCATTATCTATGTATTACAGTCGAACTTATTTCATTATAATCAATCAAAACTGTGATGTAACATTTTTTGCATTAGTTTTAGTTTTAAAATAGTGCAGCAGTTTTAAGGTATCAATTTGCTATTTTTTTAGGTATCAGTTTTCTGGTATTAATAGTGTTACGCTGTTTTGTTTATAGTTTTGGTATTATTTTACTTTTGTTCTTGTACTGCTGCATTAGTTTTGCTACTCAAACGAATTTATTTCATTTTAAACAATCAAACTGTGATTCGAACATTTTCTGTATTACTTTTGTCATTAAATATTATAGCAGTTTTTAGGTATCAGTTTTATATTTTTTTAAGTATCAGTTTTTTTTTTTTTTTTTTAAGTATCAGTTTTATGGCTTAGGGTATGAGAACTGTGGCAAGTAGGTAGGTTTGTGTTGTTTGGTTTGGTAATTGACTTTTTTTGATACACAACGTTAATTTTGACTGATACTTACTGATAAAAAAAAATACCCACCTACTCAATTCAAATCTCACAAAAATAATATTTATTCTCAATAATACCTACTGATTAAAAAAATAATAGCAATCAATTTAATTCAATTATCACAAAAATGAGATTATTCTCAGTTATACACAATAATATCCACTTGTATCATATGATACCTACAATGATACATAACTGATTTAATAGGATACATTGTTTTCCTACACAATCTAAGTACATAGAACATTGTTCCTCATTCCAAGCATGCATTCATGCATTTACTTTTACTTGTACTCAATCCAGTCTTGAATTCAAGTAAGTTCCAACAGCTTGTAGTATCTGCAAGTATTTCATACACAATCAAAACTTATACTAACATAATACTGTAAATTCAACTAGAAAATATAAAACTTATACCTAAAAAAATATAAAACTGATACCTATAAACTGCTATGATGTAAATTTAACTAGAAAATATAAAACTGATACCTAAAAAATATAAAACTGATACCTAGAAACTACTATGATGTAAATTCAACTAGAAAATATAAAACTGATACCTAAAAAAAATATAAAACTGATACCTAAAAACTGTTATGATGTAAATTCAACTAGAAAATATAAAACTGATACCTAAAAAAATATAAAACTAATACCTAAAAACTGCTATGATATTTTAAAGAAAAACTAATAAAAAAATGTTTACATCACAATTTAATTGATTAAAATGACATAATTTCGATTGAGTTACAAAGCTAATGCAATAGTGCATGTAGAAACCTAATATAGCACCAAAATTATAAACACAAAAGCATAACACTGTTAAAACATGAAAACTGTACCTAAAAATAGCAAACTGATACCTAAAAACTGTTGCTAACTTCACCATAAAAAAAGGTATTTTCCGATGAACTATTTCTCGTTCATCTCTCTCGTTCGATTTTCTACGATGAATTCACGAAATCAAAAAAAATCACGAAATCATATTTACTGCCAAACGAATCAAAATCCTCCACATCTTCATGAATCGATGAAGCTTTTGGGATGATTAAATTAGGCAAATCGAATAAATTGAGGAGGTCGACAAATTCTGAAGATGATGATGAAATCGCGTTGGAAATCAGTGAGGAAATCGAGAAATTTGAGCGATTCGGATTGTTGAGGAAGAAGAAATCAGGGCACGTGAAGAAGAAAAGAATTAGTGTATTGTCCTTTTGAGTAAAATTTTAGTGGGTTGTCCTTATGGTTAAAAAAGGCCTTCAATTTTGTCCTTGTTAATATTTTGTTGTATACGAAACTAGTATACATATACACACTTTTATTAAGTCGACTCTAAGCTAATTAGGTTATTCACATCAAATATTTTATATACTACATATGAAATTAATAAGTTACAATTATGTAAGAACTTAAAGTTGGATGTTAAAATGAAGAAGTTAAATTAAGAAGTTACAATTACATATGAAATTAAGAAGTTAAATCAAGAAGTTAAATTAAGAAGTTACAGGCAAAATTATGCCCAGCGTGGATGATGATATGGTTGGGCCTTTAAATTTAACACGGTTTGTATTTGAACGTACATCACTTGCTTCACCTCCATGATCGTCATCGTCATCATCATTTTCATTATCCTCCTCTTTTATCTCTTCCTCGTCACCCTTGTCTTCCTCTTCCTTGTCTTCTTCAGTTTCGTCATCATCGACATTCACTTCTTCGGCTTCCATTGGTATAAGTATCTTTCGTTTTTTTTTTGAGTTTTTGATCAACCAGTCGATTTGGTCCATATACCCAACACAGGTTCCCTAATAATCTCCATATTCTGTGCAAATTTCATGAACAAACGCAATAGCTATGTATATAAAATACCTATCACATAAATATAAAATAGGGAGCGTCTATTTTGACACAATTTGGTGACACAAAAGATCTGCACCATTGGATCTTTTTGTCTTTACATGGGAAGGTGGAATTCAGGGGGGAATCCAATGGTGAGAATTCATTGTGTCACCAATTGTGTCACCAAATTGTGTCAAAATAGACTTTCCCTATAAAATATGTATTAAAAAGTAAGTTAATAACTTACAAATGAATCTGCAAATGTACTAATCCTATTTAAACCTTCTCCATAATACCGTGACTGTTGAATAGCTAATTGTCGCATACCCATAATCAATTCCCATAAATTGTCAATAGTGTAGTGGGACGGAACCAACGGTATATCCATCAAATGAGGAATGGGTAATGGATCTCGTCCTCTCCATTGCATGTTCCATCCTGGATCCTTTTCCCAATCACCTTGTTGGGTTTGTTGATAAAACTGAGATGCATAGTTTACCTCTAAAGACATGACGATGGGGGCTTCAATACCCGCCTTCAATGTAGAAGGCCTAAAAAAATCCATGTTACAAATATGCACTGCAGCATCTAGTTATGGACCAACATTTTTACCAACTGACTACCAATACATGTTGTAATCCATGCCTTTCTCTTGATATATATACTGTTGACAACCATCTTGGTAGAGGGATTAATGCACCTCCGCATACGTTGAATATGCCATCATGCGGGTCATTTGCAAGGGAGGATCAATAGGAATAGTTTCCCATCCTGTCAGATAAAGCATGCACTTCTCTCCTAAAAACATCTCAAGAAATTCACCTGGAGGAACAGTCAAAGGCAACTGTATCATTGATATGTTGCGTGCTTGAATTACCTCATCAAAAGCTAATGCTACTGAACTATGTCAAGGATTCCAGTTTATATGGGTTGTATGTCGATGATCAATATGATACCGCGTGCTAGGAAACAAATGGACTGAAGTATCACGAGCAACGAGTCTATTTTTTTCTCCCATGCTTTCAATCTTGGATAAGAAGATTGCTTCACATCTTCTTTCACAATATAATCATGCACCGTCGTATATTCGAAGAACAATTACTGCAAGTCACAATGTTGCAATATTAAGCAATAGAATAAATAAACATTAAACAACAAATATTTTGTGCATACTATAAATTAATATATCTACACTTGCTCGATAAAACCGGTAAGGTGACCTCCGTTAGTTACAGCTAGGTTCAAACTCCGGTAAAGATAACCCATAATTGTCGAACCCCAATCAAACTGTTAAGCCTGCTCCAACTCAAATATGGCCTCAAAATTTTCCAAGGCTAATCGTATCATTTGTAGTCATAAAAAATAGAGTTCTCATCATGTATAAAACAAATATTCGGGTAATATACGTTTTATAAACATTGGTCACAATGTAATCATCGTGAAAGTACTTAACAAGATGCGAGAGGGCAATGTTTCCAACTCTAATATCTTTTTGAGCATGAAGTGGCAAAATTTGACTTGCACTGGTAATTCGACTCCAACTCTCATTATACGGTATTGTTAGAGTATTCATTCCAACAGGTATGGGTGTCAGCATGGTAAAATCTAACGGTGTAAAACCAATCTTCGTAGTAGGAAATTCAAAAGTATGTGCAGTTTTTAATCGGCCTTTTGGTCCGATTCCAAAAAGTATGTCAGACACGCTCGACTCAACGCATCGCGTGATGATACAGCCCGAAGTGTCGCCAAGAAGCTAAGGAATCAAGCTTGGAAAAGGTCAAGCGAGTGCGAGCCTCTCGACTCCTCAAAAATACACTCTACCCACATCATTTTACCCCCCAGATAAGGTGCTTGAATCCCTACTTTTGTACCTGAAACATTCAAACCTCTACAGCTCGAGTCCTCTAATCTCGGCTCCCCCTTTTCTGAGTTTTTGGATCCTCAACACATGCGAGCCTTGTATCCCTTGCCTTCTCTAAGTTTCAAACCCTACGACAATGGTATTTTTGTATCCCCCCACATACAACGTTTCGAACCCTTACCAAGCATGCTTCGGACATCACGACACAACACAATCAGCGTATCCTATGGGATACGAATTTCCTACCCTATGAGGTACGAAATTCGTATCCCTAAAAAGGGATATGAGTTCTTTTGAGCGTTGTGAGGGGGATCCGAAATTCTAGAAGCATGCACTCAGGGGTACGGAATGTACTGTTGTGGTCCCCAGATCCTACTTACTCCCACCTAATCACTCCACTATAAATACCATCAAACTCACACTTCAAAGGTGTTGGAAATTGGCTGATTTGACACCTCTTGAGAGCTTTAAGTGGCCTCTTTTATGGCATCCTTACTTTAATGATGAAAAAGGAGAAAATCTACTTTTTCCTTATATTCATATATGATAATAATGACATCAAAATACTTGGAAGTGTTTTTAAAGGGATGTCATGAGAAAGTCCTAAGCCTTTAACTCATTATTGTCAATAAAATATCATTGACCCAAGCAAAGTGGATGTAGGCCCCACACGGGACCGAACCACTGTAAATCTACTGCGTTATTTACTACTTTCTGCATTTATTTTTCCATGCGAAATGTAACTATCTTAGTAGCGGAAAATCTTTAGGTGTTACGACATTTTTTGTCATCAACATTTTGGTGCTTTCACTAAGAAAAATCGGATTTGTTTCTTTGTCGCGCATTCTCATCTCGACTTCGACGCGCTTCAGGTTCCTTCTATAACATGCTACCAAGTCTGCTTACGATGGCTAAGCGACCAAAGAATCAAACGCTCGGCCAGTCTGCCGCAGTTGATGCTGGTACTTCTGCGCAACCTCTGTCGGTAGACAATCATCTGAAACAAAACTTCTTCCTACTATGGACCACGAAGCCCCTGCGACTCAAGCACAGATCCATGCACTTAATAAGAAGTATGAAAACACGGGTCTTGAACTCAACCAAGCGTTGAAGAACAACATCGACCTCATGTGTCAACTTCAACACAGTCAGCGCGTCGTGCTCGACTTCAGCTTGCTTAGAACAATGCCCGACTGTGGCGTACTATATTGGAAACATCTTCTTCTGAATCAAGGGGCCTACATCAAAGAAGGAGGTTCAACATCATCAATAATGTCGTCGTCCGCTCCAACGCTCATACTAACGGGAACGACAACGGAAATGGAGATGGTGATCGAATCACTATCACTTATAAGTGTGGGGAACACAATACCGTGACCATTCTCGGTTGATCATCAACGACAAACCGGGTCCGAGCAACCTAGCAAAACCAGGTCCCTCCGGTTCAAGATGCACACCAGCCCGCTCTACCTCATCAGCCATCCCAAAACCAAGCAATCGATGTCGACGACATGGAAGAGGACGAAGCCGACGTGCATCATAGAAGGCGCCCACAGAATAGAACTCCCAAAGTTCGCTAAACCAATGGATTCCACTAAAAGATTCCCATCCAGCATATCTCCCCGACATTGCACGAAGGATAACGAGAGATATGTAAGGGAACCAATGGATCCCTATTCAATATTTACCAAGGGCCTATGGAGTCTCTCAAAAGCTATCTTGCGCGATTCAATACCACCTTCTCCGAGGTCGACAATCCGGATCCTTGCACCATGCTCCTCCAGCTTGCAAAAGGTGTCCTTTAAACCTTCGAATTCGGAGCCTGGATCGACAGAAAGCAGTCTAAGAGCATAGAGGCTTTTTACGAAAAGGCTGGATAGTTCTTGTGCCAAGAAGAAGCAAGATGTAATCGAGCTTCTCAGGGCAACCACTCCAAAAATCTGCATGCTGACACCGTAGATGATAACGTCAAAGGAAAACAGGTCGGAGAATCCTCCAACAAGGGTAGGACAAGCCCCTTACATGCCAGAGACGAATAGTGGCAAGCTAGGTGGTCGCAACAACAATTAGGCTCCGGCAGATCCGAAGAAGCACGGTCGCTACCAGAGTTATGGGACCTACAATCCACTGAACTGAGATATGGAGAAATCTACTTAGAAACATGTAATACGTTCCAGTATAAGAAGCCCAACACTAGGGAATCTACTAAGCGCGAGAAAAACTCTGGCAAGTACTACAGATTCCACGACATGTATGGGCACAACAAAAGTGATTGTCGTCACATTGAGGATGCAATCAAAAAACTCATCCGCTAGAAACGCCCGGAACAGTACATTCAGGATCCTGCTATGGGCCCTCCGCCGCCCGCGCTTCCAACACTTGGAAACGAAGCCCTAGGGCCGTCTAACCAAAGGTCATGTGGCATCATGATCAATACTATTTTTAGCGGATCTCACCCCACAAACGACAACTTCCATAAGATGGAGGAGTACGTCAACTCTATAAAGCATGCCACTTACGAAGCTTTATCCAATTTGGATGAGTATGTCCCCGCTTAGCTCATAAGACAATATGGGACGATATCGTCTTCCATGGGAGAGATTCCACGGGAATCGATAGCCCGAACATTGACCCTTTCGTCATTTCTGCCCAGATCGGATCAGCTTTCGACAGAGAATCCTCATCGACTCAAGAAGCTCGGTCAACATCATCTTCAAGGCGGCCTATGACCAGATGAAACTTGAGGCCAAAGACTTTTATTCCTGCAATGCCATGATCCAAGGCTTCAAAGAATCTTCTAACCACCCAGTAAGCATGGTCGACCTGCCTGTAGAACTTAAAGAAGGGGATCAGAGTCAGGTTAGAATCCTCACCTTTGTGGTTATCGACGTCATCTCCCCGTACAACGTCTTCTTTGGACTCCCCTTCAATGCAAAATTCCTAGTGTGCATGTCACCATGGTCCCTTCTAATGAAGTTCCTGATAAAAAAGGAATCGACACTGTAAAAGGCGACCAAGCAACAGTGAGAGATTACTACCTCATAGATTGGATGAAAACGCGCAATAGAACAAAGGCAAGACCGTGTCGCTGCCTTCTTGCACCAAGATCATCTCCACATAACAATCAAAGGCATCTGAGCCTAAGCTCAGGCGCCATTGTCATCTCTCCGACGTTCTCGATCCAAGGGAAGACGAAGAGCCCAATGTCGAAAGGGCTACCCCAGTAGAGCCAACAATGGATGTTCCGGTCAGCCTCGATGACCTGACAAGGGTCTTGAAAGTTGGATCGCAACTCCATCTCGTAATAAAGGAAGACCTTGTGGATTTCTTAAGAGACAACCTAGACGTATTCGCCTAGACCTACCCTGATATGTGTGGCATCGACCCCGCGGTCGCATGTCACAGGCGGACCATCAATCCCTTGTAACCTCCGGTCGAACAAAAACGTCGATTCTTGGGAATCGAAAGATCAAATGCACTTAAGAATGAGGTAGATAGGTTGCTCAATAACAATTTCATCTATGAAGCCTACTACCCTGAATGGATCTCCAATCCAGTCCTGGTGAAGAAAGCAAACGGAAAGTGGAGAACGTGCGTCGATTTCTCCGACCTGAACAAGCCAAGCCCCAAAGACAGGTTCCCACTTCCGAAGGTTGACCAACTTGTTGATTCAACCGCCAGGTACCAGCTTTTATTCTTCATGGATTCCTACTCAGGCTACAATTAGATTCTGATGTACCTAACGGAATAGGATCATACTTCTTTCATAACCGACCTTGGACTCTACTACTATCAGGTCATACTGTTCGGTCCTAAGAATGCGGGAGCCACTTACCAATGACCGGTCAACTTCATTTTCAAGGACCAGATTGGAAGTCCATGGAGGTATACGTGGACGATATGCTTTTAAAATCAAAGAAGTTGAACAACCACGTCCGTGACCTCTCCGAGATGTTCGATGTCCTCCATCGATATGACATGAAACTCAATCCCTTGAAATTCTCTTTTGGCGTTGCGTCGGGAAAATTCTTGGGTTCCACTATCAATTCGTGAGGCATCGAAGCCAATCCAGATAGGATCAAAGCTATCCAGGATATTCAAGCCCCTCAGAGCATCAAGGATGTTCGAAATTTAAATGGGAAGGTAGCCACTTTAAGTTGATTCATCCCGGAAGGCACCGACAAATGTGTTCCCTTTTTCGACTTGCTTCGAAAGGGGAAGCGCAACTTTGCATGGACCCCGGAATGCATCGCCGCATTCAAGGACCTTCTGAATCACTTAAAGCGACCACCTATCTTGTCCAAACCTGTGGATCACAAGGACATATATGTTTAATTAGTTGTTTCCACGCAGGAAATCAACTCAGCTCTCGTGCGCATTGAAGATCGTGTCTAACAACCCATTTACTATATCAGTCAGAGATTAACGGGGGTAGAAAAGAACCACCCAATGCTTGAGAAGCTATCATTATGCTTGTTGATCTCCTCCCGGAAGCTGCGAGCATACTTTCAATCTCACCCCATCAAATTCTACACTGACCTGCCGCTACGATAGGTCCTGCAGCGACCCGAGGCGTCTAGACGACTACTAAAGTGGAATATAGAGCTGAGTTAGTTTGAGAAAACATTCATCCCTCGTCGAGCCATCCTCGGACAATCCCTCTTCGATTTCATAGCGGAATTCATCATCCCAGAAGAGCCTCCTTCGGAAGGCATCAAGACTCCAAACATTCAATGGAAGCTATTCGTGGATGGATCTTCTAACAGTAATTGTTCTAGCACCGGAGTCGTGCCCATCAATCCAGAGGAGCGCCCAATATGCTACGCCTTAAAGCTCAACTTTCCTACTACCAACAATGATGCAGAATACGTGGCCGTGATCGACGGACTTAGTATTGCAATTGAACTTAATATTAAGGTCATCCAAATTTACTCAGACTCACAACTCATCGTGCGTCTGATACAGGGAGAGTACCAAGTCAAGGGGGCACGGCTCGCTTCCTACCTCGCTTAGGTTCACAAACTACTCACCAACTTCGACCACTACATCATCACGCATATCCCGCGAGAACAAAATTAAAACGCTGACTCATTAGCCAAACTAGAAAGCTCGAGGATGCGCAGCTTATGGGACTTTCCCTGTTCAAAGTACTCGAATCCCCGAGCATTGATCAAATGTAGACTTATTCGGTAATAGCAACAGAGACTAAAACAGAGCCTGAGTCTGGGATGACACCAATCAAGAATTACTTGCAACATGGAACCCTCCCTGGACGCTACAAGGAAGGATGAACACTCACTCGCCAATCGTCTCACTATATCATTTTGGATGGAGTGCTCTACCGAAGATGTTTCTCTGTCCTATTACTTCGGCGTGTAGCCCATAACGACAAGGACCATGTATTATTGGACGTGCATGAAGGCGAGTGTGGCGACCATGCTGGGAAGCAAACTCTAGCAAGAAAGATCATTAAATACAGCTATTTCTGGCCCACACTTGAACAAGATGCTACAAACCATGCCTGGAATTTTGATAAATGCCAGCGGTTCTCGAAGATCCCAAAAGCCCCACCTACCGAGCTAACACAAATGGTCATCGTTGGTCGTTGTCAATGTAAGGGATAGATATCATCGAGACTCTTTCAATGGCCAAAGGTAGGTACGCTACGCCATCGTCGCGGTTAATTACTTCACCAAATGGACGGAAGCCGAAGCTCTCGCAACAATCACCACCAAGAAAGTGATCAACTTCATCATCCGCAATATCATTACCCACTATGGAGTCTCCTAAGCCATCGTCTCTGACAAAGGAACCCAGTTTGAGAGCGCAGAGTTCAAGACTTTCTGCCGACTGCACAACATCGAAAAGAGATTCTCGGAAGTGGCTCACCCTCAGGCCATTGGGCAAGTCGAGGCTGCCTACAAGGTGATTAAATCCATTATCAAGAAGTGCTTGGAAAAGGACGTAGGCCTATGGGCAGACGAGCACCCTCCGTACCTATAGGCCTACCGGACCATGGTCCCATAAGTCAGCGACCGACCACACTTCGTCGCCCTTGCCTATGGATCCGAAGCCGTCATTCCTATTGAGCTAAAAATTCAATCTCATCGAGTTACCTATTACGATCCTAAGACCAAACAAGAATTATGTTCGGAGTCACTTGTCTTGCTCGAAGAGAAAAGGAACGAAGCTGAGCTCAGAGCTACCGCTCAGCGCCAACGAGCAGCCCGGTACTTCAACTCTAAAGTCTGCCACAAGGACCTCAATATCGGTGACCTCATCCTAAAATGGATCTTTCCCACACCGATTGGTTTTAGCCCTCGCTGAGAGGGCCCGTACCTCATACAATGAAGGCTCAGAGATGGAACCTTCACGCTAGCAACCGTAGACGGAGCCGAGCTTCCAAGAGCATGGAATAGTGAACATATTCGTCGATACTTTATATAACTTAGTGCATAATTTTTATGCTTTCCAACCATATTTTGTTTTCCCTAAATTCAAGGCATTATAAAGGCTATTACTACCAAAGTTACTGTAAAGATTATGTTCAATTCTTTGTATCCTTAATGTGTTTACTTTCTGCATGATATGTTTGATTGACCATCACAACTCGCTTGCACACACAAACATCAGACCGGCACCCCAAGCACGGGAGCTGGTACTGCCACTCGAGCCTCGAACCAACGAAGAGGATGAGCATAAATAACGTCGGATCGACATCCTGAGCACGGGAGACGGTACCGCCACTCGAGTCTCGAACCAACGACGAGACCGAGTATAAATAACATCACTCGAGTCTCGAACTAACGACGAGACCGAGTATATATAACATCACTCAAGTCTCGAACCAACGATGAGACCAAGTCTAAATAACACCACTCGAATCTTGAACCAACGACGAGACCGTGTATAAATCATTCTGTTCCCAAGTCTCTAGAATTGGGGGCAGTCCATCAGCCAAGCTATTGTGATACCGACCACTCTTGCGGCTCCATCTGGCCCATCGGGTCGGGATCCGGGTACCTCTCGAACCTTGAACCAACGACGAGACCGAGAATAAATTGTTTTCTTCCCAAGTCTACAAACTGGGGGAAGCCCATCAGCCAAGCCAGTGTGATACCGACCACTCCTGCGGCTCCATCCGACCTATCGGGTCTAGAACCGGGTACCATTTGGCGAATAAACGACGCCTTCGAGCTCTAGACTCGAATGAATGACATGAAAGCCAAAAAGGATGGATCCACGCCGTCCATGTAATCCCACGACTTAGGACCAACGATCTTTGGGAGGTCCAAGAGGGAGGGCACCTAACCTGGATTCCATGCACCTCAGGACTCGTAAACAAAGGAAAACCCAAAAGTGGAACTAGCGTACGATCTCCGCATGATTGGAGGCACCCCAAGGCGGAGTCTCCAATCATGTTTGCTTAGGTGTAATTATAAGTACACTTGTGCAAGTACAGGACGCAGGAAAGCATAAGATGAACAGCCGAACACTTAACGTGAAACACGATTTAAGAAAAGTTAACTAATACTTTCATGTCACATAACAAAAGCAAACTACATATCTAATATCTTTCTTTCTAACGATAGGGTGTACATGAGAACCACACCTTGCCTCCAAAGACCAAAAGTAAGGGTCGTACTCGCATATACTATCAGCCTACATAACCAAAATGTCTATAATACCTAGGACTACTATTGATACTACTCATCCTTCTTTCTTTTCATTTCCTATACAGATTCGACACTAGGCGGGTCACCAGTTTTGGACCTCTTCCTTCTAGAACCGCTTCCGCATTTTCCCCATCTGCCCTTAAAAGGAGTGACAGACTCATGAGACACAAATGTGCGCCTCCTTCCATCGTCCTCGCCGCTCTTAATCAACATGACCTCCCCAAGGGCCATAGATTCTAGCGGTTTAGGGGCGACGCCAGAAGAAATGGCCAGCACAACGTCACTTTCGCCCTGAGCTTTCTTGGCCTCCATCCCTACTTTTTTTCTTAGCATCTTTGGCAGCCTTCCGATCGGCTAGTTTCTTGGATTTCAGTATTACAATATCATCCGCCTTAATCTTCTCATAGGTCTCTACGGCTATCCATTTGGCATCATCGTCGACTTTCTTCTTCTCAGCCTCCTCAGCGGCTCTCTCCTTCTCAGCCTTATTAATCACTTTCTTCTTCCTAGCCTCTTCAGCGGCCCTCTCCTTTTCTGCCTCGACTTCGACTTTCTTCTTTGACACTACCACAACAACCTGCCTAGCCTTGGCATGTGCCTCCGGTATCGTGGCCTCATCCTGCTTCCTTTTTTCATCCTACTCCTCATACTTCGCCACCGTCTTGGCTTTCTGGGCTTCATGCATTGTGTGCACGCTCACATTGGTTGTACTTGTTGCTTGGGCACTTTGGCCATCCACAACCTCACATTCCTCTAAAATATCCTTATAAAGGTTGGACCCTAACTCGACATCCGAGAACATATCGACATAACTGCTTTCCTCTCCAGATTGTAATTCCTGTAAGCCCAACTCAAACTCAGAAGTTTGAGCGAGCACGGGGGAAAATCCTGGTGTAACTTCCGCTCTAAGAGGAGCTGCATAGAAAATAATGCAACTATTTAGTTTTCCAGGATTTGGTGCTCTCATCATCTTCAGGTATTCGCGGTAATGGTACTTTTACCTCCAGAAGCGTATGGCGTGAGTATGATAGGAAGAGTGCTCCCCGTAGCGGTAAAAGTGGATCCCGCCAATCCCAATTCTGGATTTTCGGGATGACACTCAGCTGAGTTGGACGGGAACTATGGGACCACTAGTGGTGGTAGAGGTTGGAGCTGGCGGCCGGTAGGAACTTCCCTCTATAACTCAAAAGCGACAAGCACGCTCTCAGTAGGCACAAATTTTTTCATTTAGGCAGCGCACTTCACCAACCTCTCCCTCTCGGCATCCCCTTGTAGCAATCTCCTCCCTTTCTCCAGCTTCTTGTGCTCATCCTCTATCAAGTGCTACACCATGAGTTTAATCTTGTCTATTGTTTCAACCTGTCGTAACTGAGCCTCAAACGACACCAATCTCTCTCATGTCTGATCCATCTCTCGAGGATAATCGCTGACCCACGAGATTCCGCCATACTTTAGTACCCTAACATAAATGCCCCAGATGGGATCCTCTAGCAACGCCTTCACCCTAGCTTCGGTTTCTTCAATCTCTGCCTGAAGTTCATACACCTCTCTTTGGTGCTCAGTCTTTAGCCCCTCTAACGAGCTCAGTACATCTTTATTGCTGGATTCATCCTCTTCCTTGTCCTTCTTGGACTGTTCCAGCTGACTCCTCAGCTCCTCATTCTCCCTCAGCAACTCTGGACCCCCTCATTTTCGGTTTTCAACCTCTTATCCTCCAATATCAGAGCCTCGTTGTCCTTCTTATGCTAGTGCACTTTATCATTTTCTGTAGCTAAACGGATGTTCACCTTCTCTAGCTCCGCCTTTCCTTCTTTAGATGTGCAGTCTCTATCGAGACTGATGCCACAGTATCCTTAAAAGAGGAGGACACATGCTCCGAGTCCTTTGCCAACTTGTCATATTTCTCCGTCGGCTCAACAATACATGATTAGCATTCAAGTAAGTTACTATAAGCAAAGAGATAGTCGCACCACCAGAGCTGGCCTTGCCAATCTCTTTCCCCTGCTAACGAACGGTGGTCCGCTCAGCATCAATAGTCAACCCCTGACTCTGGATCCAACATTTTTCTTCCTAATCAAGCCCGAAAGATTCATGAAGTATTTTTTAAACTTTCTAACTTGGAAATATGTATCCTGCATCTTCATCCACACCTCTTAGTTGTCTTCACGGGGAATAGGGTTAATGCCAGGAAGGAATATTAATTCGTCAAAGTAGAGATCATAAAAAAATTTCTTCAACAAGGATTTCCTCTCCTCAACAGAAAGCTCTTGGGTCTCAGGACCACCAAGTCCTGCTTTTTCTTCTTCATCATCATCATTTCCTTCTTTCTTGAATAGCCAAGTGCCGACTCTTTCCCTTTAGAGATGTGGGTAGGAGCCAAAGGCGCGTTGTGAGGAGGAGCTGTCGACAAGGAATGTTTGGTGCTTGTTACGTCAAACCCAAAGTCTTCCCCAGATACCCGAATGGGAGGTGGAGGAGTTGGAGACCGCAGGGATCGTTCTCTGCGATGGTATTCGCTGCTGAGATCACAAGGAGATGGGGGCTTGTCAACCAAATTGGCACTCCTCCTAAAATCTGAAATGAAGCCACCCCTGGATAGTGGGCGATTCCCATACCCATAGTCTCGGCCTCCTCTTCCTCAAGTCATATCACTTGCAAAAGAAACAAATCCATGTTTAAACTCAAGCACCCTGTGTACACAAACAAATGTTGTGTCATGCACTGTTTATGAATGTGTATCTTAAGCATTCTCTCAATAGGTCAGATAGTGGTCTGCTCAAAGGAGTGATCTCCCCTACGGGTAGAGCTAGTTCCTCCACATTCGTGGCACTATGCCAGGGAAACACTTTCAGTGGAAGCTTATTAAACTCGTCAAATTGACCCTCTTTCTCGAGCGAGATGGCGTTCTCTAAGGGAGTTACTGGAGACTGCGACCTAGTCGATGCTTCAACCCTTGCCTCATCTATCTTAGGCAAAACAAGAGTGATTGATGGGTCCTCATCCCTAGTAGTTGCCTCCTCATCGCCAATCTTACCTCCGACATCCTTCTCCTGAATCTTCACTACTTTGCGCGGCTTAGACCTGACAGGGGACGCCTTCCTCTTCTGACTTAGAGAGACTTCTTCTTTCTCGGTCTCCACTCTCTTTCTACCTCCAGCGACAGTTGGTCTAATTATCCCTCGATCGCCAGGAAGTAATCCTACACGACGAAGTTGGTTCTAATTTAGAACGCTCTCGGTGGAAGAGCCTTAGCCGGGATGGCCAGCACGGACTCGAGACATTGTTAGTACATAGTGTCTGTAGGCGCCTCTGGATTTCATGTCAAACAAGAATGAAGTTAAACTTAAGCTACCAAACCCACAAGTTTCAAGCTAAATGTAAAGGGGGATACTTAATTACTTCCAACCATCTACTTACGAATCCAGAAGGATAATGCACGCAGAACCAGTCATGCTTATACACAGTCAGCTTAGGCCATTTCCCATCGAAGAACTTGGTGATGGGCGAGGCTTCCAAGAAATATTGAGACGACGGAATATTGGCTCTCCTCTTCAACTGGAACAAGTACTGGATGTCCTCTCTGTTGGGTTCCAACTGCAGGTACCCCCTATAGAGAATGTAGGTACCAAAAAGAGAAGTGCACACATTCAAATGAAGTTGCGATGGCGCAAGGTGAAAGTAGTGCAGCATATCCCGAATAAAGTTGTTAGCTGGGGGCACGCACCCAGTAATGCATGCCCGCCTATTCCAGGTAGTGTACCCTTCTGACAGTGCGTGAGCCCTATTGCCCTTCCCAGGTGCACGAACATCTTTCGGGGGAATGTTGAACCGCAACGCCATGCGCCTCACGTCGTTTCATCCATATGTGATGACACTGAATCCATCGAGTTCTCAAGAATAACCGCGCCTCCAACATGTGCGACGCCACAAACGCGCTTCACTCAAATATATCTACGTGCTCTACCTCCTTATGCTCAAATGGCGAGTGTTGTCTTTCCGGCTACACCCTGCGATCAGACGCTTCCGGCGAACCTATCACCTGAGAAGGAGTGGACTCTACGGAAGTCTCAAGCTCGCTACCCTTTGAGATAACATCACTAGTTGAGATGGAGGGGGACGGTGAATATTGCGAAGCCTTGCCTTTTGAGATTTGTTGTGTTTTAGACCTTGTATCCATTTGCTAGCTGTACTTTTAATTCACTAGCATCAGGCATCAAATTGTATAACCCGTACCCCTCGTGGTTATGCGAACTAACATGTACGTGGAGTGTAGTGCTATGATAATAGTATAGTAATTTAGAAACTTAAGACACGACGACGATCACAAGTCCCCAAGACTGTAACCATCGTCATCGTCGATCAACCTCGCCGAATTAGCATCGACTCACGACAACATCACGATTGGAGTCAATAAAACACGTTCAACGACTCGATAGTTCAGTCACAGTCCGAATATATGCTCTACTCCTATGTGCAAGGTCAAATTGCCAACTACATAACCATCAACATAAGCGTTAGCTCAGTTGTGCAAACGATACGAAAGTGATGTGAATCCCGAAGCAGATAGTCGAAAGCTCGAAGTCTTGGGAAAGATACACAACCCAGAAACGAAGGTCGAAATTCTTGGGACAGCAGAAACACTTCGTACCCCAGTATGGGATACGAAATTTCGTACCCTTAGTAGTTACAAAGTTTCGTACCCCAATCCCAGAGGTACGAACTCCCTTTCCTTTGGCCCCAGAAAACTTCTACTTCTCCTTCATCATCTCGTGCCTACTCGAACTCTCGACTCCCCTCTTTTTCTTCCTCTCCAAACTCCTATTTTCACTCTCCTCCTAACCTCCCTCCTCGATAACTTTCGAGCTATAACCCACTCCTCCACCATGAAATGCCGCGTCAAGGGCCGACCTCGAGTCAGCCCGAAGTTCGGCCTTGGATCCTTCGAACTTCGGCAAAAAGTTCAGGAGAGCGACTACCTTCGGTCGACCTCGAGATCCACCCACATAGCCGTTTCATGTGTCGGTGCTGGGCCCACCACAAAAGTCATCACTTCTCAAACAAACCCGTCGACTCCCAGTCTCACTTGCTTCTTCGAGAATTAGAAGTACTCGGATTTTTTTTTTCTCGAGTCCGGTTTCAATCAAACAAAGTGAAGAAAGAAGAGAGAGTGAGCGGGAGTTTCGAATTTATAGGGGAGAGAGAGAGACATTGGGGCTAAGCCCAAATGTCGCTTCGTATCCCTAAGGGGATACGAACTCTCGTATCCCAGTGGGGTACAAAATCTCATATCCCACTAGGACACAAAATTTGTATCCCCGCGTGGGATACGAAATTATCGTGCTCCAAACATGGGGTACGAGCTTTTCAAAAAAAAGGAAAAAATATTTGTATATTTGTAACACCCCGAATTTTTAATGACATTAAAGAGAATAAATTAAACAATAATTAATTTAATGTTCATAATTAGAGGAAACAGACTGCACCATTGTGTCCGTCTCGAAATTCTGGTCAAGATAGATGTTTGGTTTGCGTAAAACGAACACCGTATGAAGAAGTTATGAAGGTTTTGAGTTTGTATACGCATAGAAATATTTTATATATATGCATGAGTCAGAGGTGAGTCGGAGATGAGTCAGAATCCTATCAAGAGGATTCAAATTCGAAAAATTCCTCTGAGCGGCAAAATTCCCGTTCTAGGGGGTCGACTCCCATAGAAGGGTGTCGACCTAGGGTTCGACCTACCCACAGGGGTGTCGACACCGCTAGGGCTGAGGTGGCACTCCGTTTCAGGGGATCTGGAAGCTATATATACGTGTCATATTTCTCATATTCTCTTTATTGGGAGTCATGGAGACCATATGCTGCTGGAGTGTGAACTGAACCCTTTCTACAACAACATATTCTATAAATCCAATTCAGAAATTCTAGATCTATTCTTCCTAAATTCTCGAAGCCTAACGCTGTGAGTTCTAGTTGTTTTTAGGTTTAGATAAATAAAAGCATACCTTGAAAGACAATGAATTGGATATGTTGTAAAATATGATTCTTTGTTAATGTGAAATGCTGTACTATGTCATGACAAATCTATTTTCCTAGATCTAATAAAATTGTGGTGATTCGATTATGATGCTTATATAGATCTTGACTTGAAACCATGTTATGGTGGATGGACATCTATTAATTTGGACAATTCTGACATCACTTGGATCTAGATCTTTATGTTAATCACCTTTCACCTGCATATTGTGATCCATTGAGATATGTTGTAAACTTGACATGTGAACCCACCTTTAGATCTAAACATTTTATTATGTCGCCCTAACTATGCTAGATCTAAGTAATTGGACACCTAACGTTTAATCTAGATCTCATTATGCTTACTTGAACATCATAGTAATTGCCACAAGTTACCAGTTTGATGTCCACTTTATTATGATGTTAATCACATGTCCATTCACTTTGTTATTATGCCCGTTTATGCTCATATTTATGCCAAGACATGTTGAAACTATCACCCTTGTCATACTCCCTTTTTATTGTTATAGCTAGGCTACTTTATAGCCTAGATGCCGTCAAAATACATACAAATACATTAGAGAGGAAATGGGGAAAAATGGATTATAATTGGCATGAATTATGTAACGTTTATATGAAATGGGACAGGTAATTCAAATGGGGAAAACGTAGAAATAGTTACCTATAATGACATAGGTAGATTTGGATTAAATTGGAATGTTTAGCAATTTACAATTAGGAATTGTAAATTGTACTTATGACACAAGTTAAGGTTACATTAGTGGTGGAAGTCTGCCCGAACCCGACCGGCATATCCAACAACCACTAATGTTAAACCTAATGTAGGAGGTCTAAGAACGCAAATACGAATCGGGCTAAGACACGAGGTTAGACCCAACTGAGAAATATGACTGCCCGGACCCGACCGGCATATCCAGCATCCATACGTTGTAGGCCTAATATGGGAGGTCTAGCCCATTATAACCATAATTGGACATGGTAATGAAATAGACTACTTAACCTAATTTAATATGACTATGGACTTAAGTTAGGGTTAAGTAAAATTGGATAGGTAGTGGTGGGTTAAGTAAATTAGAGGAGAGTGGGTAATATGTATATATAGGCCCATGAACTTAACCCAATGAGGTTATGTAATTAAAGACACATAGTGGTATACATAACCAGTAGATAATGCAATAGGGTTATGTAATTAAAGACACCTAGTGGTATACATAACCAATAGAAAATGTAATAAGTTATGTAATTTAAGACAACCTTTAGGGTAAGCATAACTAGTATAGGGCTATGTAATTAAAGACACCTAAGGGCATGCATAGTCAGTGGAAAACCTAGTGGGGGATACAAGACAAGGAGGAGAGCTTGTATCATATTGTGTGGGACTCATTTCAGTCAGTAACCCCGAGTTGGTATCAAGTAAAGACCTCCGTACTAGGCGGAGAAGGGGCACGCTTACTGATTGATTGTAAGAGATCCAAACGAGACGAATGTTGTGGGCGGCGCAAACCGACCAGGGATATGTGCGTGCATGAGCCGGGCAGAGGAGGCTAAGACGATCGTGACACTAGTAGATATGTTTGTGCAAACCATGGGTTGCCACTTTAGGAAATGATACCTCATACTGTGGGGCCAGCACAGGATATCTACAGGGTAGGGAGCCGATCGATTAGGGTAGGGGTTAGGGTATACTTGAACGTATGACCTAAGCCTACCAACTTATAGTAGAAGGGATCATCTCATTTCAGTTATACTAGTAGTAGTGCAGAGCAAACATTAGTGAGGCACATACACCTTAACTTGCTTACCGTGTCACACCTGCCTTTTATGTAGTGATCTCTCTTATCCACTTTATATGCCTATCATGTTGCTTTTATTTATCTACTGGCTAAAAGTTACTAGACTTTCTTGGCATTATGTCTGACCCTGTTGTTTCTCCTTCTTTCTTCCGTCCTCCCCCCCCCCCCCCAACCTAGGTTCTCATGGAGGAAACACTCAGACTTAATCAGGAATCGGATATCATCTTGTTAGGAGCTACTTCTGAAGTATGGCTCAAGTTCTTGTCTCTACTATGGCTTAACTTTTTTTTTATTTGGGGAATGATGCTTTTTATTTACATATGTAGTCTAATGGTGCAAGACAGAAGTTATTTTATTGTAATGGTTTTTCTGACTTATGAAATTGTGGACCACGGTATTATGACTTATGTTTGAAATAAAAGTTTAAATTTTCCGCTGCTACCTTATTTATATCTGTCTTGTGATTATTCTGTGTTTGTTTACCTATAGCACTTTACAAAACTTAATGCATTCTCTTAGTGAGTGGCATTAACGGACGTGGGGTGTCACACTTGGTATCAGAGCTGAAGGTTACCAGATTAGATAAAAGTTTTTAAAAATTATTTTCAAAAAGGTCTTAAAAGGAAAGCATTTTTAAAAAGAAAAGTCTATTTTGAAAAACATTCCCTAAAAAAGCCATATGTAGTATCCTTCGGTCCTTTATCTAAATTTTGTCCTTTTCCCTTTTTCAGCATGTCTGGGGAACAAAACATCCCTAATCTCCCAGAAGGCGTCATAATACCCGTATGGTTCTGGAGGTATTTGGAAGCCACGGCGCCGGCTGAAGGCCAAAGAGATGTTCCTCCCCCAGTTGCACCAATCATTCCTCCTTCTCCCCCTCCAAAAGCTGACAACTTTGCCAAAATCTGCAAAGACTTCCGGGCTATGGGAGGGAGGCCATTTCATGGGAACGTGACATTCGTAGAAGCTCGGAATTGGCTTAAGGAGACCGAGGACTTGTTCGTAATCTTTGAAGTGGAGGACAGAAGAAAAATTCAATTAGCTGCTTGGCTGTTAAAGGACGAAGCCTCATTTTGGTGGGAAGTCACCCAAGCTGGACGTCCGATAGAAACTTGGGAAGACTTTAAACAGAGGTTTGAAATGAAATTTCTTTCCCAAGCGGAGAGAATCATACAGATGGTGAGATTCTTAACACTCCAACAAGGAAATTTGACGGTAAAGGAGTATGTGAACAAGTTCAACCAACTGGCAAGGTTCAGACTAGAGTTAGTAGACACACCACACAAAAGGGCTTTACGGTTTGCTAAGGGGCTGAATAAGCCTTTGCATGGTTTAGTTATGTCCCATATTCCAATGGGGGCCACCTTTGAAAAGCTTGTTGATATTACCCAAATGCATGAGGAGGACAAGGGAGAAAAGAAGGAAACAAAAGCTGAGGGGACATCGCAGAATATGAAGGTATAGGCCAAGTAAGGGCAGCAACAACAGAAGAAAGGGGGGAAAGATGATAAAGGCAAGGATAAGAGAAAATGTCACAATTGCGGAAAGGAGAGCCACTTGATCAAAGATTGTAAGAGAAGGAAGGCCAGTTGCTTTAATTGCAGAGAGGTCGGACACTTCTCTAAAGAGTGCCCGAAGAAACAGGGATTGCAGGGACACGGGAAAAGAGCAGGGACTTCTGGAGGGCAGGTGCATGCTCTGGCGATCAGTGCTCCAGAAAGAGGTAGAAAAATTTCCATAGAAAGTTTTGTTTCTTTTTCAAACCATCCTGTTAGAACACTTTTTGATTCTGGTGCTTCACACTCGTTTATATCTAGTTCTGTGGTTGAATCTCTGCACTTAATTACTAGTATGGTAGTAGACCCCGTAGTTGTTTCAAACCCCATTAGTGGTTTGGCTCATTTATCGATGATCTGTCGGGGTTTGTAAATATCTGTGTTAGGCGTCGAATTTGAATGCGACGCGTATGTGCTCGGGTTTATTTGCTATGGGTTAATTCTAGGAATGGATTGGCTTACCACGTATGGGGCCATTATGGATTGTGATAGGAGGGTTGTTAGACTCCCAACTTGTCACGGGAAGACCCTCGAAGTTTCTTGTGACCCCCCAAGGGTCTGTTATGTTTAGCATCCTAGAGTCTCTAGATGCATCCATAGATGATTTGCAATCTGTTCTAGTGGTTCGATAATATTCATATGTTTTTGATAATGTATGGGGATTACCTCCAAGGCGCGAAATTGACTTCCGCATATATCTGGTGAACAATGCAAAGCCATTTGCATTACCAGTGCGCCACATTACTCCAAGGGAAAGGAGGGAGTTGAGTAAGCAAGTAGGGGAGCTACTTGAAAAGGGTTTATCAGATGAAGCATATCTGAGTGGGGTGCTTCAGTAGTATTCACAACTAAAGCAAATGGTTCGCTTCGTTTGTGTGTTGACTATAGAGAGTTAAATAAGCTCACCAAGAAGAATAGGCACCCACTTCCGAGGATTGATGATTTATTTGATCAGCTTGTTGGTGCCTCGGTATTTTCTCAGTTGGACTTGGCTACGGGGTTCCATCAGCTGAGGGTGGCTGAGGACAGCATAGATAAGACTGCTTTCAGAACTCCAGACGGTTTCTTTCAATGGCTAGTTATGCCTTTTGGGTTGACAAATGCACCCGCCTATTTTGTTGATTTGATGAGTAGGGTGTTTCGGGAGTTCCTAAACATATTCGTCGTAGTCTTCGTTGATGATATTTTGATCTTCTCCAAGAGTGAAGAAGAGCATGCCCAGCATTTAGGAGAAGTTTTGAAATCTCTCTGTGACCATCAGCTAAAACCAAAAATTCTCCAAATGCCATTTCTGGAGAAAGGAGGTGAGATTCTTGGGGCATGTACTCTCCAAAGAAGGGATAGTTGTAGATCCCACGAAGGTGGTTGGAGTACAAGATTGGCAGATTCCTGAAAATGCAACCGAGGTGAGAAGCTTTCTTGGTTTGGAAGGTTATTATAGGAAGTTCATTAAGGACTTCGCGAAGATATCAGCCCTTCTCACCAGGCTAACAAAGAAGAATTTGACATTTTCATGGGACATAGACTGTGACGTTGTTTTCCAACGACTGAAGAGGGCTCTAACAACAGCCCAAGTCTTGACCTTGCCCGATAGAAGTAAAGCGTTTACTGTTTACACTGATGCATGCGGTGCAGGGCTTGGTGCGGTTCTGATGCAAGAAGGGAAAGTAATATGTTATGGGGGTAGACAGTTGAGAGTTCATGAGAAGAATTGCCCCACCCATGATCTGGAGCTAGCTGCCATAGTATTCACGTTAAAGACGTGACATCATTATTTACTTGGAGAAAAGTTCGAGTTATACACCGATCTTAAATCTCTGAAGTATCTATTCTCAAAGAAGGATCTAAACTTAAGGCAATAACGGTGGATGGAGTTCTTAGCTTCATATGATTTTGAGATTGCTTATACCCCCGGCAAGGGTAATGTGGTGGCAGATGCACTAAGTAGGCAGAGGGTGGCTCTGAGTCCTCTATTTGTGGAAAGAAAGAACTTGGATTTCATATAAGCTTTTGATTTTAGACCCTCCATCGAGGTTTTGCCTGATTTATTTGCATCCTTAGAGATACGACCAACTCTCGTAGATCAGATAGAGCTTTGCAACAAGGTAACCCATAGATTCTAGACATCATGGACAAGCTCAAAAGAGGAGAGACTTCTAGTCACCTTAGTAGATATGCCATAGAGGAAAAGGGGTGGTTGCCTGGAAGGCTTTGTGTTCCTCAAACTGGAAGCTTGATAAAGGCAGTCCTAGAAGAAGCCCACCATTCAAAGATGACTATTCATCCAGGGGGTGACAAAATGTACAGGGATATGAAGAGGGCTTTCTTTTGGGCTGGGATGAAGAAGGATGTGGCAGAATTTGTTTCTCAATGTTTGGTTTGCCAACAAGTCAAAGCTAAGCAAGAGAAGCTCAGTGGATTGCCTCATCCATTTAAGGTTCCACAGTGGAAATGGGAGAGCGTCTCTATGGATTTCATAGATGGTTTACCTTGGTCGAAGAAAAGTAATACCGGTATTTGGGTGATAGTGGACAGACTCACTAAAAGCGCTCACTTTATTCCAATTAAAAGTAAGAGGACGACATCATGGTTGGCAGCAATTTACATCCGTGAGATAGTTCGTCTCCACGGAGTTCTTTCCAGCATCGTGAGCGATTGTGACCCTATCTTTACTAGAGAATTTTGGAGGATCTTGCAAGAAGCATTAGGTACACAGTTGTGTTTGAGCACTGCTTATCATCCTCCGACCGATGGGCAGACAGAGAGCGTGAACAGAATTCTAGAAGTTCTTTTAAGGTTGTCTATCCTTGACTTCGGAGGTACTTGGGAAGAGCATCTTCCTTTAGTAGAGTTTGCCTATAATAACAGCTATCAGGCTAGCATCGGTATGGAACCCTTCGAAGCATTATATGGACGACCCTGTAGATCGCCAACTTGTTGGTGGGAATCTACAGAAAGATTATTACTTGGACCGGATATGGTTAGAGAAACGTCCTAAAAGATTGACCTTATTCAACGGCGGATGAAGAAAGCTTAAGATAGGCGGAAGTCCTATGCAGAAAAGAGAAGGACATCGAATTTGAAGTGGGAGACTTAGTTTTTATTAAAGTATCACCTCTGAGGAATGTGGCTCGCTTCGGATTAGTAGGGAAGTTAGCACCTAGGTTTGTGGGACCATTCCCCATAACTGAGAGGATTGGCCAAATGGCTTACAGTGTAAAGCTCCCACTATCCGGTGTTCATGACGTTTTCCATGTCTCTCATCTGCGAAAGTGCCTGCATGATACCGTGGAAGTTGTTGAACCGAGCTTGTTGGAAGAAGTCAAAGTGGAACGGGAGGCGACAGTCAGACGAGTCCTGACCCGTATTCTTGGGTCAGAGGTTAAGAAGCTGCGCAATAAGGAAATCAAGTTGCTAAAGGTTTAATGGGTAGATAACCCAGAAGATGCAACTTGGGAGACCGAAGACAAGATTCGTGCTTCGTACCCTTTTCTTTTTGAGGGTATGTTCTTAACTCCTTTCCTAAGTTTTATCATTACTTGTTTCTGTTAATAGAATATATCTTATCCATCGTATATTCGACCTTTGGATAGGAATCTTATGGATGTAAACATGTGTTTGAAACATTTTATGTTTGATGGATGCAAGTGGATGCGAGTGTTTGCTAGTATTTGCATGTGGACGCATATACACACACATTAGGCACTAAGATCGGCTCAATCACTTTCATATTGCATATGGATGTGTGTACATTTTCTTTTCTTTTATGGATGGAAATGGATGAACTGGCATATGGATGTCGCATTTGAACGAATGGGTATGAACACATATGATATAATAGGTTTATTTGCATATATATTAGATTCAAGGCACTAACATACATTGCATTAAGGAGGTCAACTGAATCAGTAGACCAAACTGATTTTTTGCATTAGCATTGGGATATATACACACACGGTTGCATATATTCATATAAGCATTAGAAAACTGTAAGGACAATGGATGTCAGTGGTTGTTGGATGAGTAGATGGATGATGGATGGTAGGATATGCATTCTTCTCAACGTAGAGATTTCGGGGACGAAATCCTTTGAGTAGGGGAGAATGTAACACCCCGAATTTTTAACGACATCCAAGAGAATAAATTAAATAATAATTAATTTAATGTTCAGAATTAGAGGAAACGGACTGCACCATTGCATCCATCTCGAAATTCTGGTCAAGATGGACTTTTGGTTTGTGTAAAACGGACATTGTATGAAGAAGTTATGAAGGTTTTAAGTTTGTATACGCACAGAAATATTTTATATATATGCATGAGTCAGAGGTGAGTCAGAATCCTATCCATAGGATTCAAATTCGAAAAATTCCTCTGAGCGGAAAAATTCCCGCTCTAGGGGGGTCGACTCACCTGCAGGGGTGTCGACACCCCTAAGGATGAGGTGGCACTCGGTTTCAGGGGGTCTGGCAGCTATATATACGTGTCATATTTCTCATATTCTCTTCATTGGGAGTCATGGAGGCCATATGTTGCTGGAGTGCGAACAGAACCGTTTCTACAGTAACATATTCTATAAATCCAATTTAGAAATTCTAGATCCGTTCTTCCTAAATTCTCTAAGCCTAACGCTGTGAGTTCTAGTTGTTTTTATGTTTGGATAAATAAAAGTATACTTTGAAAGACTATGAATTCGATATGTTGTAAAATATGATTCTTTGTTAATGTAAAATCATGTACTATGTCATGACAGATCTATTTTCCTAGATCTAATAAAATTGTGGTGATTCGATTATGATGCTTATATGGATCTTGACTTGTAACCATGTTATGGTGGATGTACATCTATTAATTTGGACAATTGTGACATCATTTGGATCTAGATCTTTATGTTAATCACCTTTCACCTGTCATACTGTGATATATTGAGATATGTTGTAAACTTGACATGTGAACTCACCTTTAGATCTAAACATTTTATTATGTCACCCTAACTATGCTAGATCTAAGTAATTGGACACCTAACGTTTAATCTAGATCTCATTATGCTTACTTGAACATCGTAGTGATTGCCATAAGTTACCAGTTTTATGTCCACTTTATTATGATGTTAATCACATGTCCATTCACTTTGTTATTTTGCCAGTTTATGTTCATGTTTATGCCAAGACATGTTGAAACTATCACCCTTGTCATACTCCCTTTTTATTGTTATAGCTAGGCTACTTTATAGCCTATATGTCGTCAAAATACGTACGAATACGTTAGAGAGGAAACTGGGAAAAAGGGATTATAATTGGCATAAATTATGTAATGTTTATATGAAATGGGACATGTAATCCAAACGGGGAAAACATAGAAATAGTTACCTATGATGACATTGGTATATTTGGAATAAATTGGAATGTTTAGTAATTTACAATTAGGAATTGTAAATTGTACTTATGACACAAGGTTAGGTTACATTAGTGGTACAAGTCTGCCCGGACCCGACCGGCATATCCAGCAGCCACTAATGTTGAACCTAATGTGGGAGGTCTAAGTACGCAAATACGAATCAGGAGAAAACACGAGGTTTGGCCCAACTGTGGAATAAGACTGCCCGGACCCGACCGGTATATCCAGCATCCACACGTTGTAGGCCTAATGTGGGAGGTCTAGCCCATTATAACCATAATTGGACATGGTAATGAAATAGACTACTTAACCTAATTTAATATGACTATGGACTTAAGTTATGGTTAAGTAAAATTGGATGGGTAGTGGTGGGTTAAGTAAATTAGAGGAGGGTGGGTAATATGTATATATAGGTCCATGAACTTAACCCAATAAAGTTATGTAATTAAAGACACCTAGTGGTATACAAAACAGTAGATAATGCAACAGGGTTATGTAATTAAAGACACCCAGTGATATACATAACCGATAGGAAATGTAATGAAGTTATGTAATTGAAGACACCCTTTAGGGTAAGCATAACTAGTATAGGGCTATGTAATTAAAGACACCTAAGGGTATACATAGTCAGTGGAAAACCTAGTGGGGGATACAAGAAAAGGGGGAGAGCTTGTATCATATTGTGTGGTACGCATTTCAGTCAGTAACCCGGAATTGGTATCAAGTTAAGACCTCCGTACTAGGCGGAGAAGGGGCACGCTTACTGATTAATTGTAAGAGATCCAAACGAGACGGACGGTGTGGGCGGCGCAAACCGACCACGGACATGTGCGTGCATGGGCCGGGTAGAGGGGGCTAAGACGACTGTGACACTAGTAGATATGGTTGTGCACACCATGGGTTGCCACTTTAGGAAGTGATACCTCCTACTGTGGGGCCAGCACAAGATATCTACAGGGTAGGGGGCCGATCGATTATTGTAGGGGTTAGGGTATACTTGGACGTATGACCTAAGTCTACCAACTTATAGTAGAAGGGATCATCTCATTACAGTTATACTAGTAGTAGTGCAGAGTAATCATTAGTGAGACACATACACCTTAACTTGCTTACCTTGTCACACCTGCCATTTATATAATGATCTCTCTTATCCACTTTATATGCCTATCATGTCGCTTTTATTTATCTACTGGCTAAACGTAAGTAGACTCGCCAGACTTTATGTCTGACCTTGTTGTTTCTCCTTCTTTCTTCCGTCCCCCCTCCCCCCCCCCCCCCCCCCTCCCCAGGTTCTCAAGGAGGAAACACCCAGACTTAATCAGGAATCGGATATCATCTTGCTAGGAGTTTTTTCTGAAGTATGGCTCAAGTTCTTGTCTCTACTATGGCTTAACTCTTTTTTTTTTGGGAATGATGCTTTTTATTTACTTATGTACTCTGATGGTGCAAGGCAGAAGTTATTTTATTGTAATGGTTTTTGTGGCTTATGAAATTGTGGACCACGGTATTATGACTTATGTTTGAAAGAAAAGTTTAAATTTTCCGCTGCTGCCTTATTTATATATGTCTTGTGATTATTCTGTGTCTGTTTACCTATAGCACTTCACGAAACTTGATGCATTCCCTTAGTGAGTGACATTAACGGACGTGGGGTGTCACAATATTCATACATGCATATATACAATTGAAACGGACATATGTATGTACAATAACATACTTGCATATGCTCATGCACATATACGCTCGTCAAGAATATACCAATGTTATGTTATATTTTCGTGCTCCAAGTCGCCTCTTGTAATAGTACGTCAAAACGTGTGAGCGCAGACGCGATATTACATCGACAACAACTCATTTACGGTAAAACGTAAACGAGATTGACAACTAACGTTTACATTCATGAGTTAACAGGAAATCGACAATTCAAAAAAATATTTCTACCAGCTCAAAGCGCATCATGCCAAGGCAAGACGTACTTTGGGGGTAAATATTAATTGACCTTTTGGTCTGGTTTCCAGAAGTACATCAGACACCCTCGACTTAATGCATCGCGTGATGATACAGCTCGAAGTGTCGCAAAGAAGCTAAGAAAACAAGCATGGAAAAGGTCAAGCGAGTACGATCCTCTCGACTCCTCAAAACTACGCTCTACTCACAACTTCGTACCCCCTCCCCCCAAGATAAGGTGCTCGAATCCCTGCTTTCGTCTACAGTTCGAGTCCCCTCATCTCGGCTCCCCCTTGTCGGAGTTTTCGGATCCCTCAACACATTTGAGCCTCGTACCCCTTGCCTTCTCCAAGTTTCGAACCTCACAACAATGGAATTTTCGTATCCCCTCAGTACCACGTTTTGAACCCCTTGTCAAGCATGCTTCGGACCTCACAACGCAATCAGCATCCCATAGGATACAAATTTCGTACCCCATGGGGTGCAAAATTTGTATCCCTAAAAAGAGATACGAGTTCTTCTGAGCATTGTGAAGGGGATCGGAAATTCTGGAGGCCTGCACTAAAGGATACGTAATGTACTGTTGTGGTCTCCAATTCCTACCTACCCCCACCTAACCACTCTATTATAAATACGCCCAAGCTCACACTTCAAAGAGGTTGGAAATTGGCTGATTGACACCTCTTGAGAGCTCCAAATGATCTCTTTAATGGCAACCTTGCTTTAAGGAAGAAAAAAAAAGGAGAAAATCTATTTTTTTTCTTCCTAATATTCATATAATATTCATATATGATATTATGACATCAAAGTACTTGAAAATGTTTGTAAAGGGATGTCATGAGATAGTCCTAAGCTTGTAACTCATTATTGTCAATAAAATATCAGCAACTCTTCCAAAGTGGACGTAAGCTCCACACGGGACCGAACCACTATAAATCTACTGTGTTATTTACTGCTTTCTGCATGTATTTTTCCACGCGAAACGTAATTCTCTAAGTAACGTAGAATCTTTGGGTGTTACGACATTTTTTGTCGTCAACTGTAGTCAGCCACCATCACTAAACTATAACATGTATGCATCTATTATCGGAGTTTTTTAATTTAATATCCATAAATCTACCAAATATTTTCACAATTGGATCTCTTATTTGAGGATGAACATTTTTTTTTTTTACCATTTCAACACTATAGTGAATGCTCCATGACATCTCATGTTATCACGATTACATTTATAAAATGAAATGATGTAAATTATTTGTTCATATAGAATAATTAATGTTTTGTCACTATAAAGCAAAAAAATTATATACCATAAGTTCTTTTTCTTGGTTGAAAATATGTCGAACCTCTTCTTGTAGACTAGTGATTGACCTAAACGGAAATGCTGAATCAATCACGATGTCTATCCTGACTCCATATCCGCCTTCACACGTTTTTCGATTCCGCATTTCTTCTACGGATACCGATCGCGGAACTAGAACCTTCAATTTTTTTTTCCTTCCATCTTCAATAATACATTCAATAAGCTAACCCTAAATTTTGAGAATTGGATTTTTGGAAATGATAAATGAAGAAACTAATTGTGCTATAGTAGTGAGATGGCTAAAAAATTGATTGGTTTTGATTTTGACAAAAAAATTGGGATTATGGATGGAATTTAGGCGTAGTAGGGTTTAGAATTCGGCTGCCACCATGGATGAACGAGCTGTTTTTATAGAGATGAATGTCTTTGTAAAACTAGGTCGTGACATCTATATTTTTTTGTGTGCTGCTATTGACACCCCAGTTTCCTCTCCTGGCCACTAAAACTAAAAGCACCCCGTCTAATAACATTCTACCCTTCTGGCCACCGCAATATTAAAAAACTTAAATAGGGGAGGCCACCGCAGTCTTCAAAAGAAAAAAAAAGCTTTCCCCTTCTCTCCTGTCACGTTGTTGATACTAATTTGAATGCAATATATGTGCAATATTTTCTTAATCCTTAAAGCTGATTTTGTTTGTTGATCGTTGGCCTACGGTACGTGGTTTGACACAAAATTTCGGTTGTTTTCAACTGTGAAGATCAATGTAGAACGACATTAAAATGGAAATCCTTTGTTCAGTTGCAAATAGTTAAAATCACCTTCGTCATACGGTTGTTGACCACTGATGAAACATCTTGCGTATATACATAATTTTTTTTCATAGTGCTGCAGTGCATAACCACCGTTTACTAACTCCATTTTCGGTGAATAACCACCGAAGCCTTGTTATTTTTTTCGGTCTCTTACAAACGAATTGGTGAAAAATTCAAATATAAAAGTTAATAGTTCATTTCGGTTATTTACAACCGTTATTTCAATTTATATTCGATAGTTGGTAACCGAATAGTGGGTTTGCACTTCTAGGTGATTTGATCGGTTGTGTACCACCGTGAATGTGATTGTTTTTTGGTTCCTTACCACTGAATGCTGATGTAATAGGTTGAGCAATTTGTATATTTTTGTTCGGCTGTGTGCATCCGAAATTTTGAATTACTCTTGGTGATTGACGGCTGAGTGAATGAATAGATTGTGGTGGCCGAAAGTGTGTGAAAAATAATCATGTTTATTAAATTTTTTTAGGTGGTCAGGAGAGGAAAGTTTGGGTGTGAATAGCAGCATCCTTTTTTATATATATAATTTTTACCTTAAATGGGTTTTTGAAATCCGCTTTAAGCCTTAAACGGTTTTCTGAAAATCGTTTAAGGATTTTAAACATTAAATAAAAAAATAAAAAAAATGTCCAGTGTCCTTCAACTCAATGCTGGAACGATGAGGGTAATCTTCATTAGAAATTGGTTCCTCCTTTCAAATTCTACCATGCAGTTAGGAATGCTCTTACATTGGTTGATTGATAAATCAACTATCTTTCGTTCCATCAATTTCCCTTCCTTCCTTTATATATTTGGATACACAATTTAGTCAGCAAAATTCATTTGAATAATCTTAGCCATAAATTTGTTAGTTCAGTTGAAATATTTATATTGAATGAAAATTGAATACATTTGAATACATCAGCAATAATCATTCTCGAAACAAAAGAGAACAGGACAATTCCAGAATAGAATATGAGGTGCAAACTAGAATCCACCTTTTTTTTTCCCTCATGAAGCTGCTTTTCCAGCCACATATGATGTGGACGAGAGACAAAATCACGTGGTCAATTTTATGTCTCTTTGTTTGCAAGTGAATTCTGTGTGTGTGTGTGTCTCTATATATATATATATATATATATATATATATATATATATATATATATATATATATATATATATATATATATATATATAGTGCTGTATAAAATAGATTTGCATTATCTGGGTACTGTTTCATTTATGTATGTGGATAGAGTTTGATCTTCTCATTGTGATTCCTACAACGTCTGCTTATCTGTAAAGATATTAGCCTTTGGCACTCATCTTGTTTTTTATGTATTAAGCATCAACTTTTTGTTGCATTTCTTGGTTTTACTTGAAAGAAATCCAGGGATGCTTTTGGTTGAATATGCATCCACAGATTTGCTGGATTGGATATTCTATGGGCAATAACAACTGTATGGACATAAGTTCTGTTTAGCAAACCTGTGCGTGTGTGTGTGTGTGCACACACACACACCCTACACCAGTATATCTGTACATATGTATGTATGTATGTGTACATCCATGTATGTGTGTGTTTCATTGTACATCAAACAGTGCAGTATTCCTGAATAAACCCTGATTTTCATCGCAAAGCCTGTTTTCTTTCATCATATACTATCTCTCATACTTGATCAGTATTTAAATATAAACGGGTGACTTTGATTTGTATGTAAATAGTGTTATATGAGAGCTCAGTCTTTAAGTAAACGTTATGCATTCGAATCAAAGTCACTCGTTTATAATTTAAATTTAAATAGTGAAAGAAAAAGTGAGTGATAGAAAGAGAAAATGGGTTGTATGGCTGAAATCTAAGAACATTTTGAGGGTGAATGCAACAAACAAAACACTCTCATGAGATGGCAGGTTGTTTTAGGATCAGGTAACCCTAGCTCCCGAATTGTGAAAGAATGTTATGCCATAATTTATTGTGAATATTAGGCTTAAGGTGCTTAAAATCATATTCAATAAACTAAAATTTATTTCGAAAATAAGTTGTAAATTAGATCCTATAATTTAATTACTAAACAATTTTGTAAAATTGTACAATTATTTAGTGAATAATTGCAGATATTTATGTAATTATATCAATAAATTATATAAATGTCTGGAGTTTTTCTACAAATAATTAGCGGATATTTCCGCGATGTTTTTTGACGAATAATTGCGGAAATTTCCGTAATTTTTTGATATAATTGTGTAAATATATATAATTATTCACTAAATAATTGTATAATTTTATATAATTATTAATCTGTTTAATTCTAGTGGCCTAATTTAATGTTTTGGTTATTTTAAAATTTAATATGATTTTTAATAAAACTTTCCGTGATTTATTCCCCTGTTGCAATCGAATTGATATTTGTGGGTGAGGAGGTTGACGGGTTGTTATTTCGTATTAATTGAAACCCATGAAAAAGCATGCGTTTAGATAATCTCCAGCCTTTATCTTATCGTGGACCCCCATTTTTGGCAGCGCAAACAGTGGGATTATCTCCAAGCATGCACGCTCTTCATTTATCAGTATTTATTATGGAACAATTAAATGCTGACATTAAATGATCTAAATTGGCAGTCGCAGTCACGGTCTTTAGTTAAACTTTTGTTTCATTGTTTTTTGTTTACATGAATTAAACGTAGGTAGTGTTTGAGTTAAAATATATTTTGAGTTTTGAGGTTTCAATATTAATAACAAAATGTAAGACAACGGAGGAAGTGAAAAAAGTTAAGGAGGGGACCACGTAAAGGAGAAAGGGACGACGGAATGATGCATTATTTCTAATTCTTGTGGTAATTCCCAAAATAAGAAAAATAACTAAAACTTGTTTTTTATTTTATATGTTAATTTTGTTTTCTAAAACGACCGTTTTTCGACGTTATACATGCATCGCTCGCATTTTACTGTAGACGAAAACTAAAAACTAAAAGAAGTAAACCAAACACTGCTAAAACTTTTGAACTATTGACTCGTCCCAAAGATGTCTTTACAGGCAAACAAAGATCAAAATTTTGAATTATATATTAAAATTTAATATTTATGTTCAAGCAAAATTTCAATCTGTAAACAACGTCATAGAAAGTTAGAAGTACATGTCAACTAAATATTCTTAATAATATTCTTACTTTGTAATTTTCAGTTTGAAAGTAGACATATAACTGAGAAGCAATAATTTTAGATCATTATACAAGGGTTTTTTTACACACACACAATACATGTTAGATGCGTCAAGAAATCTCTAGTAAACAATGATCATCACATATTTTTTATAATAATATCATTAATGTTATCTTAATGGCACCAAAAATTTTCATAATAGTTTGTTTACCGGTTACATTCATATTTCCATTATACGCAATATTTGTATTTATCAAAAAAGTGGAAACTAGCCATATCTATTGTTAGGTAGGTGAATATAAAAATTGAGGTAGCATTCGTTTTTAAGTTTGGACAGTTTCCATTGACATTTGCGTCCAACACGTCGGACGTGCACTCATTGAATTGTACATTGAAATCGAACGGTACAATTTTATCCATTCGCGTTGCGTCCGAAGCGTCTAACGCAAACGAATAAGATCCCAACCAATTTATCTTCTCATCTCTTTCGTGTTGTCTCTTTCGTAAAAATAACGCATTTCTATTTCCTGAACTTTGTCGTTCCATGGGCTCTTTCAATTTGCTCGTTTTATCGCTTTCGGTTTACAGAAGAACCTACCTAGAGTCATTTGGAATCTGTAATATACCGTCAGCTTGATACACAAAAATGCTCAGTTAATAGGAATTTTAAAAGCTGTGTTTTAGTATAGCATTGGTATAGACGAATAAATCTATCTATCTATATAATAATTCCCACTAATCTTTAGTGGTTAATAATTGGTCCGACTGTAAAATACCCAAATTGTCCATATTTACTTTAAAAAAAAAATCTTTACTATTTTATCCTAAAAGGAAATTGTCCATATTTACTACTTACATATCAATTTGTCATATTTTATATCAATTTGTAGTTCATTATAACTTTTGGAATGCTAAGAAAGCTGGCTCTTACTTAGGAATTTCTAAAAGACGTTAACGCCTTTTAAGTAAAGATTCAATTTATTTCGAAATCAATATGTTAACTAGATTCCATGTTTTTTAAGCAGTTTCAAATATTTTGATTCTGTCAGAGAAGTAATTGATTTCATATAATAGTTTTTAATTTCTTACGATTGCATCCAAATTTCATAGAGGAAAATTTCGTTTTTGGATAAATAAAGAAGTCACCATAGCTGAAATATCCAATCAAAAAGTTCGTGTCCAACAAGACATACAACTTCCATTTTTCGAATTTTTAATCATATTACATATAATATATTCCTATTGTGTTCATATAGATTTTTGGTATATTATATAATTTCCTTTCATGGTATATAATTGCAAAATCAATATCCTAATAAAATATATTAGTTAATTCACAACCAAATTAATACAAATCCGTACATCAACCAATTTTTCTACAAATATACCATATAATTCATTGCCTACTAACTATATAGTAAATTCAATAAAGGGAAAACGGTGAAAAAAATACATTCATATGCAAATTGTATAATACCAAACAAATGCAAATGCAATTAGTAAAAATAACATCAGTGTGCTTATATTACTTTTGAATGTTGTATAATCCGCTTTCATGCCATATAATTGCAAATCAAATATTTTCATTGAATATGCCATATAATTCACAAATTGTTGCACCAAACTTTCCATTTATTTTTACTTAAAATTTCAAACGGCAAGAAAATTAGTTAAACAAACTCGAGTATACATAGTAACAAAAGTTATCCATTGGTTATGGACATTATCATTATGATGTATGTATGATGTATTTACTGCTAATTTTCTTTATAGGGTTTCCTTAGTTATGCCATTTATTTTCATAATCTATATAATAATTCACAAATTGACCATATTTACTTTTTGAAAAAAAAAATATTTACTACTTTATCCTAAAAGGAAATTGCCCTTATTTACTACTTTATCCTAAAAGATACCACCTACATAGTACTCCTAATGATTTGTAGTTGGCAGAATGCAGTGTAAATTATTTGTAGTTATTCTTTTAATTATTGTCTGACGTTTGCTACTTCAAATTTTTTACTCGGAATATTCATATTTGGTATAATATCTTATTAGTAGTGCATGTTTATACAGAAATTGGTAGAATCAATGCGACAACCCAAATCCCCGTGCCACGGAAGCAAGGATAATCATTGGAATATAACATATTAATCAACATTAGCAGATTACAGATAATAGCATAAACATAAAATGGAATAATTTACATCAATATGACAGCGGAATCATAAAATGTCATAACAATCAGAGTTCCACAGTTATAGGATACAACTTATTACATAAAAGAAATGATCAGTCTACATCGAGATCAACGGTACATATATATAAGATAGTACAGGCGGTAATGTCAATAGTCCAAAATACAGATAAAAGCTCGTCTTCGCCTTCAGCCAAAAGTGCACTCCAAGCTATAGTGCTAAGCCAAAATAAATCCTGCTACCTGTTACTTGGCTGCCCATGTAAAAATAGGCGCACCCGAGTTTGCAAGTGAAACAAACTACGAGTCAATCATGAGACTGATATGAGAAATCTACTTAATTAGTATGATGATAATAATAATAATAATAATAATAAGGCAAATCATAGGACCATGCCGCTAACACGGAATGGGTTTTCTCCATTGATTGCCAGTGCATGAAATAAAGTAAATCTTTTAAACAACGCAATGTTTTTTAGAAAAATGAAGCCATTATAAGACTCAGGTCCCATCACACAATGCAATGCAAGCCAGAGGATAGAGTTTTACCTCATAATGGCCAAATATGCTTGATACGAATAAAACAAAAGTCTTTTGATATTATTGCTAGTTTCTAGTCAGTTTAAAAACAATTTTCAATATAAATGTATCAATCGTAGACGGCATAGCTACCATATACTATATCGCCATATATAGGTTACAATCAAATTCGTAATGTCTTATTGGAAATTGGATTTCCATCATGAGTCAAGGCAAGGGATGGTCTCCTTACCGATTCGGATCACCTCTAGCAAGATGATCAAGGATCACACCTACAGGCAACCTTTGGATCCTGCAGGGCCGGTCCACACATACTTTAGTGGATTGATTATGCCTGAACACACGCTTCCCAGTCCTATCGAACCTATCACTTTGCCAGTAGCGACCAATATATTGAGGCGCCTATCAATCCATCAACCACAGAAGTAAAAATGTCTGGGCTCCATACCATGACACCACTTCTAGGTAGAAAGAAACGTCGTGCACTCCCTGCGTTTCCTTATCCCGTTTCTGACTCATACCGGGTGTGAGGCTCGCGAATTAACGCTATACACAAAGCTACGCTAATTAAAGCCCTGTTTTGATCATCAAACACAAGGCTCTGCTTTTCAACAAAAACCTTGTTCATTTGCATCTCAGCATGCCACATTGACATTCCACGCCATGCGACTGATGTCTATCGATATATAACCTCTAAGCTCGTATGTCTTAGAGAAGGGTGTTAAGCAAGAGAATAAATTCTCCGCCACCAAACAGATATATATTTAATAGAAATTAATCAACACAGAATGAAATCCAATGTCAGACACATATCCATTTACAAGTTCGTTCTGGGTCTGAACGAAACCGGAGGCACCTTATTCGTCGTTCCATATGTCCAATACGGAAGAGAGGCCCTCGCAAATCCAGACAATCAAAAAATACGTACAGATGACTACCACTACAACCCCTTCCTGAGAGCTAATCAATTCAGGGCATCAGTAGTAATCCATTCGATGTGAAGATTACCTGTCTTGCACCGTCTTCATTTCCTTCGACTTTTAATCGTCGTTCAGTTATTTGAAATGAGATTTAACTCGGCCTTTTCAAATAATTTTCGAATATATATAATTCAAATCATTTCTTTCTTTTGTTAAATTCAATTCAATTCTATATATTAATGTCGAATGAATCTAACCGCCCATATTATTTTATAAACCAAGTGAAAATGTTTTTTTCCATTCCATATCACTTATAATATTTTATAACGATTTATCCCTATTTTTATTTATATAAAAATAGCTCATTTTAATTAAACGACGCTTCAGGTCATTACGTTGCCCTGACGCTATTTTTATTCAGATTTGAATTACATATTTCTCAAAATCTAACCGTTGGATATTAACAAATTTAGTATCGTAGGAAAGATCTTTCCAAAGCGAACCCAACGGTTCTAGTTTCGTGAAAATCCGACGGTCGGATCTCTCGGTATAATCGTTTAAAGTTACGAGTTCAAAACGCGAACTACCAAGCGCGATTCGTTTAATTTTAATTTATATTATATATAAATTATATAATTTATTCGACAACTTCAAAACCATTTAATTTTTCAAATAATTGGCTAATGCCTTTAAATTTCGAAAAATTTCGCCATAACCTCCTTTGTTCGGAGACCGTTTTGGAAATGTATTGGGCCGTATTAGGCACCCAATATATCCAGAAAAAGCAAACACAATTTTTAGTGACCTATCTATGCCGAAGGGAGAGTGTGAAGATCATATCTCTAGAGACTATATCTCGTCACCTTGTCTAGTGTTGGAAAATAAATAATCCATGTGTCGTATCTAAAATTAAGAAAGACGTGAATTATTGTCATCTCCAGACCCGTGTGGTTTTTTTTATTAATCTTGCTATTTACCGTTATATTTTATTTAGTCCATATCAGTCCTCAGTTCAACCTGTAGTTCAATCATCGCCATACAAGCGTCTTGCTCGTATGGTAATCTAAACCTCATCATACAAGCTCCAAATGCTTATATGGAGTATGATATGCCATGACATGAATAGTTCGTCTTCGGTTCAACCTATGTAGTCATCGACATACAAGCCTCTCGCTATGGCAATTCCAACCTCGTCATACAAGCTCCAAATGCTTATATGGTATTTTATTTACTAAATCAATAAATTTAGTAAAAATAATATATTTAAGAGGAGATTTCAAAAGTAAAAAGGTTTATAAAACCGTATTTAGAATAAAGTAGTGAAGTGGTATTTGTTGGTATTAGAATGAAAATGGGTTTTTGAATTACAATTCATATTTATCTTTAGATAAGAATGTTGTTGATCAAGATCTGAGAGGTAATTAAAATACCCCAACTTGAACGACTTCAGGATTATCAAAGGATGATAGGAGTTGTAATGACTAAGATGTTAAAAATCGATTTATTATGAGAAATAATAATTCGGCGTTATTTGAAGTATTTGAGGAAATATATGATGAGAATTCATTATAAAGGAAATAAAAGAATTTGGGGAAAATATATATTAACATTTCCAAAGTAACGGAAATAAGAAGGGCTTGAGAAGATAAAATGATATTTCCACTGAAAAAGGAACAAAAGAAGATTTTGTAACGATTATTTTACGAATGATGAGTGTTGAATCGATTTTCCGATAATAGATAATAAGAAATTTCATAGCAAATTATTCGAAATGATAGTTAAATGGTAAATTGGATATGATTATAAAATACTTTTCTAAGTATTAAAAAGAAAAGGTTTGAGAAGGTGGTATATACTAAGATAAGAAATGAATATGTGTTGGAAGATTTAGAAGTTAAATTTACCATTCATTAATTATTTTTAATCTAAAAAGGCCAAGTGATGTTGTATACTCAACAGTATATCCATTCCATTTTTGTTTATTTGATAGTAAAATAACCGACAATCAAATCTTGCCCATACGATTGTGGGTTCGGAAAGACCGGGATCGAAATTATATTCGAAAACCATTCCGAGCAATAAATACGAATACGTGGAATCGAGCTGGAGCAATTGAAGACCTGGATCTTCATAAAATGGTAGAATTACTTACAATCTCCAGTTGATCCCTGGAAATATACTATGATTCTGTCGTGGTTGAAATCTACATATTGCAAGGACTACTCGCTACTGATCCATAGGGTAATTCAGGGATGTAGTAGGAAGGTGCCTTCGGTTCATCCTGCTCCTGGATGACTTGTACGGACGAATGTTTGACGGAGTATTTCCAAAGGGATCGCATACGTTGATTTCTTCAAATGTACCAAGTTGGAGGCATAGAAGGGAAACTTCTTTAGCTTAGCAACTTGAATATTTTTGTGGAGAAATTAGTGGTTTTCGGAGGATCTGACGATGTGGCATTCAAAGTGGACGGAGACATGCTATGCTGAAGGATACGCTAAACTTCTAGCCTTATCAACCGGGAAATGGCAAAAATCGGGTAGGTCGCATGGCTATGTGGGTTGCACCCATCAAACGGATATATCATTACTTGATTTGGAGAAATAAAATGACTTCGGTTGTCCCTTTTTATTTATGTATGTATGCAACCGGTTCGGTTGGCTGGCCCCCAACCGTGGTAATGATATATTCGGTACTCTCAAAAGAAAGTGAGGGGCCGGTCATGTTTAGCCTGGGTTGCAGGATGCTCTTGTTGAACCCCAATGTATTCATCTTCGGAGGTATATTGTCGGGAAGGTGGTCCCATACCTTGTCAGGAAATCCATTCCCCAATAAGTGCCCGAGGTTTTGATTATATACTATATATGTAGAGCGTGAGATGCAAGAGTTCTACTAGATTGATATTTATTTGTATTTAGACACTATTATAATATCATAAAAGATATTGATTTTAAAAATGTTTTGGGTTATCGTAAGGTAAAAACCGTCCGTATTTATGTGTGGATTTGGTCTTATGATTATCTTTTTCTTTCAAAAAGATTTTGACGTTAAAATCAAGTTGGATGATACCGTTAAACTTAGTGTGTTTTCTCACTCTGGTTCACCTGACTGACCCGGTATTTGTAATGCTCGGGTTAGACCGGGTTATACAGGTTCAGGTTATTAAATGCTGTGAAGTCCAGAGATGAACTGGAGAAGTCCAGATGTATGATATCTTTTTTTATTCCGCTATGGGTTGTATATGAGGACAAATATTTATGATTGGCCTAATGTTTTAATGTACTCTGATGATTGTAAATTTTATTTCAAGCTCTCAATAAAGTTTTATTTCTATATTATATTTTGTTTCGCTGCGATGTGAGACACTGATTTTGTGTTGTGTTCTTCTTATTCTTCTATTCTAATATTTCTTTCTTTCTTATCATACCCTCTACCTTCTTTCTATTACCGTTCCAGTGTTTTCGGTTCTTGAATAGTCGACATGGTGTTTGGTGTCGATTTTCAGGTTAGAAAATTTGTTGGGCCGTTAAAGTGGTATCAGAGCCAGGTTTAGCAGTAACCTTGGCTCTTTGGTATAACTCAGTAGAGATGAGGTTAGAAATACCCTAGATTGTTTTTGATTATACATATGAGAGAGCGTATTTGTAGATTATATATATACAAATGTTTTGTATTGTGTTGTTTGATCGGTTTAAGTTAAACTGATAATTGACACAATATTGGTTTGAAAAGAGGGTAAATGAAATAATTTTGCCCAAACTATATTTTTATATAGAAAAGGAATAATTTTCTCAAAGTTATTGATATTGGTTTGTTGATTGATTTGAATGGGAATTCAAATGAGATTGTAAATCTGAAGGGTTTGATAAACCCAAAAGAGAATTTTAAATAAAGAATTTTTGAGTAAGAGTTTAAATATATGATTAATCAAACCAGAATAATTTAAAAATATGTCAAATATGGAATAATTGAGTTATATTGATTGTGCATTATTTGTTGGTTGTACAATTGATTAGTTGGGTAATAAAAATTCATCAACAGTTGAGAATGAATTGAAAACAAAGAAATAAATTTCAGAATAATAAATTAGAATATATTCGGTCATGAAATAAAACCAAATAATTTAAACCTGTATCTACTACTGGCATTGGATATTGAGTTGATTAGTACAGGTTGAAAGAGAAGGAAGAGCAGTTAATACTTTCCTTGGTGATTAAAGTTTGATCGCCCGACAAATCGGTAAACCTTAATTATAATGATTTGGGTGATTGATTTTATACCCCTGAGTTGGGTAGCCATTTGGCTTTGTTTTCTTTTCATCGGTATGAGGCCCGGAGTGACAGTTGTAGTTGTTCAGATCAAACCGTACAGAGGAGGTGCTGGCGAAATTTTCGGAAAATTTTAAAACTTAGAATATTTTTGTTAATATTTTAAATTAATTATTTTTGTAATAATTGGGTTTGGTCTATTGTTCTTTGCTTAGTAATTTCGGGGATGAAATTCTATTAAGGGGGGAAGATTGTAACGACCCGAATCTTTCGACTATTTGAATTTGAATATTTAAATATGTTTTAAATATTATATTTGAATTATTTATGGATTTTAATATCGAATTCGTTAATTAAACGACGACTGAACGTTTATATTTATATTAAAAACGAACTCGAAACGGCGCTGTAGTTCGTCAAATTGAGTTTTGAACCTCAATTGAATATATAGAATCAGTTTTAAGTCGGAAATCTGTGAAACAAGAAATGTTGGGACCTAATTGTTTATAATTTTCTAATGAAAGAGAAAAATCGAAATTTTATCGTATATATTGTAAGTTATGTCAAAATCAAATTTTGAAATAGACGTTATGGAATTCATTTATAAATTATATCGTTTATTTAATTTATTTAAAAGGAATTCCTATATATTTTAATTTTGTTTAATTCAAAAATATTAATTTTGAGTTGTAATTTTATATTAGTTATATCTGAAGTGATTTATTATTTTATTTGAACATATATGACAATAATATTTATTATTATTTAATTAAATTGTTTTGGTTTTAATTTATAATTTATCGATATTATTATATAAGCGTTAAAAACAATTATTTTTCAAACAACCTCCGTTTTCAGCGAAATGATTTTTTCGGAATACGTATGACTAGTTATTGCTAGTTTTCCAGTTTAGAGCCAAATGGAGTTATTTTGTCGGTAGACGAAATTTAAACGTAAACCGACAAATAAATTGGAATTAAAATAACGTCTTTGTGCAAATGGAGTCTGTTTTCAACGAAATTAATTCCATTACGTCTGTAACGTCAAGACATAACAGTATCGGTTTTCGTTATACCCGGAGATTGTATGTGAAAGTGCGAATATTTATTGTGCAACGTTAAATGACGGTAAAATTAAAATTAACTTTATAAAAGCTTCTACCCAAGCAAAACAAGAATAAATAATTTTTTTTTAAAATATTAACTCTTAACTCCTAAGAAATGGAATTACACGCCTATGTTATCACTAATCAGGAAACGGATGTGTCAGCCTATTTTATTTTGGAACGCAGACCTATGTGTATATGTTATATTAGCCATCTTAGATTACATGCATGACTTCCTATCCTAATTCTATAGACAAGCAACATGAGGATATATGAGCAGCTTCAGGAAAGTAATTGCGTGGCCGGTTTTGGATTCGATTATTTAAAAAAATATGAAATATGGGAACAAAAGCTTTATCAGCTGGGTTCAAATTAGTAACAGATGGATAAAAGAAAAGTGGGAAGGAAAGCAAACAGGAGGAAGCATGGGTCTGGAGTATGTGGCTGAACAGTTTGGGTCATAAGGCTTTGATCGAAAAGGGGAGAAAAAGAAAAGAGCGGCATGTTTAATGAAGAAACAATGTGAGCAGACCTGATGATTTAAAACAAACAAACTAATGTGGCCATAAGTAAGTAATTGACTCAAATTTGTTTTAGTTAGGGTGTTAATTAAATTAATTTTAGCCGTTAATTTAATTAGCGTATAACTTGCGTATACCTTAACAAAATTGAATGAGACAATGGGCGTCAGAACTATATCAACGAGTACAGCATAATGGAGCTGTTTTGGTCGGCTTTGGAGGCTATCGACATTTTTTAATAAAATTAAATGCTTGTTTATTAAAACAGACTATTTCATCGACAAATAAAATCCAAGATGAGTAAAAAGTCACTCAGTTTTCCAACTTATATTTTTATAAGTCGGGTTTAAATATTTGTGTGCGATGTTTGCTTGTTGTTGAATGATTTGATGATTGTTTGCACATATATTATATAATTTATAATTGATTTAAATTAAACGTTTGTTTAAATTAATCAATCCAAATCCTTATTTTTAACGATTATTTCCAACAGAGGTAACTTACCTTGTTGGTTACGTTTATAAAAATACAAACGTATTAAATTTAATTGGGTGCTTGAACTGTTGTTATTTATTGACCGTTCTTAGTTGAATTGGTTATTCATGTTATTTTACATTATCATTACATGAATTGTTACTGAATATGATTGGATGATTTATTGTTGAATCGACATTCAACAGTTATTTTGATTTTAACCAATGGGAATTATTGGTTGTGAAATTGGCGGTTGATGGCCTAAATATACATTGTTCTATAAATAATAGATTAACCATCAAGTGAATCGATATAAACAAAGTTATGAAATTTATTTTTATAACGGAATATAGATTTTAAATATATTAATTTTAATGAAGTTTTTAAAAAGGAAATAAACCAACCACGTTTATATATATAGATTGGTTTAGCCACCAATTACCATTTTTGTATCAAAAATCTGTCGTGTGCGAAGCACATGCCTACACAATTTATAAAGCTAATTCATATAAATCAAAAATCTACCGTGTGCGAAGCACGTGCCTTATCTTAATTATTACATGATTTAAAAGGCTAATTCTTACAAATCAAAAAAATCTGCCGTGTGCGAAGCACGTGGCGTATGCGAAGCAAGTGAGCAAGGATTAATAACGGAGATTAATATATTTTAAGTAACGATTAAAATGGAACTATACTGAATCGATTATTATTTATTTAATAATAATCGAAGTAAATAGGATTATTTAAATTAATTATATTATTAATTAATTTAAATGAAGAAACAAGTTAGGGTTGATAAACGAGTTAATCATGTTAGAGTTGGCAGAGTCAACTGTTTAACGGAACTAAATTATTAAATTAAATTAGTTTGTGTCGATTATTTTAATGAAATATTTAATAAATAGTTGTTTAATTTAATAAGAAATAAAAAGGAAATTGGATATTTATTCCAGTTAATGATAAAGTAAATTAATAATAATTTAAAGGAACCACTTCTTAAACAAAGTTCATTTAAGTAAGTAATCGAAGTTTAAAACGAAATATAGTTGAATTCCAAAGTGAGTTTTTGAATGGGTTTGTATTTGAACCAAGTTTGGTGAACTGAAATATAAAGGGATTTTAAGCGAACGCAAGAAGCTTAAAATAAATGGTTGAATTAAGTAAAGGAAATTGAGATAAAAGAGGGTTTTGATATTAAACCAGAGTTATATAAACGAGTTTATAAAAAAAGATGTGAAGTTAAAGTGTTAATTTCAAATTAACATTATTTAATGATGATGGTACTAAGTGAAATGAATGAGTTTTGAGATAAGATTCCCAAAGGGAATAAATGAAAGGTTTAGAAAGAGGATTCTTGTAATTGAATTTGAAAAAAGATCGAGTCATTGGATTTGTAATAAAATCCGAATAATGAAATAAATTGTTTAAAGAAGTTAAGGTTTAAAAGTTGGTATTTTATTTACTAAATCAATAAATTTAGTAATAATAATATATTTAAGAGGAGATTTCAAAAGTAAGAAGGTTTATAAAACCGTATTTAGAATAAAGTAGTGAAGTGGTATTTGATGGTATTAGAATGAAAATGAGTTTTTGAATTACAATTCATATTTATCTTAAGATAAGAATGTTGTTGATCAAGGTCTGAGAGGTAATTAAAATACCCCAACTTGAACGACTTCAAGATTATCAAAGGATGATATGAGTTGTAATGATAAAGATGTTAAAATCGATTTATTATGAGAAATTATAATTCGGCATTATTTGAAGTATTTGAGGAAAGATATGATGAGATTTCATTATAAAGGAAATAAAAGAATTTGGGAAAAATATATATTGGTATTTCCAAAGTAACGGAAATAAGAAGGGCTTGAGAAGATAAAATGATATTTCCATTGAAAAAGGAACAAAAGAAGATTTCGTAATGATTATTTTATGAATGATAAGTGTTGAATCGATTTCCCGATAATAAATAATAAGTAATTTCGTAGCAAATTATTTGAAATGATAGTTAAATGGTAAATTGGATATGATTATAAAATACTTCTCTAAGTATTAAAACGAAATGGTTTGAGAAGGTGGTATATACTAAGATAAGAAATGAATATGCGTTGGAAGATTTAGAAGTTAAATTTACCATTCATTAATTACTTTTAATTAAAAAGGCCAAGTGATGTTGTATACTCAACCAGTATATCCATTCCATTTTTGTTTACACTACACCAAACAGGCCGTTTTGTAACACTTAACTCGGTTCAACTTGTAACAGTTATTACAATTACAAAGTTATAACAGTTATTTCCGTTATAACCTCATATAACGGTTATATCCGTTATTACACTTGCGCACTTCCGTAAATACTGGAAAATGTAATGGGGTAAATTGTAAATTCGTATTGTATTCGTGGTTTTACCCTAGTAACGCTTCTAAGCCTTCTTTCTCCTTTTTCCCTGTAAATCAAAAAAGAATTTAGGGTTCACCGCTTCAATTCATCGTCACGCGCCTCCACCTCGTCCGCTTTCACCTCCTCCAACCTCGCTTCGTTTTCGATCAAGTCACGCTCCTCCTCCTTACCTCGTTCGCGATTCCACTTCTCCAACTCTCTGCCTCGAGGTCAGGTTTTGGTCCATATTGTTCCTGTATTATTCCTTTACATTTAATTTCATGTTTTCTAGATTTAATGCTAAAGTCAGTTTGATGATTTCTTCAACGACGTGCTTGCTTGTATTCTTTGTTAAAGTAGGATGCAAATTACGAGCTATAAATTCAAAAAGAGATTGATATACCAATTTTGATGCTGAAATGCATGTAGGCTTGCTTTACAGTGAACATTTTGGTCTAAATTTGCGATTTTATTTTCAAGTTGGTATAGCTTGTCATATCCATCGTCATTCTCCACCATACATATACAAGCATGGTATTAATGGTATAAGCTATGACCAGCAGTGTCAAATCATCTGCAATTTCAGCATAAAACAACACGAAAAACAGAACATAGCTTATACAATTAAAACACGGAAAATGTTGAAACTTTAACCTATACGGTAACCTATATTTGATATTGTGAACAATGAAATTCTTCTATTGGTCTAGTTATACTCATTCAGATCATCTGATCAAAAAATCCATGATTTAGTTCGGATAACAACTTTATTATCAGTGGCATCTGGACCAACTTTTTTGATAGTTTGACATGTCAGAGAGATATTTCTATTAAGACTTAGCATTAAAATGGGTTTAAATGATTGAAGGCATATAGTGCATTTTTGTTTGTTTTTCTTTGATGTTAAGTAGTTTTTTTCACCTTGGTAACCAATACTGTTGGAAACTTGGAGTTTGAAATGAATTATTATAAAAATTTGAATAAGCGTACATTTATAGATGACCCTTATTCAGATAGTTCCATCCCTTGAGATAAAAGGAATGAAACAAGTATCAATATTTGTATCCTTAGAACTCAATGCTTGCCGTGTTTGCCACACCCATCCCTTAGCGCACACAATGTCCTCCAAAAAAGTTATTTTGGTACAAAAATATAAGGGCCAGTCAGCGTGTGTGTGTATCAAAAATAGTCTTCTGTTCACAAGAAGAGAAAGCATTTTAGAAACAAATACTATTTTTTTTTATATTCCAAGACGTGGAACTATCTGAAATAAGAGCCATGTATAAATACCCTTATTCATATTTTTCTTTCAATAATTCATTTCAAAATTTCCAACAAATACTAAAGCTACATGGTATGTGTGTCCAACTTTGTGTAAGCTGTTTTGTGTACGCTTTTGATGCAATTGAGTACAAATAGTCTTAACACACTGTAATTTTCCTGGATTTGCAGTGCAGACAACGTTTAACAAATGTACATTGAATGAATATATGATTATGTTATTATTCTCAACGTAACATGCACAACAATATTTTAAACTGTATTCCAGCAGCGTTCAACACCTTTTTAATTGTGAGTCACATCAATGAAGTTGTCTTTGAGGAAAAATATAATATCCCTAATATCAATGAACTTCTTATCTTTCAGCTTTGTAACTAGTCTTATAGAGCACAAGATGTGTCGTATAGATTGCACGTTTTGCACCTATTGTGGCACAACATACATGTGAAAGCATAAGAAATTTTGCGTATGGTGCATAAAGTGCACTCAAGAGCTGAGGAAGGATGTGATTTACATTTTTACTATTTCTTTTTCCGCTTTTTTGTTTTTTCTATCTTTTTTCATGGTCATATAGTGCATAAAATTTAATATTCATCATGAAATTGAGTTTGCTATGTTTTTTCTATTTTGAGTTCTCTTTGTTTGAGGTACTAAATAACTTAAGTTCTAAAAATGTTTTTTATATTTTATGTTCTCTGCTAGAGGACAAAAATTTAAGAATTGATGTAAAAGAATCGTTTTATGTTATGTTACCAGAGTAAGTTGTTGTATAATATTAATTATGTATTATAAACAAACTAATATTGATTTTAAACGTACTGTACTAATTTATTCGTATGTTGACATGATTTTCCATTTAAATACATTTATATTTGAACAAATTGACGTAACATTTTTGTTGTATTTGATTCTACATAAGTATTGAATTTGAGAATGTAATACACGAATTGCATTCAATTTATAGTTTGAGTAGTTTCTTTTGTTATTTTGAATTTTTCTATTAAAATGACATAATTTTATGTTTAATATATTAATTTAATGATATTTTTAAATACGTTAAAAATAGATTTTATGGATATCCTTTAGTTTTTGGAAGAAATATAAATTATATTAGTCTTTTTAAATTAAATATTACATATAAAAAACTACGTCGAGTGCAAATGAAACTTTGTTATTTATTTTTGATTAAAAGCTTAATACATTGATAATCAAAAGCATAGAACGATGCATCATACAAAATACCGAATAAAAATTTCTGCCTGAACTAAAATATTCGTATATAACACTAGTGCGGTATGTCTACGAAGATGTTTGGTGACAGTCTTTCTTGTAAGCAAATCCACTATATTGTAGTTTGTTACAACATACTCTATATTACAATTTATTTTACACTCACCCTTATAGGAAAATAGCATTGTTATTTATTGCATGATATTACTTTACGTAGTTCACAAATTTATGACAAAATGTTTCAGTTATTTTCCATCATGGGATGCCTCATAACAAAAAATAAACATTAGTTTCACAATGTATGAGGCTATAAATGCTTGTATGCTATTTTTTTAGTATAGGTCCGAAAATATTGTAATCTGAAGTGAATCTTGCACTCTTGACATCCAATGATATTGTTATCTGAAGTGAATCTTGCACTCTTGACATCCAACATATTCGGGTCATAATGTTTTATGTTCTCTAACCGATATGGTTTTTATTTATTTATGAGCATATAACATCGGAATCATGATTATATGAGTATTTGCTTATTGAGTATTGGAAGTATCTGTATGTCATTCCTAAGTAATTGATATGTACCAATTTAAAAGTATATGTTTAGACATACAATATTATACTGAGATCTTAAGTAACAAGCATGATAACTTGAATAATTATAGTCAGATAAATGTGTCTAATGTATCGCTTTACTGAGTTTCATAGCTTTTTAAATGCGCTTTTCATGATACTTTGTTGAATTTGTCAAGTATTGGTTGATCTTGTCTGTCCTTATAAACTAAACTACAATTTCTTACTTGAATTACTTTTAGCAATTATCTGAAAATCTTTTAATGCTCAGTGGAACCAAAACGAATTGTAGGGATGTCTAAAGGGAGTATCAATTCATTAACTCTGATATTAGTGACAAAATATTTGGAAATTAGTTACTTTGATGTAGGCAATGAGGCTGATAAAATATTTGATATGAAAGTTTCATATCTAAATAAAAAAAGTTTATAACATGACAAAAAAAAAGCTTACTGTACCTTTATTTCGAACTTATCGCGAAAGCTGATCTGATTTTCACTAGGTTAGGTGCTTGGGCACTTAAGACGAATATCCTTGTAAAGGGATTTATGCTAACAGACAAGCACAAACCTAATTTGTTAAAAATCAAACTTATTTTTGTAAGTAGGTTTAAATAAAGCTATTGATTGTAACAAGTTATTATTATTTTTTCCTTGAAGTCAGTTCCCTAAACTTTCAATATAAAATTGTCGTGTTATCTTACAGTCAATGACTATGCAGATCAAAACTTTCACTTAAAATTAATAACCTATATTTGTGTGCTAAAAGTGGATTTTGCAGTGCAACATGGCATTTATGAATACATTCTATGGACCTGCTCTTCGAATTAGTGAAAATGTGATAAGCTTTATGTGTTCAGATAATTTATTCACTTGCACCTCTTTCCCTTATCCATTTTAAATAACATATTTTGGACAACTATTAGAAACAGAAACGGAAAAATAGTTCTTTCGGTTAGTTGCATCATCATCACTGAATTATTTTACTTATGGTAGACTGAAAATGTCCAAGAAAAAAAAATGGAATGAATAAAAGATTTTGAAATGAAACGAATTATTCATTTGTGAACTACTTCGATGTGAAACATAAATTAATTTTTAAATGTTAAATTTTGAGAAATATTTTGAAAAGAGAGTTAGATATTTTGTTTAATTTATAAAAGAAATTTGTGAAATTGTGTTTGATATAAAATGAAATGATTTATTTGTTTTACATTCCTCCTTACGGGAACCTGGAGTTGCAAAGACGGAATTTTGTTAAGGGAAAAAAATGTAATGACCAAATTTTTAGTAATAATTAGTTAACATTAATAGTAGTATTTATTTAATTAAATTAATATTTGGGACTTATTTGATAAATAGGTTTAGAAATTGTTTAATATAAGAATTTAAACTTTATGATAAAGTAGACAGTTCTTGCAGAATGTAGCGAATTCTATTTCAAAACATAAGCTTTTCCGGAACTTCGGTTTCGTCGCTTCTATTGCAAAAATCACTCTACCTGTGTGTGTGTGTGTGTGTGTGTGTGTGTGTAGTAACAGAAGGTATTCTAGTTGACAAATGGTTTTTGCTAATTAAGTTGGTAATAAAGGGTTGTCTTAGCATTTATGTGAGCACGTATCTATGTATTGGCCTTTTTTGTATGCTGTCACATAGATTTTTTTTTAATGTGCATATGCATGGCATGCTCACATGATAGTTTCGGCGCATACTCCTGCCTGTCCTGTCATTCTGATGTGGTGAAGCCAGGGGTCAAGATCAACATTTGAAAGACTATATTTCTATATAATGTCGTATATAATTTCTGACTGATTTATAAAAATTCATTTATAATTTCTGAGTGATTCTTCAAAGCAAACTCAAGATCAACATTTGAAAGACTATATTTTGCATATGGTGATATTTTATAGGGATCTTATGAACATCAAAGATTCATTTGTTTTGAAAATTTGTTTTGAAAGGGACTTTCAATACATATAATATCAAATCAGTTTTTAAGGGGATCACATCTCATTCCATTAAAGAAAGCTAAAATCAGGTTGTATCAAAAAGAGTTCCTCCAAACTCTCTTCCTGCTTATATGATATGATTATCATGCATTACAAATCATTTAAGTTTAGATAATGATCACGATATAATGTTTTCTTTTTTCTGTCCTTGGTAGATCATTTCCAAAGTTGAAGGACATGTTTTTAGTGCCTATGCTTGACTCAAATGACAAAGGAGATGGAATATGTATTTTTGAGCATCTTGCTTTCTGTAACATTCATTTTAAATTTCAAAATAATACAATATCCTTTCCCCAAAGATAAAATTTGAAGAACAATTTTCTTTTTTCTTTCAACCACGATGTAAATTGCAAGTATATTTGGTTTCTTGAACAGTGAGCATACGCAGCATAAACAGTAAACATTATAAAGCAGCAAATGATAGTAGACGTACCCGTTCCCCACCTTATAAAGCAGCAAATGATGTGAGCAGAGAGATAAAGATGATTTGAAGTGTAAAGGTGGAGTGATATAAGCACCAGTTTGTCATTTAACAATACAAATATCCAACAAAATGCCAATATGAAACGGTCCAGTGGTGTACACTCACATGCCCGCAGCATTCCTTGGCTTTTCCCCTTTGTTTCTGCCTTAAAATACAAAAATATGTCATTGTTTTTATAATGTCACGATAGAAAAATGATAGGCAACGTTTGGCATGGTGCGACTTTTGTTTCTGTTTTGTGGGATTATAATTTCCTAAAAATGTGCAAAAAAAAATCAATAATAATAGTTTGATTTTGTGGGATTGATGTAGTTCAAGACCATTCCTTTTTAACTGTTCTATCAAGTTACAATGGTTGTCGTGAATGATGAATCATTCAACGTACTAATAGACGCATTGTTTAAGCTATAATCTAAAAAAAACGAATGGATAATTTTCAGATGCGGGGACGTCTTTGTATTTGCATTCGCCTTTTTTTGTATTTTCAGTTACAGATGTAAATGGATATCCAATTTTCAGGGTATCTATTAAAAAACCCTACACTGAATATGGTTTATTATCAACTCTGTTTTTAGGGTTCTAGGATCTACTAAGAAATGAGATATTGTGGTCACCGGCTCTTTATTCATTTTTGGATTTCTGTCATACATTGAAATCGTTTGTATATCTTTTCTGCATGGCTCCTCTCAACATAACTTATTTCCCCCATTTTTCAATGCTGGTGTCGTTTATTGTTTTTGTTTGCTCACTATCTTTTGTCTTTGAACTGATTGATCATTGGTTTATATTGCTTATTACCTTGAAATCAAAGTTTGATTTTCTCTATTTATGTGATTCACCATTTGCAAGTTCAGATTCAGCAATAATTACAATCCATGGAATCCCTGATTGTTTTTCTCTATTCAGCTTTTATTTTTGCATCCCATAGCTCATTTACTCTTTCTGCTGCAAGGGGTATATCTTTTGACAGAATTGCTACCAAAATTTCTGTTTCAGTTGCGCGGATTAGCTGCAATCAAAAGAATAATACGCAATATCATTTCACAAGACCTCTGATTTATTTCTATTTCTATTTTTTCTAAGCTTTAGCATGTTATTCCTAGGCAAATTCTGATTATAATAGCATTTACTACTTTCACGGTGGTGGTGATGATTACCATTACGGGGAAAGATATTAAACCATCAAATTTTAATAAGCAATCAATTTGACTGCTGCATATTATATATGAATTCCTTATGGCCCTTGTAGAAATCCATGAATTTAACATTAATTCAATACAGTATATAAATGAAATAACTTCGTAGTAGTACCTGGTTACAATCTTTTTCAATTTGTTCCATTATAACTATATATGGCTTTTCAATCATTAAATGCACTGTCAGCGTCAATGGCTTTTTAGCTGTTTATTTATGTTGTTGATGTCAGTATCCTAAAGGATAATTATGCATTCATATGTAATGACTTCTGGTTTCTTTTTTTCATCAGCCTTGAATCAGTATGTAACAAACGTGTGGACCTTTGTGTATTTAAATTTCAATTTTCAGTCTTTCATGCACCTTTGTGTAGTTAATACTGAGCAATCATAGCTCAGTTAATACTAACTGAGCCAATTTGGCTCAGTCAGTTAAAACTAAGCCAATTTGGCTCAGTCAGTTAAAAAGTGAGCCAATTTGGCTCAGTCAGTTAATAATGACTGAGCCAATTTGGCTCAGTATTAACTGAGCCAATTTGGCTCAGTCTGGCTGAGCCAATTGGGCTCAGTCTGACTGAGCCAATTGGGCTCAGTCTGACTGAGCCATTTGAGCCAATTGGCTCAGTATTAACTGAGCCAATTTGGCTCAGTATTAACTGAGCCAATTTGGCTCAGTCTGACTGAGCCTTGATGGCTTAGTATTTACTGAGCCAGTTTGGCTCAGTTTAACTGAACCAATTGGCTCAGTTTTGACTGGGCCATTATGCTCTGTTTTAACTGAGAGCCTAACGGCTCAGTAAAAAGCTGAGCCATGTAGACTCAGTTTAAAACCGGGTCGAGCAATGTTTCATTTACTATTGATGTCTGCATCATGTTATTTTATGATTGTTTCTAACTATGAAATATTGGAGTTATAAATATTTATTAGGAGGGATCATATGCATTGTTTTCATATCTTTGTATCATATTATTATATTTGTTGAACATTGTAGGCTTTGGTTGAAGCAGCGGAAGCAAGGAAAAGAGTAGAAGGTGGCGATAAAGTTTGTCATCATAGAACTATACTAGAAGGAGAGAAAGCCATCTGGGTGGAGGAAGTTCTGGATTCGGATGCGTTTTTTTTTGATGCACCCCAAAATGGTATGCGTACACTATCTGATCTTATCGATGGTGGATTTGTAATTTAGCCCACTTATCATATGCGCTTTGTGTAATGGTTGTATGTTAAATTATGATATTTAGATGTTATTTAATATTTGTTTTGGATGATGAATGGTTGTATGTTAAATTATGATAGTTTGATGTTTGTTGAAATGGAATTTGCTTTAGGATGCAAATTGTGATATGTTGTATATGCTTATTGATATACGTTTTATGAAAGTAGTTGAAGCATATTATGATTGTTAGTAGTTTAAAGGAATTATCTGTTGTGGGGCTGGTATAATATTCACGTTTGTAACAGTTATTAATGTTATTAATTTTATTGTATGAAATAGTCAGCTTTATATACTAACAGTAATAACTGTTACAAGTTTCATATTTGTAACAGTAATTACTGTTATAAAGATAAAATTTTATAACAGTAATAACCGTTACAATGTACATTCTTTATAACAGTAATAACCGTGACAATGTACATTCTTTATAACAGTTATAACCATTACAATATACATCATTTATAACGGTTATAACCGTTACAATAGTTTGTCACCTATGTTGTAGTAACGGTTATAACTGTTACAAAGTTTATTAGTAACGGTAATAACTGTTATTAAAACCCTTTTTTGGTGTTGTGTTATTTGATAGTAAAATAACAGACTATTAAATCTTGCCCATACGATTGTTGGTTCGGAAAGACCAGGATCGAAATTATATTCGAAAACCATTCTGCCCAATAAATACGAATACGTGGAATCGAGCTGGAGCAATTGAAGACTGTGGATCTTCATAAAATGGTAGGATTACTTACAATCTCTAGGTGATCCCTAGAGATATATCATGATTCTGTCGTGGTTGAAACCTACGGATCACAAGGACTACTCACTACTGATCCATAGGGTAATTCAGGGATGCAGTAGGAGGGTTCCTTCGGTTCATCCTATTCCTGAATGACTTTTACGGACGAATGTCTGACAGAGTATTTCCAAAGGGACCATGTACATTGATTTCTTCAAACGTAACAAATTGGTGGAATAGAAGGGAAACTTCTTTAGCTTAAAAACTTGAGTATTTTTGTGGAGAGGTTAGTGGTTTCCGGAGGATATGACGATGTGGCATTCAAATTGGATGGAGACATGCTATGCTGAAGGATACGCTAAACTTCTAGCCTCATCAACTGGGAAATGGCAAAAATCGGGCAAGTCGCAGGGCTATGTAGGTCGCACCCATCAAAAGGGTATATCATTACCTGATCTGAAGAAATCAAATGCCTTCGGTTGTCCCTTTTTATTTATGTATGTATGCCATCTGTTCGGTTGGCTGACCCCCAACCGTGGTAATGATATATTCGGTACTCTCAAGAGAAAGTGAGTGGCCGGTCATGTTTAGCCTGAGTAGCAAGATGTTCTTGTTGAACCCCAATGTATTAATCTCCAGAGGTACATTGTCGGGAAGGTGGTCCCATACCTTGCCAGGAAATCCATTCTCTAATAAGTGCCGACGGTTTTAATTATATACTATATACGTAGAGCGTAAGATGCAAGCGTTCTACTAGATTGATGTTTATTTGTATTTAGACACTATTGTAATATCGGAAAAGATATCGATTTCAAAAATGTTTTGGGTTATCGTAAGGTAAAAACCGTCCGTACTTATGTGTGGATTTGGTCTTACGATTATCTTTTCTTTCGAAAAGATTTTGACGTTAAAATCAAGTTGGATGATATCGTTAAGCTTACTGTGTTTTTCTCACTCTGGTTCACCAGATTGACCCGGTATTTGTAATGCTCGGGTTAGACCGGGTTTTACATGTTTAGGTTATTAAATGCTGTGAAGTCCAGAGACGAACTGGAGAAGTCTAGACGTATGTTATCTTGTTTTTATTCCGCTGTGTGTTGTATATGAGGACAGATATTTATGACTATCCAAATGTTATAATGTACTCTGATGATTGTAAATTTTATTTCAAGCTCTCAATAAAGTTTTATTTATATATTATATTTTGTTCCGCTGCGATGTGAGACTCTGATTTTGTGTTGTGTTCTTCTTATTCTTCTATTCTAATATTTCTTTCTATCTTATCTCACCCTCTATCTTCTTTCGATTAACGTTCTAGTGTTTTCGGTTCTTGAATAGTCGACATGGTGTTTGGTGTCGATTTTCGGGGTCGAAAATCTACTGGGCCGTTACATCATGAAAATTATTTTTTTAATAACTTTAAAGTTTTGATATAGTATGTCTTGTATGTAAGAACAAGAAATATATATTTTACTTCATATAGCATTTTATCTATCTTTTTCTACTTAAATATTCTCAAAATGCATCTCTATTCATTCATGTTGTGTTGCTCATATTCATATTATTTGCGCATTTTAATTACGTATTCTCAAAGTCATTGCTAATTACATATTCATATTTGTTGCAGGTATATTACTTCATCTGACCCTTCTTCTGGCTCGTGCTTTGGCTCTAGACGACGTAGTATTGCCCCTTATGCTAGTGAGGGTAGTGGCGGACAGCAAGTTCGTCCAGTTGTTTATTTGAACCCTAAGGCTGACAGGGCGTAAGTATAAAAATTAGCAGAATAACAATTTAATGTTTTTTACATACTATAACGATATTTTATAAAGTTCTAATTTATATTGAACGCAGGGGATTTGAGTTGGAGCCGTCTCAGACTGTGTTAGATATCACTAAGGAGGCGTATATGGCCAGAATAAGCGATTTCTGACCTAATTGGAGCAGCGTCCCAATAGAGGTCAAAGAGACTATCTGGCAAGATTTTCTGGTACATTTATACCGCTTGGTACGTCAAAGAGACTAATTAATTAAACACAAATAAATGAGATTAGTAAAAATTTCTCATTATATAGGGAGCAGTAGATGTGCAGGAGGATGACGTGAAGCTAATTCAGCGACACTGGAACTCGAAGGTCGCCAAAAATTATAGAGAGAAGATGAACGATCTTAAGAAAAAGGGAAAGCAACCAAAGTAGATAGGAGATGAAGTGTTTGAGAAGATGGTTGTGTAGTGGGACATGCCGGAGTTCAAGGTAAATTTATAACGAATATAATTTATTTTTTTACTGATTTTAAATAATTTTTCAATGTACATCTCCAGGCCGAGTCAGAAAGGAACACCGCAAACAAGAACAAGAATCCAGTAACTCATCGCGGAGGATCCAAGTATTTCCAACATCACTGCGAGGACTTGGTAAATTTGTTAATTATTACATGTATATTAATTGACTATGTGGAATTGAATTATTCAAATTACCAACTATAGGAAAGATTTTATGGACATTCTGTGTCATACATGGATGTCTTTACTCACACCCATGCATCCAGGCAGGTAGACGAGGCTGGCAACGTCACGTATCAGTGGGACGATCAAGACTAGGCGACACGGGCATACATATGTGTATTTTAAATATTACAAGCATGAATCGATTAGTTTATTAATTATTAGTTAATGTAAAATAAAATCATCGTTTTATTGATTTTCAAATGAAATTGTTTTTTGCGTTATAGGCAAAGTTCCAGGAGGCACGAGCTCATGTGCTTGAGGAGTCGGGCCAGGATGAGTTAACGCAGGAGGAGGAAGACAATCTATTTGATGCTGTTATGGAAAAAACACAGCAGAGCTGGCGTTATGGATTCGGTAACCTGATGGTAATATTCATATAGCATAAATAATTTATATCTACATTATTAAGTGTTTTCTTCTCTGTTAAGACGTATTCTACTTAAAAATCTTAATCATCGTATTTTAAATTATTTACATCAACAATCGTCTCTGTTAAGACTTACTTCTACTAGAAATGCCTTCGTTCACTAATAATGATGTATGTATAACAAATTGCTTGTATAAAAATTGTAAGTTACAAATGACTATGAAATTGTATGTTATAACAATTACTTGTAAATAAAAATTACTTATTAAACTTACTGATATAAATAATTACTTGTATAAAAATTGCATGCTATAAAAAATGGCTTTATCCATCATTTATAAATAATACTTGTATTTGCTATGATATTGTTATGATTTCATTTTGTTATGATTTCAATTCATTTCTATCCAAGAGTATCTTTTTATCGTTTTCTTCTATACTTGTATTTGCAATTTTGACAAGACAATAAAGCACAAGACAAGGAAGAAATTAAGGAGTTGCGAGCGTTGAATGAGCAGCTGCAGGACCAGAATCACGTGTAGGTTATGCAGATTGAGCAACTGAATCAAAAGGTTGCAGAATATGTGCATAATCATGGTAAGCTTCCTTCATCGTCTGCTTCTGGAGATCTTAGCGACGATGCAACTTGAGGTATGTGTTTTGTTGCTCGGTTGGTGGTTGTGTTTTGTTTTGATGTATGACGAGACAAGTTTGGTTGTGTTTCAATGGTTTTTATATGTTGGTACGCTTTGTTGGCATGTTTGGTGGTTTTTTGGAGGTTTGTATATATTTGTACGCTTTGTAAACATGCTTGGATGATATTTTGGATGTGTAGATAGTTTTTTTTGTATATATTGATGTTTATGCATTTTATTTTGGTTGGTTGTGTTGTTTGCGGTATATATGTGTCGAATATATGTGGAATTTGTTGGAAATAGATTGGAAATGAAAATGGATTAGAAATGAAATGATTTGGGGAGGCTAGAAGGTAGCTTGCTTGTTGTTATATAAAAAAACATATCTATTATTCCAACGGCTATCATCGGTATTCAACGGCTATATGGACATTGTTTTCCAATGATTTTTTCTGTTGAAATTCGTTGGAATAGGCTTTGGAATCTTTCCATTGTATCTGATGGAAACCATTGGAAGTCGTGAACACTATTCCAACGGCCGCCAACGGCGAATAGCCGTTGGAATAGCCATATGTTCTTGTAGTGCAGGTTTCTGCCTTACCCTTTATCTCCAATTCTTCTTATATTTTTTAACAACCGACTCTAATTCATTATCCCCAAAAATTTGATTAGCTTTCCCCAAATTAGTTAATAACCTCCGAATTTCTTCTTTTCCTCGAATCGCTCCCTGTTCTCCAATCGCTGACCTCTCTTCCTTGTTCCAATGGTGCACCACCACCTGCGAACCTCTTGCTCGAGATTGGCGCCCTCCTCTCCATTCGTCAGCCTAAACCATCGATTGTTGCGCCTCATACCGATCAGTAGCTCCTCTCTGTTGCCTACATCACCGACTAAAGGTAAGTTTACTTACGATTAAATGAGTTTCAAGTTGCCATTTCGCTATCACGAAATATGATTATTTGGGGTTTCTTTGTTGCGTTTTGTTGATTGTTTAGGTGAATATTTCTGCTGAATTGTTGCTGGCACTGCTTCCTTTGTTACCCTTTCACATGCGTATTTCATCTCTATTAATACATTGCTGCTAACACTTGTGCACTGGTTGCTATGATTTGTGTACAAACTTAGTTTGCATTTTTCTTCCATTTGATAATTTTGCCTTGTTTCTTAGCCTAACCATATATATAATATGTTGAACTTATACGTTTGCATCTGAATTTACATAGTTAGGAATTGGAGCATATATATTTTTCGTTTGTGAGTTAAACTAGGTACAATTAGTGTTAGTGCGGGAATTTGTACCTTTTATTTGACAAATTATGGGCACAAATTGTCTAGAACTTGTGGTATGCTTTTGTTACATACTACATGTTTTGTTATATATGCTAGTGTCATATACTACATACAGCACTGAATATTCCGAAGTCTCATGTTTGATTATCTATACGTTTTGGCCCTATTCACATAAGCAACTTGTATAATGTAGCATGTAGGGAAAATTAAATCAAAATTGGGGATCGTTCCATATGTTTTATCAAAAAACAAACAAAAAAAAACAAAACAAAGAAAGAGAAAGAAAATATAAGCATTATCAATGCCAACATGCATGAAACTTGGGATTAATCGTTTAGGATATAAGTCTCATTCTGTAGTATATCTTTAAAGGTTAAAGAGAGTGCACCAATTTAATTCATCTTATTTGCATGCATATAAATGTTGTTAGCCTGCAAGTTGTTTGCCATAAATAGTTCACACATGAATTAATCTGTCTCATTTGCATGCATTTAATGCTATTACCCTACAAATTGTTTGCCTTAAAAAAGTTCATTCATGCATTAATTCGTCTTATTTGCATTTATATAATATTATCTACCTATTGTTGCCTTGGAATAAAGTAAATCACGCATGCCTAAATTTAATTCATTTGTTTTATCTACACGTGAAAATGTGAAATGCCAGTTTTGTTTGGAAATATTTCTTGGTAATATTTGCATTTAAAGGAATGAATAAAACATAGTGTTATTAAAGAAACTTAAGAAAACCATTTTCATTGTAGTTTTAAGATTGAGTAAACATATTTGTTGTTTTGCTAAAACAGATTAAGTCATTCCTTTTTTTTATTTTAGTTTATTTTTAGAATGCATAACTATGGAAAAAGGGATTAATCTATCTTTTTACATATCAGTTTGATATATTGATATGATCAGTGTAACCCATCATGATTTAGAGAATGTTTCTCATTTCAGATGCATTTATATAAGTAAAAAAAATTCCGATCCACTTGTTGGTATTCGGGTAAGCTGCCCCGATCCTTGAATATATGTGGTATGCACCATGTAATCTGCATTGTTTTAAGTGTTGGAAAAATGTTCACCTACTACCAGAATCCATTAGTCAATGCTAATCTAAATTTTTACATATCTCTATAGTATATAAAATTTGCATGTTAAGCATTTGGAAATCCATCCCATGCCGGCGTTCCTCTCATGTGCCATATATGTGCAGTAGCAATTGCTAGAAATGCACTTTATTTTTCTTACTTGAGTGCATGTGTGCACTTTGACGTGAACTACACGCGTATTGCTTTTTGTCAGGCTGCCTATTTGAACTTACTATCTTGTTCGATTTATGAATATCTTGTCGCCATACCTTGCCCATGATGTTTGATCAACAAGTCTCTATGGTTAGCAGTTCATGATTGTTATACTCAAGTTATCTAATAAGTGGTTGGGATTATACAATTATATTTATGTGTTATTCGAAATGTACTGACTTGAAATAAGTTTAATCCTAACTCGGGTGTTTTGTGTTTTTGCATGGAACGCTCGGGTCAGGTCCTAAGCATTCCAAATTTAAAGATTTTCGGCTCGCAAAACTGGAGAAGAATGAGAAGACGCATGCGTGTGCAAGGCTCGACAAAACCGTAAAACTTTTATTCATTTAAAATTCTTGTATGTATTTTATTATTTCTTCTGCTATATAAAAGTGTTTTGTAAAACTCTGATATATGTATAAAAATTTATTCCACTGCAACTATTGTGTACTGTGATTCCGTGTTTATTTTGTTTAAACTTGATAAGCTAAATAACAATCTGTCATTTTGAACATTCTGAGTTGGTTTAATCATAGACTTGGAGCGGTCAAAAAGGCGAGATGTTACAACGGATAAAATTCCAATCAATTTATCTCCTTCATCCTTTGTTGTGTTGCCTCTTTCATTTTAAGTATTCCTCTTCTGTGAACTTTGTCGTTCCACGTGCTCTTTCAATTTGCTCGTTTTATCCCTTTCGGTTTATAAAAGAATCTACCTTAGTTTGGAATATGTAATATATCGTCAACTTGATACACGAAATGTTGAGGTAATAGTAATTTTAAAAGCTATGTTTTACTATTGCATGGGTATAGACACATAAATGATCAATAAAATGTGATACAATAGATTTTGAACGTTTAATACCATTTTATTCATCATCTACTACTAGAATTGTACAGTATAGCAACGGTATGTTCCAACGGCCTCCAATGGCCGTTGATTAACGGCTTCCAACGAAAGCCAAATGTTGGTATTTTCTTACGGGGTAAAAAAATACCCTGTTGGAAGACGTTGGCGGCCGTTGATTTTAACTCTGTTGGAAGCCGTTGATAACCGTTGCACGGGTTGAGCAAAAAATTATCTGGGCATTCTTCCTCTTCCCTATTCTTCAATTTGCATGAAAATTATCCTCTTTTCCCCCCTTAATTCTGAAATCGACCACACCACGCCATCAACCTCCTAGGATCTCTCCAACTCATTCAAGGCACTCTCTCCTCCTCTCTAATCTCTGATTCTCTCCGATTCTCTCCGATTTCAAGGTATGAGTTAACCCTAATTTTGTTTAGTACCTTACGTTTAGTCATTTAAGCATAATTAGAGTGCATGTTTGTGTGTCTAGTACTATTAATTAGTTGCTAATGTAGAGTTTAATCATTTAAGTTGTTAATCTAGGGTTTTATTTATGAATTAATTAGTTGTTAATCTTGGGTTTAATTATTTTAATTAGTTGTTGTTAATGAGTTTGTATATATAGACTTATTTTATTATGTTGCTAATCTTGGGTTTAACTAGTTCAAGTTGTATATGTATATATGCATATATATGGTGTTGTATGTATATATAGTTGGTAATCAATCTATGTTTTTGCACTACAACAAAACGACCATATTACAACGTGGAACACTGGTGTAATATACATTTTACAACGGTGGGTTAACCGTCGTGTATTAAGAAGTTGTAATAGACTGAAATCTTTTATAACTTTTTTGCACCGTTGCAACACCATTGTAATATGTATATTTTACAACTTTTTTCCACCATTGTATTAAACTTTATTAAAACATTTATGCACCGTTGTTGTTGTAATTTTTACAACTATCTGTTGTGATATATTTTATTACAACTTTTATTTCACAATTGTAATATATCCACAAATTATATGTACAAGAATCTATATATATTTTATATATGCAACAACAAATAGATAAATAACATAAGAAATAGATGTAAGTTTAAAAGCATCATAATCCATTCATTGATAAAAATCACAACTTTATATCCAGAATACAAATTATAAATCATATACCACATAAAAATATAAAATTACAACTGTCTTCCTCATTTGCCTCTAAAATTCTTTAATCCAATTACAAAGCTTATTTACCTATGAAATCTACAAGGCTCATTTTCCTTTGAAAATGTAATTGACCTCCACCTAATGCTATCCTCATATCTTCTATTCACATCATGAATTGCCTCTAAAATGTACAAAGCTCTTTTGCCTCTGAAACTTATGAAACCTACAAAGTTGAATTATACATATAAATAAACATTCCATGAAAAATATGTTACCACAAAAATCAGACAGAATGATTTTAAATACAATTCTTATTTATCAAAAAAAAAAACAAATTGACAAATTTAACCAAGTTCTTTAACTTAGGACACATATTAAATGTAACTTATCAAAAGGTTTGTTTAAGCGACTAAGTAAATGAATGTGCTTGTTTGATATGTGCCAAATTACATCCAGCAGCACATACGCAAGTATTCATCATCATCATTACTGCTTGGTTCCCAATGAAGCACAGTTGAATTAAATTTCCATTGCAAAATTTTATGCAGTGAATGGCATTTGCTAACTAATCTTTAGGATAACTCTTAATTACCTCTGTAGAATAAAAAGAAATAATGTTAGCAACATGATATAAAAGTAATTAATTTGATAGCATGATACATTGATTTTTAATCATTTGAGGTAGAACAACAAATCTTAATTGAACAAATACTCTTCTAAAATGAATTTAATAAAGATGTTTGGAAATGGGCCAGAATCAAACTTAGATATCAAAATACCAATCAATAGCAAACCAGATAGTAAGACTGAAATAGAAAAGTTTTATCAAGAGTGGCAAAGTTAACTATGATTAGTTTAGCATGCACAGTCAAGATTGTTTGGTGCTAAAGAAACAATTGGCTTTTCAATTGAAACTTCCCAGATAAAAGAAGAACATGTGAATTAACCAATAAATAAAGGCTCAATTTTAGAAATTTAGTGTATACCTAGCCTGAATCCATACTTCAAGCATGAAACTCCTACCAATGTTGGTATCGCTCTACTTATGTTGTGCACTAAAAGTCCTACCAATGGTGGTATCGCTCCCAAAACCCCAATGCTCATTCTTTTCTCCTCTATCATCCCTAAACTGAGTAAAGAACATGCTGCATTCTATTTAGCAGTGGACGTACCTATTTTCAATGCGTATATCAGAGGCTTAATCGCTCCAGCCCAAGTAATCACCATTTCATTTTCCTTCTCTAAACTCAGATTCAGCAATGTTGTAACCACGTTCTCCTGAATCACAGGATCCATGCTTTTCAAACAAGTATTGTTGATAATTTTATTTTATAGGAGAGATTGCTCTTCAGTCAGTAACCTTCAGAAGGTTGTACAAAATGGGATAGGTAAAACATTAGCAAGTTTAAGTCTACCTAACGGCAAACTACCATAATTAAGTTTGTAAACAAAAACATTATATCATTTTTAATAGTTTGTCATAATTTATAATAGAAAATCACTTGAAATCTGTCTGACTAGAAGTTGTCACTGGCCAAACATTCCAGCAGGACTTCCCCTTCCGTGAATGGAGAGTCCGATTCATTTAAGAAGCCATCCAACGTTGCATATTATGTCACACTTTAGTTGAAAAACCTTTGATGAAAATAGTTCTTTTTTTCATATTCATCCTCCGTTTTTGTGTTGAGCCTTTTTATGTATGGACGCAAATAAAGTGTACGTGTATACAAATATCCATCCATACGTATATTTTAGAAAGGGAAATTAGTTCGAAAGAAAACTTGAAATCGGTTTAGTCTTAATAACAATTGTTCTAAAATATACACACAAATCTCACATGTCATTCTGTTGTGAATGGATCATAACTAATAAGCCTGCTTTATACAGATGATGGTAACGAAACATATCCAATAAAAGGTAGTCATTCCATTGTTGTATTTAAGATAAAAATGAATACTTAATATGAGGTGTCAAGTAACCATATATTTGTACTTCAATTAAAATAATAAAAAGCTAAATACGAACCTATGACTGGGAACTTATGACAATATTCATCGTTAAAAGCTAGCTCAACTTGCAAACTGATTTTAATTAAGAAAGGTAAGCTGCACAGAACAAGATTTTGGTTGCCCAAAGCAAAATAATTTCTCACCGCGCTTCCGATCAAATACCTAAAATCGAACCTAGGCCTTGCCAGCATCCTTATCTTTCTCACCACGTTACACTTAAATTTCTCGTACTCAGAGCCTGATTCCATTATTTCAACACAAGATCTGACCACCGGTTCGACCTGATCTAAAGTCATCTGATCCACAACATCTTCACCATCGTCGACGAAGTGGGCGGGAACAATTTCTTGATTGGAAGGGAAAATGGACTGCTGATGGAGCGAAGAAAGCCGACGTAGTTCGCCGGAGATGTCGGAACTGAAGCTGGAGTTAAGGTTAGTGAAGCTACCGTCGCCGCCGTTGGAGATGTCGATGTCCAAAAGAGCTGCGACGACACTGATGTCGATGGAATTGGACTTGGATTTGGTGTTGGAGTAGGAGGAGAGTTCGGTGAGCTTGAAATCGACTGCAGAATTGGAAATTAGGGTTCAGAAACTTGAAATGACGAGTGAAATTTGGGTACGAAATTGTGGCGGCCTTGAAATTGGGATTTACGGTTCAGGAAGCTTAGGTGAAATATAAGGGTTGGCCGCCAAAATTTTAAAGTTGGCGCCACTTTTCCAAACAATTAATTTTTTCACGTTTACCTGATTGGTACTTACGAATGTGATGACATCTTATATTTCAATTGTTTTCCGCACTATACATAATATTATTTCTCATAGGAATCAATTAACCAATTTCAACACTCAATAGATCATGTTGGTTAAGTCATCTAAATATTCATTTCGATTTTAAGGTTCAATTATCATAAGAAAAAAAAGAGAAAAACTAACTAGTTATTCGAAATTTTGGATATTTTATAAAAGTTCTAGTTCATTGATTTTTTTTTAATTAATTTGTGAAAATTTCAATATTTTGTATAAGTTTAGTCTAGAACATTTTAAACTTTTTTAAAATATTAAATGTTAAATATAATTATTACCCATAACTATTAAATATTAAATACTAATAATAAGTATTACTTTTTAATTATTAAAGATTTTTTATTAATCGTTCGTTATTATGAATTAATTATTATATATAATCTTAGTTATTGATCTCTTCTTCTTAATTATTAATCTCTACTTCTTAATTATTAATAGCAATAATTGATTATTCATGATTAGCATTAATTATTATATTTTAATTATTAACTATTTAATAGTAATTATGTAATATTAACTATATTTTTTAATTATTCTTCTTAATTGCTAAGTATTAAATATTACGGACAGATTATTAATTATTACTTCCTAATTGATTATTAATAGTAATTACTAGTTATTAAATATAAATAATCAATATAAATGTATTAAATATTAATTATTAGTTTTTAATTATATTAAAATATAGTCATATATTACAACAGTCAAAAAATAAAAGTTGTCATAGGCTTTTATTACAACTGTCAAAATAACACAGTTGCTTAAAATAAGTTTATTATAACTTTTCTGGAAAAAAGTTGTAAAAAGCATTTATTACAACGGTGCTTTTACCATCGTTGTAAAATTAAACTTGTAATATGGTGTTCTTGTTTTAGTGTTGTTTATTTGATTGAGCCCCAATTCATTGAAAAAGATATTTAATTTGTCGAAAACGTGTAGTGGAAATGGAAATATTTAAGTTTATGTTTTATAAAAGTTTAGCAAAAACGACATTTAATTTTGTATATAACGCATGGTTATATAGTTCGATGTAATGTTGAAAATATACGTATATGTAATAAAATTCATATACATACAATTCAAAGTAGTTAAGGCGCTAAGGCGCACGGCTTGGGCCTTGGGCACTTTTGTGCGACTTTTTAAAAAAATGCGCATCACATATATTTAAAAAAAAACCTACAACAGATCGTAAACCTACAACTTGGATTTCACAAATTTTTGAAGTTGAATTTTCGAAATCGAAGTTGAAAAAAAAAACTCTAAAATCACAAAAAAAAACAAATCCTAATATGTTATATTCATAAAGCCTTAGAGAGTATTTTTGGCCCTGTCTGATAAGTCTTGTATATAATCGTTATGTGAATGTTCGTTTTATGAACGAAACGAATATTTATATTCATCATATACCATATTTGTTTGATTCGTCCTTTTGTATTGGACAAGTTACGAACACAATAACGAAATTAAATCTCGTAAATCATTTCATTTTAAACGGTTCTCAAATTTTCGAATACACTTCCTTTACGTTCCCTGTGTACACGCAATTGTGTACTGTTCAGGGAACTAAAGGGAAGTGCTGCCGAAATTTTTTTGAATCGTTTAAATTGAAAAGATTTACGCGATTTAATTACGTTATTGTATTAGTAATGGGAGGTAGGATGACCCACCAGTAAATGATTAATTAACATAACATGCATTCAGGCCTAAAATTGTTTTAACAAAATGTCAATGCAAATTTTATCATCATAATTAATATGTAAAAGTAATGTTTTGATTAAAATACAATTTTAGCGTTTGAGCTTTTCGAACGAAACTAGATATTAATATTTTATCATGAGACGGATATGAATTTGTGACCGCATATATAAATTATAAGGGAATTTTGTGAATTTAGCGACCGGACACAAAAATTTTGAATCTGTTTCAATTATTGATGTTATAAAAATAATAAAAATGGTTATCTACTTGGAAAATGTATTTTCAACTACTTGAAAAAATGGACTTTCATCTGCTTAACGAAACTTTATACTATAAGTCCTTTTTGGTTTTACATTATTTTATCATACTTTCTAATTTTATATGTACTTAGGAAAAATGGACGATTATTTTAATGATCGAAGCTGGATGTACAAAGGAAGAGAAACTGGTTGCACAATAAACAAACAATTTATTAATGGTGTGTTAGCCTACTTTGTGAACTAGGCAACACAAAGTCAAGATGTCAAGCATTGAAGAGCATTTCTAGTTAGAAGACTTCGGTTCGGATCGGAGAGACCACCACTACTCAGATCGGAGAAGACACTACAGCCTAGATCGGACAGCTGCAATCATTCGGGTCGGGTCAAAACAACGTATCGGTTCGGATCGGACAAAGTCTTCTGTTCGGATCGGTGAACTATTGCTGTTGAAAACAGAGAGAACATGTTCGGATCGGAGGGCAGTCTACTTACAGTCGGATCGGAAAGCCACCCAATTGCTGCAGAGATAGGTCGGAGCGGAGCAGAATAAAGAGAAGAGAGAATTGTTTCCAAGTCAATCCGGGTCGGATCGGATATCCCGATCCGAACCCCTTGTACATGTCCCTCCGACCCGAACCCATTTTTCACATCATTCCCCTGCATAAGCGCCTGGATATCCGGATCGGCCATGACCAGTTCCTGCCCACAACGTCCATTACTCTGATGCGTTGTCAACACAGTAATCCATCCGAACCCGAGGCTAATGGGATGGATGACACGTAGCTCCGATCCGGATCGAGTTCTGAGCAAATTTTCACCTATAAATACCCTGCCTGAAGACAAAGAAAAGGGTCTTTTTTCTGGCATTTGGAGAATCCAACCACCTCCATAATCCGAACTCCAGTACTCCCGGAGAATCCAAATCTTCTTTCATTATTTGTTTTAGTCAATTGAGTGATTATAAGTGAGTTGTGAGTGGAATCAAGTGAATATTTCATTGTATTTGCAACTGAATCATTGAATATAGTGAAAGATAAGTGGACGTAGGCATTTCTTCGCCGAACCACTATAAATCCTGTGTGTTCATTTTCATTTTTATCTCATTTCATTTTCTTTTAATCAATTTGGAGTGGCATCGGGAAAGTTCCTAGGCTTCATTGTGAGCTCCCGAGGAATTGAAATCAATCCTAGCCAGAAAGCAGCGATTAGAAATATTGAAGAGCCGAGGAGAATTAAAGACGTCCAAAGTCTTGCAGGGAAAGTAGCGGCGCTGAGTAGATTCATCTCCAAAGCCACAGACAAATGCGTTCCGTTTTTTGATTTGATTAAAAGAGGAAAGAAGAACTTCGAGTGGACTCCGGACTGTGTTGAGGCCTTTCGAAATTTATTGGAACTGCTAGAGAAACCACCGGCCACACCCCTTTCTCTCTCTCCTTTGGCTCAGAAGCAGTAATTCCAGTTGAACTGGAAGTTCCTTCCCACAGGGTGACATATTATGACCCGATGATGAATTGGGCGCTCTTACTTGAGTCTCTTGATGAAGTCGAAGAAAAAAGGGACGAAGCAGATTTGTGTGCGGCAAGACATCGACGTCAGATGGCACGCTATTACGACAAAAAAGTTCGCCTCAGGACTTTTGAGCCAGGAGATTTGGTGTTAAAGAGAGTCTTTCCATCCATTCCTCACCTTGGTCCAAAATGGGAAGGACCCTTTGTCATCCAACGGAAACTTGAAAAAGGAACCTTCAATTTAACGACCGTAGATGGCGAAGAAGTCCCTAGAGCATGGAATGCCCAACACTTAATGCGATATTTGGATTAGAAATGTTGTACTTTTTGTTATTTTTCTTATGAACTCTGTAATAAGGCACGACTTGCCTTGGGAAAATCTGACGATATGAATAAAGGACTATAAAGTGGATGTAGGCTACGACTTAGCCGAACCACTATAAAAATATTGTGTGTTATTTACTTTTATGCATTACATATATACATTCATTAATTATTCTGTTGTGATTATGGAATACAGGATGATTCAAAACCTGAAAAGGTTGAAGACAGTTTAAACATAAGAAAAAGCACAGTGACTACTTGTGTGACAAGACATAAAAGAATGAGAAAACGACATTCTTAACTCTAACTCTCCAGAGAGAGAGAGAGTATAAAAGCGTCTCCGACTGAGCGCTAAAAAAGAAATTCTTCCCCTAACTCTAACTCTCCAGAGAGAGAGAGAGTATAAAAGCGTCTTCGACTGAGCGCTGAGAAAGAAATTCTTCCCCGCTGAAAGACCGGGGAATGAATAGATTGCTGAGCTGGAACTCTAACTCTCCAGAGAGAGAGAGAGAGTATAAAAGGAATGCCAGAAAAAACGACAGGCACTGACGACACAGGAAATGCTATCCCATCAGAAAATCGGGAGCATTCAGATTGCTTGATTAAGCATTAATAATTTATTAGAATTAACTGGGGGCATATATGTATACACATATTTCCTCGCTCCGTGACTTCATTTCATAACTATAGCAAGACATGCATTTTTACATAAGTACAGAACTACTGACAAACAGACATTGCAGAAAATGAGTTATTTTTTATTTACAAATGAATGAATTTGTACAGGGGAATAGCTAAAAAAGAAAGCGCAGGAGCCGCACTTGTAGCAGCAGTTGTTGGTTCATTAAATGCTAAAACGATACAAGGCAATCCACTATTTAGTTTTCGAGTGAGCCTTGGACTTCTTGGCGGCTTTCTCCGCATCCTTTGCTTCTTTCTCAGCCTCTGTCAAGATTCGTTTTGACTTCTTTTTTCCTGAAGATGCGGTGCTGGAGCCAGTAGACTTCTTCCCGGAGGGCGGAGCACTGGAATCAAGAGAAGATTTTTTTAGCGAGTTCCTCTGTAATAGATCTAGTTGAGAGCTTAACAACTAACCTTGATCCCGCATCCACAACTGCGAGGGGCTTGAGGGCTTCAGGGTCTAGTTCTTCGGCTTTTAATTGCAAGCGTTTGTCTTGATCAGCTTTCATTGCAGCCAAAGTAACATTATCAGCACTTTTTGACTCCCCGACTATTGCAACTTCTGGTTCCTCTTCCTGACCCCCGTCACCGCCGTCATCCCTTAAAGCTGCTATCATTTCTTCATCCTGGGGAGTGGCGACCTTAGTCGGCTCACTTCCTTCTCCCAAGTCTATAGAAGCAGCCTTGTCCTCCCCTCTTTTGGCCTTTTCTGCGGGCTTTGTCCCGGCGGTGGCTCCCTGAGTCACATCTGTCTTTTCGGATGGCTCAACACCTACAGAATGAGAAGCAACAGTTATCAACTCAGGCGAAAACAATGGGTTTTTCATCGATTGCTCAATCACGTGGCGAAAGGTACAAATAGCCTTGACAAATTGAGGAGAAAAGGTAGGGATACCTTCCGAAGACTTCTCGGCAGGGGTGACTACTACCTCTGATGCTGTTTCAGGAATAGGGGATAGCAGAGTTGTTCGGGGAATTCGCGGATTTTCAGGATCATACCCCTCTACTTCAGAAGTCGCAGGGGCAGAAGAAGAGGAACCAGCTTCGAAAGCATTCTTCTGTTTAGACTTCCGTCTCTCATCTTCCATGGCCTCAACAATGAGGCGGCGCCCTTCGGCTAGGTGCTCCGGTTCATCATCCCTCAAGTATTTCTCCATTAGCTTATCTTCATCGATGGAATCGACCTTAAGTTCCTCTTTTTCCCACTCGACGATCTGATTCCATACTTGAGCTAGAGTGGATGGATAATCCTCGATCCAAGAAATGTTTCGGCGACGGATGATATGTGCGAAGAATTCAATCATTAATTCGCCAAAACCTTGAATATCACCCTCCGCCTCAGATAATTGCTTGCGGGCTTCCTCCGCAGATTTGATAGCACACTCCACATTGCCCTCGGCCAGGGCAGCTCTGTTCTCTGCCTCCAACAGCTTTGAAGCCAAGTCAGCGTTCTTCTTTTCTAGTTCAGCACTCCTCTTTGCTAACTCGGCATTTTTCCGTTCAATCTCAGCATAAGCAAGGTGTGTCTTAGCAGCTTCTGACTTGGCCTCATCAGCTTGCTTTTTTAATTCAGAACGCTCTTGAGTGTGAGATTCAAGCAAGTCATGATAACGTTTTTGCATGTCCTCAAATTGTTGTTTGAAGTTAGAAGTGTCCCTTTGAGCGACAGCTAGCTGAGCTTGAGTGTCTTCCAAATCTTTTCCTAGAGCTTTTAAAGCATTGGCATCCTCCTCCGTGGTCTTTTGCATTGAGTCGGTATTTGTGATTAGAGTGCGGATGATTCTGGAAAGGTTGCGTGAATATTTAAACATCTCAGTATACTGTTTTTCCACCGCATCTATCTTTGCTTTGGCCTCATCTGCCCACTTAGAAGAAATAGGTTCGAGGGCAGGTAAAAAAGTCAAAGTTTCGAAGTAGTGTTCGGGAAATTGCTCCTTCAAATATGCCCGCTTTATTGCAGTTCCCGCATCTGGTGGGGGAGGAGCGGGGATTGTCAATTCGGTGTCCCTTTATGAGGAGGATTCGGTAGTTTCTTTGTCTGTCCTAGGTCGTTTAGTAGCAGGGACCTTGTGCTTACTTCGAGACCCGGTTTCTTTTGGAGGACTTTTCTCTCTACTGCGTTTTTCATGGGAAGAAGTGGAGTCTTTAGATTGTGGTCTGTCCTCTTCCCTACGGCTTTGATAACCTTTGTATTTCTCTTGTTCCGGCCTAACGGGTGAGCGAGAACGTGAGGGTCGAGAACGATAGGGATCATAAGGCCTTCTCTCATCCCTGCCACGATCATCACGACGATCATACTCGACATCCTGAGGAGGATTGGACATGCTGCGGCGAAGCTTCCTGATATCATAGTAGGATCGAGACATCGTACCTGCACAATAAGACAAACGAAATTTAGAATTAATGAATTCATGGAGAAAGAGGTGCAATGAATGCTAATGCCGTTGTATAAAGTGTATCATAAGTGGTGTGTTTCCCCCCAACCAACCCGAGTCTGAAGCTAGACTAGTACGGGCAGGCTCTTTGGCCTTAGCGGGAGTGGTCTCTTCAGAAGAGGTGAAGACTAAAGGATCCTTCCTGAAATCCTCTGAAGTGTATATAGTTTCAGGTAAGGGGAGATCCCCCAAACCCTGAAATATTTGCTCATCAGTACTAGGAACATCCCCCTCGGAAGCATTAAGTGGCGACTCTTGGGAGGATGTTGACTTTTCCAGAGAAGTAGCCTCTTCGGGGGCAGTATATCCTTCGCGATGCCTTTCGGCCATGTTAGCCAATTTGTCATCTTGCATAGAAGATGGAGAAGGTGAAGTTTGAAGAGGCACTGTAGGAATCCCCGAGCCTTCTCCTGTCTCTGGGGCTACCTCCACTGGAGGAATGTATACATAGGGGGCAGTCCCATGACCGATGCTACGAAAAACGGATAACAGCCCATGGAAGTGAAGATATTCGTCCTTGAGGACTTCATCGATGGTCAAGAATTTTTGATCGCCATTAAGAAGTTGGTGCATCCGGTCAAAAAACACCTGATCTGATATTTGTTTTGGATTGTCAACTGCAAACAAAGAGGAAAACAAGTTAAGGTGATGATTCAAGTGTATAGAGCCCGGATTTAGAAAATCAGTGCTTTACTTGATTTTGTCCACCTCCTGGCACATCCAGGCTGTCGCTTCACATAGAACCATTCCAATCTGGAATCTCCAGCTTTACTGCTAAATGGTGCTGAGATTATCTTCCTTTTTGGAACTGACTCGAAGTAGCAGAAAGATGGAGTCTCTCGAGTCCGATGCTTGAAATTATAAAAGAAGTGAACGTCATCGAACGTGAGCTCTATGCCTAAGATTTCACGATATGCTATGTACAAAGTGTGCAAGTAGGCATACGAATTGGGATGCAGCTGCATGGGGGCAATCCGCATTTGTCTTAAGAAGTCAACGATGAAGGGAGAGAATGGAGGAATAGCGCCGACCATGCACATCAATCGAGTGACCGCCATATATCCTTCTGGAGGGTTGTGGGGACGGTCAGAGCTTGAAGGCACTAAAGTGTCCCTTTTCATTATTCCGTACTTTAAGCAAATTCGGATAAGTCGATCGTTGTCGATTGTTGATTCAACGGAATCTGGAGGTGATTCCAATATAACGGCCGATTCAAATTCATCGGGGGCTCGATCGTCACCAATCCCTCCTTCCTCCTCAAAACCCAGAGAAACTTCATTTTCTGAAGACACCTCATTGCTTTCTCTATTTCCAACCCCGTAGTCTGGACCCTCATTGTCCCATTCTGGATCTGACGGAGAAGATATGTCCTCTAGAGTGATTTTGTTAGAGGTTTCCGGGGTTTCTTTCCTCTCAGCTAGTCTGGAAGAGCGTCTGGGTCTCATGGTCATAGAACTAATGAAGAAGCAATAGCACGAATTAGAGTAAATTAGCCCGTACCCCCCTGTGCATGTGTGTGAACTAAAATGTGTGCAGTGAATGTGAAAAATGCAAAGTAAAGATGCAACAATGTAAGGCGAAACTTTGAAGAGAAAGTGATGGTCATACTAGTTCTTAATGTTCATTTATGTCCGCAAGGCACTATCCTAACTGTTCATAAAGTTGGAAGTAATATCTAGCATTGTTTTAAACAGTTGGACAAAATTTTGTGCTTTAGATTTAGTGGTTCTCGGTTCGGTTCGGGCAGGCATCATAGGATCGGACTGAAGAAAAGTTGTGTATTGGATGAAAAGTTATGTTCAACCGGATCGGTTCGGAGACATGTAATAGGAACGGATCGGATGAGTTTGAGTACCGACGCCCCCTATTTATCTGTTTTCACCCTCCGATCCGATCCGATAGGCTATCCCTTGTTTTCCATTTCCACTCTTCCGACCCGAACCGGAAAGATAAAACTTTGCTCTCCTCCTCCATCCTCCATGTTCCCTCGCCCGAACCGATTTCTCATGTCTTTCATCTTTTTCTTCTTCCTCAATCACCTCCGAACCCAATCCCATATCAACAGCTCCAATTAGGAGCAAGCGTACGCCTTCTTCAAACTATCAACGCCTCGAGGTGGTAGCAGAGATATCAGCGACGGTGGTAGAGGAGGGGATGGCCGTGTCATTGAGATTGAACCATAAATATGCTCAAATCATTCATAATAAACCGCAAATTACAACTGAAATCAGTTAAAAAGAAACTTAATTGAAGTTATGACCTACCGATGCAATTGATTTAAGGATGCGAAAAGGAGTTTTGATTTTTTTTGGGAAGTTAGGGTTTTCGTTTTTTCCTTTGGAGTAATTCCTGGAAGAACAGCGAAAATAAAAGAAGAAGAAAGAAAGAAGGAGATAGGGGCAGAGGATATATACAGGAGGGAGGTGGCTACTCGTATTCCCCTCCTATTTTTTCGCTCGGTTCGGAGTACGAGCCCAACAGCCCACACCTTCTGGCCCATTAGTCTGTTGCGAGGCATAGGAAATCCATTCGAGTCGGAACTCAAATTATAAATCCGTTCGGGTCGGAACCCGAACCGAACAGGATGATGAGCAACAACTTGACATGTGAATTCAAAAGGAAGGATGAAGGTATTGTGCAATAGCATTCAAAGCATGCTCCGTTTCCAACATAAGCATCCTTTGAGGGGGCAAAATGTTAGCCTACTTTGTGAACTAGGCAACACAAAGTCAAGATGTCAAGCATTGAAGAGCATTTCTAGTTAGAAGACTTCGGTTCGGATCGGAGAGACCACCACTACTCAGATCGGAGAAGACACTACAGCCTAGATCGGACAGCTGCAATCATTCGGGTCGGGTCAAAACAACGTATCGGTTCGGATCGGACAAAGTCTTCTGTTCGGATCGGTGAACTATTGCTGTTGAAAACAGAGAGCACATGTTCGGATCGGAGGGCAGTCTACTTCCAGTCGGATCGGAAAGCCACCCAATTGCTGCAGAGATAGGTCGGAGCGGAGCAGAATAAAGAGAAGAGAGAATTGTTTCCAAGTCAATCCGGGTCGGATCGGATATCCCGATCCGAACCCCTTGTACATGTCCCTCCGACCCGAACCCATTTTTCACATCATTCCCCTGCATAAGCGCCTGGATATCCGGATTGGCCATGACCAGTTCCTGCCCACAACGTCCATTACTCTGATGCGTTGTCAACACAGTAATCCATCCGAACCCGAGGCTAATGGGATGGATGACACGTAGCTCCGATCCGGATCGAGTTCTGAGCAAATTTTCACCTATAAATACCCTGCCTGAAGACAAAGAAAAGGATCTTTTTTCTGGCATTTGGAGAATTCAACCACCTCCATAATCCGAACTCTAGTACTCCCGGAGAATCCAAATCTTCTTTCATTATTTGTTTTAGTCAATTGAGTGATTATAAGTGAGTTGTGAGTGGAATCAAGTGAATATTTCATTGTATTTGCAACTGAATCATTGAATATAGTGAAAGATAAGTGGACGTAGGCATTTCTTCGCCGAACCACTATAAATCCTGTGTGTTCATTTTCATTTTTATCTCATTTCATTTGCTTTTAATCAATTTGGGTGTTAGAACCACTTTTTGGTCTAACATGGTGTCAGCGTGTTTATTGATTTTGCTTTAAGTAAGAAAGGAAACGACGTCGAAAACCGTTGTCCATGTAGTAGATGCAAGTTATTGAAGCATCTGATACCACAAATGGTTAGAGTTCATTTGCATCAGTACGGTTTTGTGCCGAACTATTTATTTTGGGATCGTCATGAAGAACCGTTAGCATCTACTTCTATACAAGTTGAGGAGGTAGAAAATAATGAAATTGCTACGACAAATGAAACACCCCACCTCCATTAAGGTCACTCACTAAGGGAATGCCTTAACTTTGGTGGAGGGTTATAGGTACAAGGCACAGAAAAATTTACAAGACAGATAAATTTAAGCAGCGGAATTTAAATATTTATTTCATACGTGGTTCAATACAAAAGCATTACATCAAATTGTCTCAAAACAACTTCAAAACATTACACCACAATTTATGTCGTGATTATTCAATAAAGAAGCATAAACCAAAAAGTAAAAATGCATAAATCCCCAAGGATCATATCCAAAGCCATAGCCAATGCAAGTGAGTCCAAGTCATACATCTACTTTCTTGAAGCTTGTAAAGAGTCTGATTAAGCTGGAGTGTTTCCTCACTGTGGAGCTGAGGGGGGGGGAACGGAAGAAAAGAAGATGAAAGAAAATGGGTCAGACAATAAGTCTGGTAAGTTCAGTGGTTACTAGTATTTAAACAAGGAAAGGGATCATGACAGTGATAATAGAACATAGGACAATACCCTAATATAAGATAAGAGGGACGTGTGATCGCACCCATTACTATAGTCTCTGCACCTACTTAACCATTGGTTCAACCAGCCCACGTGTTTTCAACAAACGATCCCCTTAGTGATCGGCTCCTACTCGCACGTATTCAAGTCCTGTGTCCTTCGGCCCCGCTTGATTTGTAGTCACCTGTGCTGGTCCCACCATAGGGTGTATCAATCCCTCTGGTGGCAACCCGACACGATTTAAGATGCACAGTGTACACTACTGATGCCCAGTGCCTGATTTTTCCACTCCGGAGTACGTGCGCGCCCATACTCCATCGAAACCTACACTGGCCCACCAACCGCCGACGTTTTGACCGCTTATAGTTCAGCCCAGTAATCGTGCACCACCCTGCCTAGTTCAGGGTACCATGATACATCTATGTGGGTTACTGCTGAAATGGGTCCTCGTTACTAGGGTTTTCTAATTAACATGTTTATTTGGTTAAGTGTCCAAGTTTACCTAACCCAGCCCATTCGTATTAGTTAACATGTTGAATCAGTTAAGTGTTTTCCTAATTTACTTAACCCTACCAATCCTGACTTAGCTTTAATTTATTAAAGCACCAACCACTCAAATTAGACAGGTCTTGTTGTGGTCACTGGATATGCCGGTCGGTTCCGGGCAGATTTACACCACAACTCAGTCTAACCTCGGGTTCTTTTTGGGCTTCATGCACTAACCACCCACATTAGACAGGTCTTGTTGTGGTCACTGGATATGCCGGTCGGTTCCGGGCAGATTTACACCACAATTCAGTCTAACCTCGAGTTAGGCATATTCGTCTTTTCTAAATTCATATTTTTCTATATATGTCAAATTTCTTTATGTAAAATAATTTTAATTTACTCATGCCATAATTATCTTTCAAATATTTCTCACAATAAATGGTATGTCAAATATACCATTTTGTGAACAAACCTATGCCATGAATTTTCATGTTTTCCCCATCGTTATCCCCGTAGAACGTACGTATGAATTACATAAAATGTTGGGCTAACAAATTAGCCCAAACCCATAAACAAAAAGGGGGTAATAATCAAGGAACGTGACATAAACATAAAATAGCATTCACTTAAACTTATCACATGAAACTTGGCATAGATGTATATCATTACTTTAATCAATTGGGTAAAGGTGAACTTGTGACTAAGTTGAATCTAATGGTCATGTAAACTTGACAAAGGTCTAGCATGAAAGTTTAACATATAATCACAGTTTCAACCCACGACTTGGCATATAGTCTTATGTACGTCAAAACATAAGAAAGCTATCATAATCAATTTCTTATCATAATTTAGCATGATGTTAACAACATAAGAGGGCTACAATTCCACTTTTACAACATAAATAGATTCAACTTGACATAGTTCTAAATATTCATAAATGTAAAACATGTAAACATGTGATTTAGATCCTAAACTTTCAAATAACCACCAAATTACAACATGACATGTTTCACCATTTTGTTGGCATAATAAGTTCTTTACCCAATCGTAATAGATTATAATAACATACAATGTTGTACATCACCCAAGCATATAGACATGAAATATACAACATGTTCGTTGCCATGAGCATATAGACATGAAATATACAACATGTTCATCGCCATAAGCATATAGACATGATTAATTACAACGATATTTTAAGATAAACGAGAATCAAATCTTATACATAAGCATCGTACTATATTCCAATTACAACATGTCATGGTTCAGTTGAAAAGAATGTTTAAATCTGTGTAACAACTAACTTACAAACTAAAAGAAATTCTTGCGTTCTGAAATCTGAATTTTGAAATTGGAGATGCGCGCCTTTGATGAAGATCGTTGAATTAAACTAGTTGTAATTTGATTTTAGATGTATCTTTTTAACTCGTCTTTTGAATTGAAAAGGGTGATGGCTACTCCAAATCCTCTATTGACGGCATTTCAGTTCTAGGTTTATTTTTCTGTGTGTTTTTAGGTTAGGCATTGAGTTGTTTATACAGAATTTCAGTTTAATTATAGCCGTCAGATGAACCTAGGGTTAATCACAGCAACTCAGACCTGATCAGGACCATCCAGAAACCCTAGTGACTCAGCAGCGAGTCAGCAAACGTTCAAATTTCAGATCTGGCCGGGGGCCAGGTCGACCTCAAGGGGGGAGGTCGACACTAGGGTCGACCTGCCTGGGCGGGAATTTTCCCGTCCAGCTCGCTTCTGGCTTCTGTTTGGATTTTGAACTTGATTTCGAACTGTTTGAATTTTTTTGAAATCTCTGAAAACTTCCGGCAGCCATGACTTCTTCATATGAAGTCCAATTCACGCAAACTCGGACTCTATCTCAACCAGAATTCTGAGACGAACACATTGGCATAACCTGTTTCCCTTAATTCTTACATTTTAAATTAAGTATTCTAGTATTTATTATTATAATGTTAATAGAAAGTACGGGGTGTTACATTCTCCCCTCCTTTTAGGATTTCGTCACCGAAATCTACAAGTCGAGAAGAACTTATATCCTACCATCCAAACACCCATCTACTCAATCATCAAACACAGGCGTCCATTGTCCTTAAAAGATTCCTAATGCTTCATGATCATATGCATTGTGTGTATATGTCCTTATCTAATGCAAAAATCAGGCGGCCTACTGATTCAGTTGACCTCCTTAATGCAAATTATGTCAGTGCCATGAGTCCATTATGAATGCAATTTCTTCCTACTCAAAATTTCTTACATGAGTGCACAATCATTCATACAAATGCAACGTCCATATGATAACACATCAAGTTTTAATCCATAAGCCAATACATATATGCATATGCAATATGGAAGTGACTGAGTCGATCTAATACCTAATGTGTGTGTATATGCATCCACTAGCAACCACTTGCAACCATCAATCATAAACATGTTTCAATCACATGTTTACATATAAATGGGTTTCTACCTAAGGATAAAGGATAGGATCGCGGAGATATACCTAAAAAAAGATAGATACGAACATAAACTTGACGAAAAGAGATTAAAGACGTACCCTCAAAAAGAAAAGGGTAGGTTGCGCGTACTCTGTCCTCAGTTTCCCAAGTCGCGTCTTCCTCGGTGTCGCTCCATTGAACTTTGACGAGCTTAACTTCACGGTTGCATATCTTTTTGACCTCTGTTCCCAAGATACGGGTTGGAACTCTCCTCACCGTTGCTTCTCGTTCAACTTCCTCTAACATACTTGGTTCTACCACTTCCGCAGACTCGTGTAAGCATTTCCGCAGGTGAGAGACATGAAAGACATTATGAATCTCGGCAAATCTTTCGGGTAGCTGTATCCTATAAGCCATCTTCCCAATTTTCTCGATGATAGGGAACGGCCCTACAAATCTTGGTGCTAGCTTTCCTGTGGATCCAAAGCGAACGACGTTCCTCAAAGGAGATACTTTAAGGAACACCTTGTCTCCAACTTCGAACTCAAGGTCAGTTCTTCTTTTGTCTGCGTAGGACTTCTGTCTATCTTGGGCAGTCTTCATTCTTCTTCGTATCAAGTCTACTTTCTCTGAAGTCTCCCTAATCATGTCTGGTCCAAGTATGAGCTTGTCTGCGGACTCCCACCAGCAAGTTGGTGACCTGCACGGTCTTCCATATAAAGCTTCGAAAGGTGCCATGCCTATGGTGGCTTGGTAGCTATTGTTGTAAGCGAATTCCACCAAAGGTAGGTGATCCTCCCATGTACCTCCGAAGTCAATAATGCATAACCTCAAGAGGTCTTCTAATACTCTGTTAACTCTTTCCGTTTGGCCATCGGTTTGAGGGTGATAGGCCGTGCTTAAGCATAACTGTGTGCCTACAGCCTCTTGTAAACTCTTCCAAAACTCGCTCGTGAAGATAGGGTCTCGATCACTCACTATGCTGGAGGGTATCCCATGGAGTCGGACTATCTCCTTAAGATATATGGATGCTGGAGATGAGGCAGTCCTTCTACTCTTGGCGGGTATAAAGTGGGCGCTTTTTGTGAGCATGTCCACTATAATCCAAATGCTAGTATTGCCCCTTCTTGACCTAGGCAACTCATCTATAAAGTCCATCGAGATGCTATCCCATTTCCACTGTGGGACCTCTAGAGGATGAAGAAGACCACCAGGCTTCTTCTGCTCCGCCTTGACTTGTTGGCATATTAGACACTTAGAAACAAATTCAGCTACGTCTTTCTTCATGCCATTCCAAAAGAAAACTCTTTTGATGTCTTTATACATTTTGTCTCCGCGTGGGTGTATGGTCAGCCTGGAACGTTGTGCCTCTTCTAGAACCGCCTTTACCAAATCCCTTACTTGTGGGACACATAGTCTCCCATCTCATCTCAAACAGCCCTTGGCATCGATGAAGTATCTATTGAGGTGACTAGAAGTCTCACCCCTAATTAATTTGTCCATCACTTCGGCTAGTTGAGGGTCTTCTCTTTGCGCAGTCCCGATTGAGTCTAATAGAGTTGGTCGCACTTCTAATGTTGCTAGCAAGCCAGGTACAAAGTCAGTGAAGGGTCTGAAGTTAAAGCTTGCTATGAACTCCAAGCTTTGCCTTTCTACAAAGAGAGGGCTTAAAGTCAGTTTCTTTCTACTCAAGGCGTCAGCTACTGCATTGCCCTTGCCAGGAGTGTAGGAAATCTCAAAATCGTACGAGGCAAGAAACTCCATCCATCTTTGCTGCCTCAAATTGAGATCCTTCTGCGTGAATAGGTATTTCAATGATTTATGGTCAGTATACAGTTCAAATTTCTCACCTAGGAGATAATGGCGCCAAGACTTAAGCGCAAAAACGATGGCTGCCAATTCTAGGTCGTGGGTTGGGTAGTTTTTCTCATGTACTTTTAACTGCCTTCCACCATAAGCCACTACCTTCCCTTCTTGCATCAGAACAGCGCCTAGTACCGTTCCGCATGCATTTGTGTATACTATAAACATCTTGCTTCCATCAGGCAATGTCAGAACTGGGGCTGTTGTAAGAGCCCTTTTCAAACGTTGGAAAGCAATATCGTAATCCAAATCCCAATTGAAAGCTAGGTTCTTCTTTGTCAATCTTGTTAGTGGAGCTGAGATTTTTGCAAAATCTTTGATGAACTTTCGATAAAAGCCTGCTAGCCCGAGAAAGCTTCGGACTTCGGTTGCGTTTCGAGGAACTTTCCAATCTTGCACAGCAACCACTTTTGCGGGGTCCACAGCTATCCCCTCTTTGGACACCACATGTCCAAGGAACCTAACTTCTTCTCTCCAAAAATGGCATTTGGAGAATTTCGCCTTCAACTGATGTGCACGGTGAGTATCCATGACTTCTTTTAGATGCTGAGCATGCTCTTCCTCATTCCTTGAGAAGATCAAAATATCGTCTACGAAGACCATCACAAACTTATTAAGGAACTCTCGGAACACCCTGCTCATTAAATCAACGAAGTAAGCGAGTGCGTTTGTCAAGCCGAAAGGCATGACAAGCCACTCGAAGAAACCATCGGAAGTTCTGAACGCGGTCTTATCAATGCTGTCTTCAGCCACTCTTAGCTGATGAAACCCAATAGCTTAATCTAATTGGGAGAAAACCGATGCACCTACAAGCTGATCGAACAAATCATCTATTCTTGGGAGTGGGTGTCTATTCTTATTCGTCGGCTTGTTTAGCTCCCTATAGTCAACGCACAGGCGAAGCGAACCATCAGCTTTGGTTGCGAACACTACCGGAGCACCCCATTCAGAAATACTCCATCTTATGAACCCCTTTTCGAGCAACTCTTTGATTTGCTTGCTGAGCTCCTTTCTCTCCCTTGGGGCCATGTGCCTAACGGGTAAAGCAATGGGCTTTGCATTGTCAACGAGGTATATGCGGAAGTCTATCTCCAGCTTCGGGGGTAAACCCTTTACCTCTTCAAACACATCAGAATATTCACGGACTACCTTTACAGACTGCAAATTCTCAACAGACGCATCAAGTGATTCTAGATAACTAAGCATGACGGAGTTCATGGGATTACAAGAAATTTCGAGAGTGTTACCAAGGCGAGTCATGAGTCTAACCACTCTCTTTTCACAATCGAGGACGACACCATTACTGGATAGCCAGTCCATACCTAGAATCAACCCATAGCCCGTGAAGCCCAAAACAAAGGCATTACATCTAAACTCAACGCTTAGTATAGATATTTTCAAATCCAAACAAACCATTGACAAATAGGCTGAGCCCCCAATTGGATTTGAAACAACCAAGGGATCCTCTACTATACTGGTGTCTAGGTGGAGAGATTCCACTAAAGCAGTAGATATAAAGGAGTGCGATGCGCCAGAATCAAATAATGTACGTACAGGATGACCAAAAAGATAGACTAAACTATCGACATAAATATTTCTACCTTGTTCTTGCGGAGGTGCCGTGAGAGCGTGAACTTGTCCGCCAGATGAAGGTCCAGCTCCCTGCCCTTGCTTCTTTGGGCATGCCCTAGCCATGTGTCCTGTCTCACCACAGTGGAAACAGCCACCCATCTTCCTTTTCTTCTTCCTGCAGTCTTTGACCAGATGCCCGGGAATGCCACAGAAATTACATTTTCTTTTTTCACGGGGTTAGTTGTTCTTCCCACCTTTCTTTGAATCAGCCTTCCTGTTCTGTGACCCTTCCCCTTCTTATCTTGAGGCACTTCTGCTTTTGCCTCATTCTTGCCGTTGTCTTCCTCATGTAAGAGTGCCATGTCCACTAACCTCTCGTAAGTAGCCCCCATAGGTATATGGGTCATAGCCAAGCTGTGAAGTGGGTCATTCAATCCTTTGACAAAACGGAGAGCCTTCTTATGAGGAGTATTCACTAAATCCATTCCAAATCGGGCCAGCTGATTGAATTGATTTACGTACTCCTTGACCGTCAAACTTCCTTCCTTAAGAGATAAAAACTTTTCCAGTTGTAAACTTCGTTCAGCCTGTGAGAGGAATTTCATCTCAAACCTTATTCTGAAATCCATCCATGTTTCAACCGGCCTCTCAGCATTAGTGACTTCCCACCAATAGGAAGCTTCGTCTTTGAGCAACAACACTGCCAACTGCACCTTCTACCTAACGTCCACCTCGAAGATAACGAACAGATCCTCAGTTTCTTTGAGCCAGTTCCTCGCTTCTACGAATGATTCAGTTCCCTTGAAATCCTTTCCACCCATGTCCCTAAAATCTGTACAGATCTTTGAGAAAGCATTTGCACGAGGAGGAGGAGGAGGAACCGCTGCAGCTGGAGGAGGAATATCTGCTGGACCTGCGTCGTTGGCCCTAGCCTCTTAGTACCTCCTCAACTAGCCAGGTATTGGCACACCCTCTGGAAGGTTAAGATTCCCAGACATGTTGAAACGAAAAAGAAAATATTCGAGATGAAGGATAGAAAGATAGTGCATATGGCTTTGGGGATCATGTTTTTTTTAAAAAAAACAACACTTTTCCTTGTAAAATGCTTCTTTATATTTCTTTTTGAAAGATAGTTTTCAAAAACTCTTATCTGATCTGGTAAGCCTTTTGCTCTGATACCAAGTGAAACACCCCACCTCCATTAAGGTCACTCACTAAGGAAATGCCTTAACTTTGGTGGAGGGTTATAGGTACAAGGCACAGAAAAATTTACAAGACAGATAAATTTAAGCAGCAGAATTTAAATATTTATTTCATACGTGGTTCAATACAAAAGCATTACATCAAATTGTCTCAAAACAACTTCAAAACATTACACCATAATTTATATCTTGATTATTCAATAAAGAAGCATAAACTAAAAAGTAAAAATGCATAAATCCCCAAGGATCATATCCAAAGCCATAGCCAATGCAAGTGAGTCCAAGTCATACATCTACTTTCTTGAAGCTTGTAAAGAGTCTGATTAAGCTGGAGTGTTTCCTCCCAGTGGACCTGAGGGGGGGAAACGGAAGAAAAGAAGACGAAAGAAAACGGGTTAGACAATAAGACTGGTAAGTTCAGTGGTTACTAGTATTTAAACAAGGAAAGGGACCATGACAGTGATAACAGAACATAGGAAAATACCCTAATATAAGATAAGAGGGACGTGTGATCGCACCCATTACTATAATCTCTACACCTACTTAACCATTGGTTCAACCAGCCCACGTGTTTACAAAAAACGTTCCCCTTAGTGATCGGCTCCTACTCGCATGTATTCAAGTCCTGTGTCCTTCGGCCCCGCTTGATTTGTAGTCACCTGTGCTGGTCCCACCATGGGGTGTATCAGTCCCTCTGGTGGCAACCTGACATGATTCAAGATGCACAGTGTACACTACTGATGCCCAGTGCCTGATTTTTTCACTCCGGAGTACGTGCACGCCCATACTCCGTCGGAACCTACACTGGCCCACCAACCGCCGTCGTTTTGACTGCTTACAGTTCAGCCCAGTAATCGTGCCCCACCCTGCCTAGTTCAGGGTACCATGACACATCTATGTGGGTTACTGCTGAAATGAGTCCCCGTTACTAGGGTTTTCAAATCAACATGTTTATTTGGTTAAGTGTCCAAGTTTACCTAACCTAGCCCATTCGTTTTAGTTAACATGTTGAATCGGTTAAGTGTTTTCCTAATTTACTTAACCCTACCAATCCTGACTTAGCTTTAATTTATTAAAGCACCAACCACTCACATTAGACAGGTCTTGTTTTGGTCACTGGATATGCCGGTCGGTTCCGGGTAGATTTACACCACAACTCAGTCTAACCTCGGGTTCTTTTTGGGCTTGATGCACTAACCACCCACATTAGACAGGTATTGTTGTGGTCACTAGATATGCCGGTCAATTTCGGGAAGATTTACACCACAACTCAGTTTAACCTCAGGTTAGGCATATTTGTCTTTTCTAAATTCATATTCTTCTATATATGTCAAATTTCTTCATGTAAATTAATTTTAATTTACTTATGCCATAATTTTCTTTCAAATATTGCTCACAATAAATAGTATATCAAATATACCATTTTGTGAACAAACCTATGCCATGAATTTTCATGTTTTCCCCATTGTTATCCCCGTAGAACGTACGTATGAATTACATAAAATGTTGGGCTAACAAATTAGCCCAAACCCATAAACAAAAAGGGGTAATAATCAAGGAACGTGACATAAACATAAAATAGCATTCACTTAAACTTATCACATGAAACTTAGCATAGATGTATATCATTACTTTAATCAATTGGGTAAAGGTGAACTTGTAACTATGTTGAATCTAATGGTCATGTAAACTTGACAAAGGTCTAACATGAAAGTTTAACATATAATCACAATTTCAACCCACGACTTGGCATATAATCTTATGTACGTCAAAACATAAGAAAGCTATCATAATCAATTTCTTATCATAATTTAGCATGATGTTAACAACATAAGAGGGCTACAATTCCACTTTTACAACAAAAATAGATTCAACTTAACATAGTTCTAAATATTCATAAATGTAAAACATGTAAACATGTGATTTAGATCCTAAACTTGCAAATAACCACCAAATTACAACATGACATGTTTCACCATTTTGTTGGCATAATAAGTTCCTTACCCAATCGTAATAGATTATAACAACATACAATGTTGTACATCACCCATGCATATAGACATGAAATATACAAATGTTCATTGCCATAAGCATATAGACATGAAATATACAACATGTTCATCGCCACAAGCATATAGACATGATTAATTACAACGATATTTTAAGATAAACGAGAATCAAATCTTATACATAAGCATCGTACTATATTCCAATTACAACATGTCATGATTAAGTCAAAAAGAATGTTTAAATCTGCGTAACAACTAACTTACAAACTAAAAGAAATTCTTGCGTTCTGAAATCTGAATTCTGAAATTGGAGATGCGCTCCTTTGATGAAGATCGTTGAATTAAACTAGTTGTAATTTGATTTTAGATGTAGCTTTTTAACTCGTCTTTTGAATTGAAAAGGGTGATGGCTACTCCAAATCCTCCATTGACGGCATTTCAGTTCTAGGTTTATTTTTCTGTGTGTTTTTAGGTTAGGCATTGAGTTGTTTATATAGAATTTCGGTTTAATTATAGTCGTCAGATGAACCTAGGGTTAATCACAACCACTCAGACCTGATCAGGACCATCCAGAAACCCTAGTGACTCAGCAGCGAGTCAGCAAACGTTCAAATTTCAGATCTGGCCGGGGGCCAGGTCGACCTCAAGGGGGGAGGTCGACACTAGGGTCGACCCCCTGGTCGACCTGCCTGGGCGGGAATTTTCCCGCCCAGCCCGCTTCTGACTTCTGTTTGGATTTTGAACTCGTTTTCGAACTGTTTGAATTTATTTGAAATCTCTGGAAACTTCCGGCAGCTATAACTTCTTCATACGAAGTCCAATTCACGCAAACTCGGACTCTATCTCAACCAGAATTCCGAGAAGAACACAATGGCGTAACCCGTTTCCCTTAATTCTTACATTTTAAATTAAGTATTCTAGTATTTATTATTATAACGTTAATAGAAAGTACGGGGTGTTACAACGAATCTCGTAGAATAAATGGTTGCAGATGCTGCACGTTCTATGTTCTCGGTTCAACAATTTAATGATAACGATGGTAATGATGACAATGGTAATGATGAAGAAGAACCAAATATTGAAGCCAAAAAAATATATGATTTATTAGATACCCCAAAAAAAATCTTCGGGAAGGCTGTGAAAGCGAAACTCAATTATCAGTAACTGCTGAATACATTGCGATGAAATCTAAATACAACCTCACAGAAGCTGGATTTACAACTGTTGTACAAGCTGCGAAGCGGCATATGCCTCCCAATAATTTAATGTGCGAAAATCATTACGAAGTAAAAAAAATGATGCCGGCCTTTGGATTACCGTATCAAAAAATAGATACATGTCTAAAGTGTTGCATGTTATTTTGGAAGGAAGTCATCAACCTTAAAAATTGTAGAATATGTAATCAGAAAATATACAAACCAAGAAAGAAAAAGGGAAACGAAGTCCCGTATAAACTTATGCATTATTTACCTATTATTCCTAAACTTCAAAGGTTATAGGCATCTTCTGTAACTGCGAAACATATGAGATGGCATAGTGTGAGAACACTGGAAGAAGGTACGTTAACATACCCATTCGATGGAGAAGCATTTTGACCAAAAGTATTCCAATTTTTCATTAGAGAGTCGTAATGTTAGACTTAGTTTTTGTACGGATGGGTTTTCACCATTTTCTCAATTTGGTTCTAAATATTCATCTTGGCCAGTAATTGTAACACCTTATAATTTACCTCTGCGGATGTGTATGAATTTTTTTATATGTTTCTAACAATTGTCGTCCCTGGTTCTGATGATCCGACTCAAGGAATCGTTGCTTATTTACAACCGTTGATTGAATAATTAAAAAAATTGTGGTATGAAGCGGTAGAAACATATGATATTTCCCAAAAAAAAAATCGTATGCACGCTTCTCTATTGTGGACAATTAGCGATTTTCTGGCTTATGCAATGCTTTCAGGTTGGAGTACGGCTAGTCGTCTAGGTTGTCCGTACTGTATGGAAGAAACAAGAGCATTTTCTTTACCTATTGGAAAGAAAATTTCATGGTTTGACTGTCATAGACGTTTTCTTCATATTAATCATTCTTTTAGAAGAGATAAGAATTTTTTTACAGCTAATAGGCATGAAACTTTGCGATTACCTAAAGTATGGATAAGTGAAGAAATTTATGAACTTTTACAAGATTTTCCCAAGATTCATGAATTTGGAGTACAAACAGAAATTCAAGGTAAATCAACGATTCATAATTGGTGGAAACAAAGCATATTTTGGGAGCTGCCTTATTGGAAAGATCTTCTGATTCATCATAATATTGACGTGATGCTTAATGAGAAAAACATGTTTGATAAGGTAATCAATACAATTTTGAATGTCAAAGGGGAGACGAAAGATGATTTGAAATCAAGACGTGATATTGAAGTAATATGTAATCGTCCGGAGCTTCATATAAAGCCAAATGACACCAAAAAACCGAAAGCGTACTATGAACTGGACAGTAGTCAAATTAAAATATTTTTAAAATGGATGGAAGGATTAAGATTCCCGGATGGTATATCTTCGTAGATGTGTTGACTATAAAAACAGTAAACTTAGCGGGATGAAATGCCATAACGGTCATGTTATAATGGAAAATTTATTGCCAGTCGCTTTCAAAGAACTATTGCTCGTAAAAGTTTGGACTGTTGTAACTGAGCTTTGTTTGTTCTATAAAGAGCTTTGTTCATCTACATTAAACATTGATCGTCTATGTAAACTAGAGGAAGAAATCCTCATATTGCCCTGCAAATTGAAAAAAATATTTCCTCTATGTTTTTTCAATGTTATGGAGCATTTACCTATTCATCTTCCATCAGTTTGAGGGCCTGTGCAATACGGATGGATGTATCCATTTGAAACGTATATTATTATGTAGTTAATTAAATTTTTGTTAATGAAATGTATGAAAAAAATAATTTACACTACAGGAAAATAGTATAAAGGAAAAAGTGAACAAAAAATTGTCCCATAAGGACAAGGGGTTAAAATTTTGTTAGTGTAAAGGGAGGAAATATAGTGAGCCCCTGAATTACTCCCTTTACACTAAAATTTGTCCTTATGGATAAAATTTTAGGTCCTTGTCCTTATGGAACAATTTTTTGTTCATTTTGTCCTTGAGGCTAAAAACTCCTTTACAATAATTCTAAATAGGTATTCAAATCATCTAAAGAAAAAAGTGAGGCAGAAAACACGAGTTTAAGGTTCTATTTGCAAATCATACATCGAAGAAGAAGCTTAATTTTTTCCCTCATTATTTTAGTGATCATATGAACATATCATTTGCAAGTACTGCGCATAATGTTGAAGGCATTAATCAAGATGATTGTCGAGCGACTTTATCTATTTTTAAGAAACATGGTCGGCCTTCTAGTTGATGTGTGCAAGAATGGTTGAATGATAGAGATCATAATGTAGCACACATATATATTCTTCTCAATTGCACCGAAGTTGCACCGTTCATTAGGTAATGAACTTATACATCTATGTACACATATATTGTATCTTTAATCATATATGTAACATTTGTCCTATAATTGCAGCATTTATGAATCACAGTATCCAAACGGCGAAATCAGCAAAGAATTCGCTAGTTGATTTACTAATTATGCTTTTGATCCAACGAATTGTATTATGGATGAAGGATTGAAACATTTGGCAATGAGACCAAAAAGAAATGTCAAGACATATCAAATACTCTTTATCAATGGATATAAATTTTGTACTAAAGAATATGGTGCTGAAAAATTAACCTACAATAGCGATGTATTTGTTAAAGGTAGTGATGATCCAAACAACCATATACACGATTTTTATGGCGTGCTAAACCAGATTCTGCAATTGACATATTTCAAACGTCCCGCGGAAGAAGTATTTTTGTTTAAATGCAACTGGTTCAGCAATGCTCCAGGTTCTGGAATCAACATGCACCCAAAATATATATAGCAGTAAGACATACTTCCCATTATTATAAGTACGATCCATTTGTACAAGCTCTTCAAGTATATTATGCTCCTTATCCCGCTATGAGAAGAGACAAAATTGATCGGTGGGCTGTTTTCAAAACAAAGTAATATTCCCGACGACCAAGCTTATCAAGTAGACGTCGAAGAAAATGCAGAAGTAGGAATAATCGATGATTAAACATATTTTGGACCTCTAAATGATGAATCAAATGCATTAATTGATGTATTTTAGACTACAGATGAACCATATATGGAGGAGGAAATAGAGTCAGAATTTGAAAGTGATGAGAACGACTAACACATAATCCTCATTTTCAAAAGGTAATTTTATGTTTATTTTTACATAGTAAGAATCAAATTCATATTTAATAGATATTTCTTATGTTAACACATTTTAATAGATATTTCGTATGTTATCTATTAACAAGTAACATATCATAAATAAAAAATATATTATCTATCAAACTTATATTTATTTTTATGGCATTTCTATGAATCATACCATATGTTACCTAGACATATCTATGAATCAAACTTATATTTAACACTTCTACGAATCAAACTTGTAACATTAACCATACATTTCTATTAACAAGTAACATATAGAATCATGGCCTTTCTTACTTTCTTTACTTGTCATCTAGTGTGGTATTTATGTTATGACATTTCTATTATCAAGTACTTATGTTATCTCATACAATGTTTTTACAGAGCTCTTTCATTTTATGTTATGTCATGTTGTTGTCTGTAACAGGTATGCTGTCACAAGGTCATTTAGGCGGCGATGAGGGTGGTCCATCGGAGTTATCCCGTCTTGTGGTCTGGCTTAAGCCAAAAGCCAACAAAGGGTAAATACTAAGCTCTTAGTATAAATTTAATTTAAGTACAATAAATTATTTAAATTGTTGTTCTAGTAGCCATGTTTTTTTTCGTTTAACATAGAGGTTTTGAGTTGGAGTCGTCCAATATAGTCTTGAAGATATCAAAACGCGCTTATCAGGCTCGCATGACTGCATGTTGGCCCACATGGACGCCGATACCCGACATTGTTAAGGAGACCATATGGCAGGATTTTTTGGTACGTATGTATGATATAACATTTATTACGTTAAGTTTTCATGCTCCTATTTGATAAGTTCATATGTATGCTATTTTTAAAAAAATGTAGGGTTCGGTGGATTCCAGGAGACGGATTTGGATCTCGTCAAGCGCCACTGGAACAGTAAAATGGCAAGAAATTACAGAGAGTCAATGAACACCTTTGAATCAGGTGGGAAAAGACCGAATTGGATGGGCAAAATGGTGTGGGGTGAGCTATATACTTATTGGAATAATAATGGGGAGTTTATGGTAAATTTACTGTATATTTAATTTAAATTATTCTATTCAATTAATATGTGATTTAGAATAATACATTTTTTAAAATTTAAATGTATAGGCCTAGTCTGAGAGAAATACAGCTAACAGAAGCAAGAATCCGGTTACGCATCGAGGTGGATCCAAGTCATTTCAGCACCAACGTGAGGATTTGGTATGTTTAGTAATTGCACAGTTTGAATTTTTAATTTATAACTTGTTAAAATTAATAGTTGATTTAACTTTAAGTTTTAATTTACACACACACACACACACACACACACACATATATATATAAAGAGAGAGAGAGAGAGTCATGCTTATTTCAGGAGAGAGCGCGTATGGCTCTTGTGTCGTACTGGGATGTTCTCGAGCATACACATGCATTGAGTCAGACTGACGACACAGGCTCAGTTTCGTACAGTTGGACCATGATGATAAGGCACGTGAGAGATATGTAAGTACAAAATAGTTATGTTAGACTTATAATTTAATTAAAATAGTGTTATCTAAATTCATTTGTTTTTTTATTTAACAGGAGAAATCTCAGGTACAAAGGACGTAGTTACTGGAATCTACTAGGAGGAATGAGTTGACTAAGGATGATGAGGACGGGATACTTGATGCCGTCATGGATCCACCTACCCGTAACAAACGACATGGTTATGGAAATCTAGAGGTAATACTAAAATTTATAATAAAAACTCAAATGTACTCGAATGCAATTATGAAATACTGAATATCTGAAATTATATACAGAATAGAACATCGCAGCAGACGTATGAAAGGGCCCAGGACAAGGAAGAAATTGCATAACTAAAAGCATAGATTGCAGAGCTTCATGAGCGTGATCATCGTCATGAAGAGCAGATGGAGCTGCTTAACCAACGGCTGGTGGAGTTTATTGCCCAGCACGGTACGCCACCTTCATCTTCTGATAGAGAGAGTTGACCAGGTTAGCTTGTTTTGATGACATCTATGTTTTGAGAGTTGGTGAGGCTTGCTACATGATAATGGTTGTATATATTGGTTTGGACATGATGTTATGATGGTTTGGTGATGGTACAGTTTGGATATGGTGTTGGTTATGATGGTTTGGACATGGGCATTGTTATTAACACTCCAAATATTGTTAAGGGGAGGTCTAATTTTTTTTTTAAAAAAATTTGTTAAGGGGAGTACCAATGAAGAAAGTAGTCCCTTAACAAATAAAAGTAATTTTACCTTATTACCCATTTGAGTAATTCTATACATACAACCATAATTTCTTAACATACACCGTGAAATAAAATAAAATAGTATACACCAAAAATTCTTTTTCATACACCATGCCTTTTACAAGATTACCCGTTTATATTTTCATCACCTTCCCTCTTCAACCGTAAAACTAAATTACACAAAAATAGGAATCATTACATTAAAATTCAAAAAAAAAAAGTTTTTTTTTCCAGATTTTGACACTAATATTTTAAATTATTTGATTGTTTTATTTTAAAAATCAATACTAATTTTATATGATTGAACATATGTAAATTAGAGTATTTAATTGTCAAAGTTGCCTTATTTGATATTTCAGATTTCATTAACTTTATAAAATTCTATAGATTTAAGCACATATTACTGATTTTAAAGTTTAAATTGGATGCATTATAAGAGAAGGACTAAAAATGAAATTAAGGACAAGGGTAAAGTAGTAATGGTATTTAGTTGCCAAAGTCGATTAAGTTTTTTTTTTTTCTAATTTGTTTTGAAGGGGCAATACGGGAATATTGAGTAGTGTGAAATAATGTGTTTGTGTAGCCCCTTAACAATTTTTCAAAAAGTGGAGTGTTTTTAAAAAGTGGACATCCCTTAACAATTGTTGGAGTGTTAATAACAATACCCATTGGACATGTTCATGTTGTTTTGGCGACGTTTGGTTATTGTATTATGTAAATATTGGTTAATGTTATGTGTTTTGTATTTGATTTTTCTTTTATATTGTGTTTGGGTGTATATATGTTGAGACTGTTAGTTATATGCTCGAAATGAAGTAGTTTCGATGATTATATATGTTATGTGTGGCTGGAAGAGGCAATTCTGAAATCTGAAAAAAAAAACACCCAGATTTCCAACGACGTGCAACGGGTTTCAATGGCTTACAGGTCCATCCAATCCAACGGTTTCCAACGACCCTTTTCCAACGGTTTTCAACAATTTCTATCGTCCCTTTGGCCAGAAAGAAGAGACACGTGGCAAACTATACCAGTTGAAAGCCATTGGAAAACAGGCGTGGGTTGCATTATAAGTCGTTGGAAACCGTTGATCCATATACCAACGGCCTCCAACAGCGTTTCCAACGACCCCTGGCCGTTGGAAATCACTGTTTCTCTTGTAGTGATCTGAGCTGAAATTTTGAAGCAATGCAATTGTTGTGATCAGTTGTGTGATCAACTAGTGCTTCGATAAAATTTACATGCATACTCTTTTTGTAAATGTATGCAACTTGGTATGTGTCATTTTACGTATAAAAGCATCTCCAATGCGATGAAAATTTGAATATAAATTTAAAGACACATCTTTAATTAACATTTTTGTTAAATTTATTCTTCAATGCAATTTTTGAATGAAATTTGAAGATGATATGTCAAGAATATTATTTGAAATTGTGAAACAACTTAAATTAAAAATAAAGAAGCATGAACATTTTCAAATCGGTAAAAAGACAAAAATCTACTACAAACAAAAATCCCACTCAAAGCAACAATGTAATTATCTTTTATTGAAAAATATATTCACAAGTTCACATTCAGTCAATTTCTTAACTATTATCTTTATAATTTTCAACTTATTATTACTTCTGAATTATGTGATTGTATGTGTGTGTGTATATATATAGCTCCTGTCAATTTGTCTCTTACTCCCCCCTTATTCGTAGCATAGCTAGAAAAAGCATACAATTTAATATTTGTTCTAAAAATCATAATTATTTGTATTCTGTCGTACAAATATATATAGTAAAACATACAACTGTTAATATTTGAAAGAATAAATTATTCATTAGGAATTGCAAATATTTAGAAAATAAAAAAACCATTTGTGAATTTCAAATTTTATCAATAATCAACGTTAGTAGATTTGTTTGGAAATATGAATGTTCCCCTTACTCTCTTCTTAGAACATCTCTAGCAACAAGCCTTTTTTCAGCGTGACGAAGACAATTAAAAGTGTTAATTCTTCCCACGCCTTCAGCAGCGGGTGGGAAGAATTAGTCACTTTAAAAAAGAAAAATAATAATTATAAATGGGTTTCGAAAACTTTTTTATAATATAAAAGGTTTTAAGAACCCAAATTATAGCATAAAGATAGGGGTTCGAACATCATTTACGCCATGAACGGATTTTAAAAAGACAATTTTATCATGAACGGTTCTCTAATATCCGTTTATGAATCAACGTTGGAAATAAAAATGGTGAAGAGTCTCGTTTCGTCTCTCTCCTCAAGCGCAAACTCACTCTATTGTGGCGTGAGGGAAAGGAAAGAAACGTTGATTTCTACCTTTTTTGCTTGTATCGCAGTTGCTGGAGATGCTCTTAGGCGTAGTCTAGCTAGAAAGAGCATATAACTTAATATTTGTGTTGTTACTGCGTATAATTGTCAATATTTGAAAGAAAAGGTTCATTAATTCAAAAACTGTATATATTGAGAGAAGAAAATCACATGTGGAGTTTAGAAGATATAGGGTGTGTTCTTTGCAAGTGGAAGCGGAGAATTTGAGCGGAGTATTATAGCGGAGAATGGTAGTAAGCGGACAATGCGTTTGGCGGTTTAAGCGGAGTATTTAAGCGGAGAATTTTATTTTTATGTTGCAATTAAATTAATTTATGGTTAATTAATTTATTATTTATGTTGTAATTTGAGTGCCGAGCGGAAGGCGAGCCGTGCTCCGAGCCGAAGGCGAGCCGTCAGCGGGTCCGGGCGCAGCGCCGGTGGGGGTCCGAGGCCCTATAGTCCCGGCAGCGATCGACGTAGCCGGTTAGGTCGAAAATGTAGGCACCGCACGATTTTTTCGATTTTGGAAGATGGAGCCTTTTCTGAAATAATCAGAAAATGCATTTTTTTCCAAAAACTGTCACTTTTTGAAAAATTATAAGTTGTTCCAATTCAGTTCAAACTAATTACATTCCGTAGAGCACTTCGATACGATCGCAACGCAAAAAACCGCATCTAAAGCGGATCTTATTAGCACAAATTATTAATTTTTAAAATTTATAAAAATCTAAATTAATTAATTAAAATTAATAAATCACGTTTAACAGCTCAAATTTGAGCTTTGGGGGACAACGCGTCGGACGCGTCCGACGCGTCGTGCCCCAACAGCTCAAATTTGAATAGTTGAGGAGACGGTCCGTAATGGACCGTTATCAAATGGACGCGTCCGTTTGATAACTGGTCCGTTATGGACTAAAGAACAGGCCCATAATATAACAGAAATAAAGTTAGCTGATTTGTTCAGGCGATCTGAAAGTTTTCTTTAAACGACCCGTTTGCGTAGTGAAATTGATCTTAGTGAAAATAAGCATGTACGACAATGTTTTTCAATGTACGAATAATATTGTCTTGGACTTTATAAGTAAAGAACAGGGTTTGCTAAAGTGAAAGAGAGCTATTTTTACTGGGCTTGCCAAAATAGATAATGAGTGCACACTTTGTTGCTTCCCATTGTAAATGCAGCATTGTAAGTTGTAACTGCCCTTAACCGAGAACAGTACTAATTACTAAATATCTAGAGGCTTGAAAATTCGAAAGTCTCGTCGTTGGATAATGGTTTCCTTGCTTTCTAAGCAAACTAAGACAACAGACTCTACGGTTACTACCCGATACACTGGTATAAAAATACTAATATACCGATGGAATCAAATTCCCTGAAATATCTTGTATCCAATCAATCAGGACACTCTGATTTTCATATTTTTGCAATTAAGCTCTCTTTCTCTCTCTGGCTTAGTTGTAAAAAGTTGAAAATTGAAAGTTCTGATTAATTCAGCATAGGCATAGAGAAATAGAGATATTTGGGTACGTACGATTTGCTCTCTATACCGATACTTTAATAAATCTATACCGATACTTTAATAAATTTTACACGAATAACGGTAAATCACCATTGTTTAAAAATGTAAGTTGTGTCATTATGCAATTTATAGTTTTACGAAATAAAAGATATAAAGAAAAAAAATGCATTCAATGTTATTTTAACTAAACAACTGAATTAAATTTAATAATTCGCCTTGTTTTAATAATCTTTAATAAAAGATGCTACGTTAATGTACATGAATTATTAAAAAAGGGTAAATTACTCTTGCTGTTGATATTGAAGAAATGTTAATAGTGTTTTAGCATAAGAAATGGTAAACTTATCGTTGCCATACTAATTAATACTACAAAAAATGCTTTGTTTAGCTAAGGCATTTGACCGTCGACTATTGTAGCCAACCGTCGCCAACAATAATCAAATGTCGACGCTAAATAAGCTAACGTTAACAAAATAATGACATCTCTAGTGTCGGCTCTCGTAACCATTTTAGCTATAATTGGCGACGATTGGGGGGTACACGTGATAAATTGTGAGTTCTTTGATGTGTTTGACTAGCCGTTGCCAACCGTAGCAAGTTTGAAACAATAATACATAACTAGCCGATGTCAATCGCAAGCCGTAGCAAGCCTGAAAACATGACATGTAACTAGTCATTGCCTAACGTAGCTTGGCAGGACCAATTAGGCGGTCGCTAGCTAACACAAACTTGAAACATATTTGCTTCATTTCAGCCATTGTTCCTCATTTCAACCATACATATTCGCAATACTCATATCTGTTCATTCTACAATCCATAGATCATCAATTTCACGATACGTTTCCATATTCAATAATCCAACATACCATATATACTCAAAATTTATAACATTGTCTATGTAAATCTCAAAAAACAAACAAATATCCAGAATTGCACTAAAATCTATTTTACTTAGAAATGTTAATCGATCCGTTGCGTTGCTAATGATATGATAATTGCAAAATTTACCTTTATAATACGTAGGGATGTTATGCTAACGATAAATTTATCATTACCATACCGTTATCAGTCGATCCGTAACTATTTTTGATTGAAATCGGTATACCAATTAAAACGGTATGGTAACGGTAAATTTACTATTTTAATGGTAAATTTTGGGTAATATTTCTTTAATACCAGTGACAACGGTAATTTTACCAATTAATTTAAAACATTTGTATATTCATCTGATATGCTTTATTACATGCATTTAGAATTAAATAAATGATTATTTTTGATTCTAGGTGAAATAATTTCAAGAATACTTATTTTATTTTCCATTTATATTTTTTTATAAACTAACACTACATATGGGGTAATAAAGATGCATTGCGTACAAAAAACATGTTAAGATATAAACTTTAATGAACAAACGGTAATTTACCATTACTAGTGTAACGGTTACAAGATTATCGGTATACCAGTCTTTGGTATACCAGTCGATCGGTTTGCTAGAAGCATATATCCCTATATTAGGGCCTGTCCTTTGGTCCATAACAGACCAGTTATCAAACGGATGCGTCCAACGCGTCCGTTTGATAACGGTCCATTATGGACCGTCTCCCCAACGACTCAAATTTAAGCTGTTGGGTCACGACGCGTCGGACGCGTTGGACGCGTCCGACGCATTGTCCCCCAAAGCTCAAATTTGAGCTGTTATACGTGATTTATTAATTTTAATTAATTAATTTAGATTTTTATAAATTTTAAAAAATAATAATTTGTGTTAATGAGATCCGTTTTAGACGCAGTTTTTTGCGTTGCGATCGTATCGAAGTGCTCTACGGATTGGAATTGGTTTGAACTGAATTGGAGTAACTTATAATTTTTCAAAAAGTGACAGTTTTTGGAAAAAATTGCATTTTTCTGATTATTTCGGAAAAGGCTCCATCGTCTAAAATTGAAAAAATCGTGCGGTGCCCATATTTTCGACCTAACCGGATAGGTCGATCGCCGTCGGGACTGTGGTGCCCCGGACATCCACCGGCGCTGCACCCTAACCCGCTGACGGCTCGCCTTCGGCTCGGGGCACGGCTCGCCTTCGGCTCGGAGCACGGCTCGCCTTCCGCTCGGCACTCAAATTACAACATAAATAATAAATTAATTAAATTACAACATAAAAATAAAATGATCCGCTTAAACCGTCAAACGCATTGTCCGTTAACTACCTTCTCCGCTATAATATTCCGCTCAAATTCTCTCCGCTTCCGCTTGCAAAGAACAAACCCTTAATCACTAAAATTGATTGGTTTGCTAGAACTGGCAGTTGCTTTAATTTGTCAGCTACAGCACAGAATTTGGGTCTTTAGAGGAAGTTTCGTAAGCAGATAGATGGTGCTACGTTATTCGTGGGGACATGGTATCTGCTGTTAATGCAACTCTGACGTGTACTGATGCAACTTATCTACTGTGAGAAACATGATGTAGTGATACAATCCCTTTTTAGTGGATGAAGCTAGAACATTATGGCATGAAGGTCCGAAGATAGCACTAGAAAGAACAAGAGAAAAGGACTAACCAAATTGAAATTGCATCATACGGTAATTTTAAAATCATACACTGTTTAGAAAAAAAATGACGTAAATGATTGTTACTAGTCTAAATGTACCACTTGTACCTGCAAAATAAAATTGCATTTTACTGAACAACATGTATGGACGATAAATTTAACCAAATGGTTAACTCGAAGTGCTAATAATACTATTTTAATTTGTTGAAATATCAGTCAATGACAAAATTTACATGAGTCCATCACACAATTACAATGATAGGTTCTCCAAAATAACAAGTGACTTAATCAAATTACTAGTATTACCGTATAACCATGAAAAAACCGATTGTTAAGGTGTTCAATATGAATTAAAAATTATTTATTAAAACATACTTTAAGACCCACCAAGTAGTCAGTATATAAATCTTGATTCAGAGCTTATATAATACAGTCAAATTTTTTAATATTTCATCACGTGTTTCTTTGCTTGGTCTCCATATTAATAGATGTATTTACAATCTGCCATTGACTGTGCACTTCAAGGTATCTATATATAGTTCAACGCTTCACACAAAAAAGAAACTTGTATTGTCTCCTTGTTAGAAGAGCTAAGTGCAAATGACTTGCAAATTGACATGAACAAGACACATGAGCCTCAACCTCAGCATGCTAACATCAACGGAGGTGAACAAAATCAGTAAAACACAACTGATACAAACTTCAACAACAATTAATATTTAGTTCTAGAAAATCCAAACAATAGTTAATATTTAGTTCTAGAAAATCCAAAACTATACGTTCTTTTAAGAGATCAATCGGATCAAGTTGACAAAACTAAAATAATTTTACATCAGATACATCCAGGCCCGGCCCTAGGGTAAGGCTGCCTGGACAGTCACCTAGGGCAACCCCCCCCCCCCGGACTTACATTAAAATTTGTCTAAAAAAGTTATAATTGGGGTATATTTCTAGAAGCAAAAGTGGTGTAGTGGTTTGTGGTTGATATTCGCATACCAGCATCGCAGGTTCAAGCATGGTTGGGTACAAACTTTACTCACTTTTTTTATCTTCCCACCTTTAATTTTCCAGTTGGGCTTGGGCAACCCAACTGGCTTGGTCGGGTCTGGGTACATCTGTACATATCCAAAGAAACCAATCAAGTCACGATCTAATTGCCAGTTAATAGTAGCATGTCCTCTCTGTTACTTGTATCCACCTAGCTTCTAATTAATCTGAAATAAATATATCTTAAATTCCTACTTCAATGCAAAATAGGCTAATTGTTCTGCAAATTACTCCCAAACCCGATTGTCCATCTGAAAACGGGCCTGGAAACATCTATTCCAACTGGACAAGATGGAAGCAACTCACTTTGAATTTAAACCTCCTGCTCCTGCAAATGTTAATAGACAGCCCAGCATGGGATCCCATGATTAGGTTAGACGATTGTATCACTTCCATTCTTTTCCAGTACTCATAAACGACGATTTTCTCCATTCACTGATTTATTCATATGTTCACCGTTAAATGTTTTACCAATGTTTTTAGTCGGCATACCACTAAATGTTTAGGTAGACTCTTGTACATTAGTAAATAAGCATGAGTGACCATTGATTAAAGACACACATGCCATACTAGACTGTCATTCTGTGGCATGTAACAGTGTCCTATATAAAATACTATAAAAACACAACTAGCAATTAATATGCTGCTTTTATAACTTAAATTTTTCGCTATACGTCGAAGAAACATAAACATAAAAAAGGAAGGGGAAAAAAATATCTAACCAAACCACACTCATTTCCAACATCCAAACCCATGCTCATAGGACAAAAGTCTAAAGCTGACATTGAAGCACTGTGAATATTCACCTCAATACCTGGCATTTGAATCTGATACTAACAAAAGTCAACATTGTTTCATTCAGAGGTGAAGCAGAATTGGCCCAGAATTAAAAGGAAATGATATCTTAAATAAACTATTTCGAAAATCACAGAATGATTTATAGAAAAAAGAAATCAAATTTTAGATTATTATTAATAATGCTAATTATGAAAACAAATCGTATGGTTTGATTTTCCATGTTCAAGTGTCTTAGACACGGTAATCCTTTTATTGTATCTGTAGCATGTTTTCAAATTTTATGTTTTAATTTCATAAAAGTTAAAAGCATAACGAAAAACAACAATAGAAAAGCAACCATTTTTACTGAACAACATGATCTTAATTCATTTTCTTAATAATTTTCAACATATCGTAGCCGACTTTATAATCTGCGATTTATAAGCAATGAAATATTATCCATTGGACAAAAAAATATACTCGATATTATGACAACATTACATGATATAATTAAGAAAAATACATTCAAATATGACATATCGTACAAGTAACTTCTTTGATACCTACGGAATACCCATGTTTATGACTCTTTTTTCTACTATTAACAAAACGTTGTGATGGTTTCAAAACAATATCCAAAATAACTTACAAGGACAAATGGTGTTATATGCAAGTCCTTTGTATAACTTTACATGAACTGACATGATAGAAATTATTGTTCACTATAGGGAAAATGCATCAAACTCACTTTTGTCACCGCATAAAGAATAATGTGAAATACATATTTCAAACTCAATAGGTATTGTGGAACACATTATATAGCAATTTTAGGATTTAAACCCCAGTAATAATAAAAAAAAATGTCAATACAATTCCATCACTAAAATAGTTAGGGAGAAATCAATGCATGAATAACCATAAGATGTGAAACTTACTATATTTTTAGACTCATCCAGAAGATAGCCCGAGGCTATATGAACAGTGATCGAGGAATTGAGCGCTGTGAACACTATCTAACTGGTCTCCGCCTTCAGATCCGATTAATACAAAGAAATTCGTGATGGTAAAGAGGGCTAGTACTTGTTTAAAATTTGTTCAATATGTTCCTAGCATCAACAATCAAATCCAGTTGCGATCAGTCGATACCTATTACTAAATTAAGATCGAAAGCAAACTTGAAGAACCACATAAACTATATAAATTTATCATTAAGTCTGGGCATAGAAAACAATAATATGATTTTACCTAATTCATTCACTAGTTATACCTACAGAATAATAGAATATGATGAATCATGAATAAGTTTGTAACGATATAGATTTTTTGACCGTTCAAATCGACAATAATCCACACTTGCCGACCCAAACTAATCTCTAATACAGGTAGTTATTGGGAAAAGAATAAAAGAAAAGAAGGAAGAAGAGTAAACAATAACAGAATCTCACAGCGGAAGAACAACATATAATAAATAATTAACAGTTCAAAACAGTTAAAAATATATATATGAGACTATAATATACAATGATTATCAGAGTTACGCATACACAGATATATATACAAGGCAGCGGAACCAAAATACAGCGGGAAATACATATATATAGTAGATATACCAAATCTTTGTCTTCGTTCTTCGAGGCAAAGTAATCTTCGCTAACTGCAACTCATACCGGACCCGAGCGTATTGCATAAAAGAAACACAACAAACACTCGAATCAAAGCTAAATCATTCTCATATTAGTCAAATTAAAATACGAAATAACATGATGCAGAAATCAAAAGGATTGCGTTGTGAAATTCACCGGCTCACGCCGCTAACGCGGAGCGGGTTCACTCCATGAGAATTCCCGTGCATAGAAATTCGCAAATGATTTTGGAAAAATGAAGCCATCATAAGCTCGACCTACATCACACAATGCAAGCGCACACCAAATGAGCGAGTTTTGTCTTATGATAACCAAAAATGCTTTCATATGCGAAAATCTTCTTTTAAGGCTATCATTAGTGCATAGTGTTGAAAACCATTTCACAAATAAATATTTTAATCTTAGAGACCATAGTAACTATGCCTACATACGTAGTTTACAAACAAATTGAACGGTTCGTATTGGTTATTGGGTTTTCCAACATGATGGTTCCTGGCACGAAAGATCATTGGAGGACACGAAGCTAAGTATCCTCCGGCTAACATCCAGACAACGGACACCGAATATGTAGCACTAAAGTATATATATCGGTTAACATCCAGACATCAGACACCGTATATACTTTATTCCCTCAGGTTTCGAGGTAGATCTATCGCCGCAGCTTTCAATTTTCACTAGAGATTATGTATACAACCTTACCGCCAGTTTACCATCAATTCAGGGTGTGAGGTTCGACGATGTCACAATATACACAAAGCTATGCTTTAATAAGCCCAGCTTTGATCATCATTCGTTCATTTTATGATTCGAGTATGCCACATTGACAACTCACGATGTGTCACTATCAATACACACCCTTTAAGTTCATATGTCTTAAAGACGAGAATAATTAACTGCCACACATTCGATATATATTAACGAGATCAATGTCACGCAGTTGATTTCAATGTCAGACACACAAGCCATAAAACTCCGTTCTGGGTCTGAACGAAACATAATCCAAAAATCTCTAAATATATTTAGCTTTCATGCCACTTATAATCTCGTATCGGGTGATCGGCCCAAACGGGACATCAGCACTCAATCCAAACAATTCGAAGATTCTCGGTCTTCACTATTTTATTTCCAAGTCTTCAATTTCTTTATAATGTCGTGTTATCACTTGGAATGGTTTTCAAAATATTCGCTCCCAGTCTTTCCCAGTAATAAGCGCATTTTCTAAACAATAGTTATGGATCATTTCATATTTCCCATTTAAATCGCCTTCAAAATTATTATTGGTTCAATTATAATCAAGGTAGGATTGTATTCCAGTTTCCATAAACTCCGTTATCACTTTTCCCCTTTCATAAAATTCAATATTCATTTTCCAGTTTTATATTCCAAACTAGTTTATATTCAAATATGATATAGTTCATATCAAGATATCATAATCATTTTGAAAAAATCGATTTACATTCAAATAGAGTATAATTTTGTTTCAAAATGTCATAATAATTTCAGAATCGATTCATATTCAAAATAAAAAAATGTTTCATATCAATATCGTGATTGTTTCAAAATCAGTTTATATTCAAAATAAAATATTCTTTCAAACCATAATATCATAGTCTTTTCAAAATCGATTTATATTCAAAGGAGAATATATTTTCAAATCTCAATTTGAATCAATGGTTTCATCGAGAACAATTCCAATTTAGGAAGAATTTACAAAATCTTTAATAGCTTGAAAATGATAATTATAAACAAAACACTTTTTATGAATATATATATATATATATATTAAAATAGTTAAAGTACAAAAAGAATAATTTAAATCATTATATATATACATATATTAAATGCTTTACTAAAATAATCTTTAAATAACAAATAATATAATATGCTTTATTTCAAATTATACATATATATAAGGCTTTACTAAAATAATCTTCAAATATTAAATAATATAATATGCTTTATTTCAAAATATAGGTATATGTATAATGCTTTACTAAAATAATCTCTATATAATAAATATAATATAATATAATTTATTTCAAAACTGTAGGTAGATATATACATAGCTAACTAATTTTAAAAACATAATTGTTTCTTTCTTTCAAATTCAACAACTCGAGAATTAACCCAGCTTCGATATAGTTTATTTCATTCCCATATCCCAATTTCAAACAACATTCAAGTTTGACCTTTCAAATGAAAAGGCTTTTTAAATTCGTACTCAATCCAAATATCGAACAATTCCAAGTATCTTCGAATACTTTTATTTTTAAAATTAAATTTAAAGAGAATATATTAAATTTAGCTTTAAACAAATTAAATTTGAGCAATCCAATTTGTATTTAAATCACATTTTTCAAATCACTAATTTATTTTAGAATAATTGCTTTAAAAAATTCAGTAAACATTTCGGTGCTGATATCAGTGCAGCAACAAATTTCAAATCAAACATCCATTACAACCATTTCATCCAAATGGTATATATTATCTCATTTCACTGGTTAATGAGGTTCGAGATTTCGGACTAGCAATTTTATTCGAATAGATAAATTAATGTCGATTCTAAATTAACACTGAAATTAACATATATGTTAATTTAAACAAACAATCAACCATCACACACAACTAGACAATCAAGTTTATTTCATAATTTAATTTAATAAAGATGGGAACAATTCAGAAAGTTATGAGCGAGAAATTCACTCACCTTTGGGTCTTTAGTTAATCAAACGTCCAACCAAAGGCCAAAAATTTACAATCTCGAAACGCAGCCAAATCAGTACCAGAACGTCCGCAATTTTGTTATGATCCCAAGCAACAAACCGCGTCCAAATCCTAGTTCATATGTAAAAGTTATTAGCGTTAGAATACACGATATATATATATACATATAATTAAATTAAATAATTAACAACCAGTACCAAGAAGACACGTCAGCCTTCATTCCTGCTGCTCTCAAGCCCATGAACAGTACCCATGCGGAAACCCAATTTAAACCGCCACTTTGACCAACTGAAACGCCTAACTCCGGTCAATATAAGACCAGTGACCACCGCCGACGTGATCCACACCTCGACCCGTGCCTCCTCCTCCAGTACGGTCGACCCTGGTGGCCTCCTTCTCCCTTCCAACGATGGTGAACGGAAGTGATTTCTGAGCTTGAAACGCAAATTTCTAGCAACCCACTCCACTATAAATCAAATGAACACCACCCTTGCACTCGTATGGACCTCTTCTACAATACCCAGAACCCCGATTTTGCGATTGACACTTAAATCAAAAACGCCCAATTTACATGCTAGGGTTCCGCGATTCCAGACCTTTGAATGCGAATTCCAACAAATCCGAGCATTGCATGCCAAAATATATCGTACCCGCAGCTTCGCATCGTCGAGAGCTTCGAATCAATATATAATTTGCTAGGTTTTGAGGAAATTTGAATTTAAAGTCTGGATCTTTATTTGAACTAGGGTTTAGAATTTGTTCATCCATTAGAGAAAGATTTGACGAAGGAAAATTATACGTATAGGAAAATGGGCTGATGAGGTGGCAAAGAAATTTATTAGCATATATATAGAGGGTCCAATAGTAGAAACAAACAATTATCAATTTACATTAATTCCTTTCATGTTGTATTCTATACGATCAAATGACAAGTCTGATTGTAACGAAATTTGTAATGAAACAATAATTCGCCATTCTGGATCCGATGAAACTGATTTCGTCGGATTCCGAGACAGTTGCCAAAACAACTAAATTTCACAGTTAATTAATTAATAAAATATCCAATTATTCGTTTAACTGTTTTAATTCAATTTAAATATTTATTAAATTCCATTTTAATCCAATTTCAGCTTAAATAAATGTTATAAATCGATTTCACAAATTTTAAGTTCCCAAATTTGATTATTTAGAATTTAAATTTGATTTGCAATTTCAGATAAATGAACTCGATTTTTCTTCAATTATTCTAGTATTCAACTTACAATTCCAACATTTACCAAAATAATTTTTGAATTCCAATTATAAATTAAACAACTCAAATTTATTTAATTATTTAAATATTAAATTCTCAATTACAACATTTCTAAATGTAGCTCAATTTAAAATCTGTTTCTACTCAATTCAAACCATCATCATTAATAAAATCAATCAAATTTGTATGTTAACCAATATTATTCAATTTATTTATTTTAAATCTAAATTTAAATGTACGGGAAAATTGTGGAGCGTTACATTCTCCACCACTCAAATTTTTTCGTCCTCAAAAGGGAACGAAATAAAGTATTTAGCGCATGTATATATTTTTTCAAATCCATAACTTGTAAAATAACATTTATAAAATAAGTTATTGAGTCATAAAATCTCATAAAATTTTCTAACTCCCATAATCACAGAAAATTTTGGTAGCATCTCCTATGTACGGAGAGGTCCGGAAAAATCACAATATATATAACCCAAGTATACATCCCATCACATTATGAGGTAACCCAAACAATGGGGAAAACAATATATATAACCACAAAACTATATAACACAAAGACATACCTTCTTTAGCATTATTTGCAAATTTATTTATTTAGCAATTTAGCATTTAGCGCAAAGGGTGCTCCAAGCTTAGCGCAAATTCCTTACACCTTCTAACTACTCAAATATGCATAATAATCAAAAATATATACAATAAATAGCAAATGCACGAAAACTGTACAACATATAACAATCATTTTAACTACAAAACCAAAATATTAGCGACCGACCAGCGAACAAATCGAGGTTTATCACCATTTAAATGATGGAATTTGCCCGGGAAAAATTTGTTGCATTCGTTTCAAGCTTTGCAAATTTCCCGAGTTCGTCGAATTCGGATAATCCATTCAAAAGTTACGATCATTTTAGCGAAAGCGAATGCTTCAGCCCAAACAAACAAAAATGCAGGTCCGAATTGTTCAACCCAGTTTTCAACCTTTTAAACATTAAATTTTTACAAAGAATATTGAAGAAAAGTTTTAATGCAAACCCTGAGCTTTCCGAATTGTACAAGCACATCAAAGTACGATGATCCGTTAGGAAGTTATGGTCAAAACATTATTGATACATGCTTCAAGTTTTCATTTTCTACGTACAGGACTATGACTAACGCTTGGACTTCAACCTAATAAACATTAAAATTGGACAAGGCACTTTTAACAAAAGTTTTAGTTCAGTTTCTAAGGTTTCTCAAATGTCTGGAATCATCAAATTCCGATCATCCATTCAAAAGTTATAGTTATTTTGTTTCAGCTCATATTGGGAATTTCAGAATTTTCAAGATATGTCGATTACTGTATTCAAAACCATCAAACACTCCGATTCACCTTGGCAAATTTTAACACCTAAAAGTTGTTATCGCTTCATTATTCACATAATGGGTTTCATTTAATTTGGTTTCGATTTATCCCTATTTCTTTCATTCACCATGAATTGCTTTCCATTTCATTCGCTTATACTCAATTGCTCGTTCATTTTATTTACGCTGAATTGTTATTCATTCAGCCTTTTGTATTCGTTTAACCATTTTCTTATTCACTTATATATATATATATATATTCGTTTCCATTTATTTACTCATTAGTTATCAGTACGAATCAAATTATACTTACTCGATCCAACTATGTATGTGAATTCTAAATCGACTTATTTAATTTCCCTAAGTTGATTTCTTTTGATTCAATCCATCAACTCAACTCAAGTTTTATTTTTATATCTCATTTCAATATTTCAAATTTCCAAATTATTATTCATTTATCTCAATTGTCTTATGTCTCAATTTCAAATATCAATTCCAAATAACCATTTAGATTCACTTCACATTTCTAGTTTATTTCATTGCCTCGTTTTATTTAGTTAAATTCCGAATCTATTAACAAGGATTAATGTCAATTATTGTTGTATATATAACTAATTCCATTTCTCTAATACTCAACCAGCTTTTATTTCATTTACCTAACTCAACCGTTATTTTGTTCAATACCCATAACTATACCAATTTCAAATTTTTACTCCATATTCATTTTTCTATATTTACCTTCTACTTTCCCTTTCCCAAGGTTTACACTTTATTTTATATTTTCCCTTGGTGCTAATATCCATTCCCTTGTTTCAAACTTAAAGTTCGACTGGTTCAAGTTTCCCTAATTCAATTTATTTAGCATTACTCAGGCTAAATTTCCATTTCATAACTTAATTACGTTTTAGTTCATATTTGAAACTATTAATTTACAGAGAACTTGAAAATCCCGATTCTAGGTTTATTTCAACTTGAAAATCAAATAATCTATACTTATGTCATTATATAGAAAATTATACCATGGAAATTAAAATTCCAAAATCTTTTATCGATCAAATTATGGTATTACTGAGTGGTCTCCCCAACTCAAACCTTTCAAAATAAACGTCGATAATGTGTGCACTCATTACCGAGGCTATTCCTAAGGTTTGAGAACTTATTCCATTTAGAATTGTTTGAAATCGCTTCCATTTCGAAAATACTTACTTAAATACTATATTATTTAAAAATCTTGGCAAATCTATTTTCTCAAAGCACCAGAATCGAGTTCTCAAGTTAATTACATTTTATTTGCAAAATATATTTTGCAACCAATTATATTTATTAGATTTCATTTCGAATTTTCCCAAAACCATTTAATTTTCACATTAGATTCATTATTTAATCACCATAATTGATAATAATTTAATATTATCACCTTACAACAATGAATACAAGAAAAAATTTATAATTTATAACCAAATATATATTTAAAATATAATCCAAAACAATATTATATCGATCTGTTCTGTTTGAGTATTTAGAAATTCCTATCAATACCATGGCGTCCCATATATCGACCAGAATCTATAAATATTCAATGGAACAAATCGAGACAATACAAAACCATTTTATATCAAAATACAAGCATGCTCTCTCGTATAGACACTCAAACACATTCTAGGATACTAGTAATCCTATCTCTAATGAGTTAATTCCCAAACAGAGCCAAGGTTATCGCAAACAAAGCTCTAATACATGGATTTTTTGACCGTTCAAATTGACAATAATCCGCACATGCCGACCCAAGCTAATCTCTAATACAGGTAGTTGATGGGAAAAGAATAAAAGAAAAGAAGGAAGAAGAGAAAACAATAACAGAATCTCACAGCGGATGAGCAATATATAATAAATAATTAACAGTTCAAAAGCAGTTAAAAATATATACATGAGACTATAATATACAATGATTATCAGATTTACACATACACAAATATATATACACAAGGCAGCAGAACCAAAATACAGCGGGAAATACATATATGTAGTAGATATACCAAATCTTCGTCTTCGTTCTCCGAGGCAAAGTAATCTTCGCTAACTACAACTCGTACCTGACCCGAGCGTATTGCATAAAAGAAACACAACAAACACTCGGATATAAACTAAATCATTCTCATATCAGTCAAACTAAAATACGAAATAACGTGAGTGTCATGGGTTTAGAAATCAAAAGGAATGTGTTGCGAAATTCACCGGACCATGCCGCTAACGCGGAATGGGTTTACACCATGTGAATTCCCGTGCATAGAAATTCGTAAATGATTTTGGAAAAATAAAGCCATCATAAGCTCAACCCACATCACACAATGCAAGCGCACATCAAATGGGTAAGTTTTGTCTTATGATAACCAAAAATGCTTTCATACATGAAAATCTTCTTTTAAGACTATCATTGGTGCATAGTTTTGAAAACCATTTCACAAATAAATATTTTAATCTTAGCGAGCATAGTAACTATGCCCACATACGTAGTTTACAAATAAATCGAACGATTCGTATTGGTTATTGGGTTTTCCAACATGATGGTTCCTGGCATGAAAGATCATTGGAGAACACGAAGCTAAGTATCTCCCAGTTAACATCCATATAACTGACACCGAATACGCAGCACGGGAGTATATATCCCGGTTAACATCCAGACATTGGACACCGTATATACTTTATTCCCTCAAGTTTTGAGGTAGATCTACCGTCGCAACTTTCGATTTTCACTAGAGATTATGTATACAACCTAACCTCCAGTTTACCATCAATCCGAGGTACGAGGTTCAACGATGTCACGATATACACAAAGCTATGCTTTAATAAGCCCAACTTTGATCATCATTCATTCATTTTATGATTCGAGTATGCCACATTGACAACTCATGATGTGTCACTATCAATACACACCCTTTAAGTTCATATGTCTTAGAGACGAGAATAATTAATTGCCATACATTCGATATATATTAACGAGATCAGTGTCACGCAGTCGATTTCAAAGTCAGACACACAATCCATACAAGTCCGTTTTGGGTCTGAACGGAACACAATCCGAAAATCTCTAAATATATTCACTTTTCATGCCACTTATAACCTCATATCGGGTGATCAACCCAAACGAGACATCATCACTCAATCCAAACAATTCAAAGATTCTCGGTCTTCATTAATCTATTTCCAAGTCTTCAATTTCTTTGTAACGTCGTATTATCACTTGGAATGGTTTTCAAAACATTCGCTCCCGGTCTTTCCAAGTAATAAGCGTATTTTCAAAACAACAGTTATAATTCATTTCAGATATCCCATTTAAATCATCTTCAAAATTGTTATTGATTCAATTATAATCAAGGTAGGATTGTATTCCAGTTTCCATGAACTCCGTTATCGCTTTTCCCCTTTCGTGAAATTCAATATTCATTTTCCAGTTTTATATTCCAAACCAGTTTATATTCAAATATAATATAGTTCATATCGAGATATCATAATCAATTAAAAAATTTGATTTACATTCAAATAAAGTATAATTTTGTTTCAAAATGTCATAATAATTTCAGAATATATTCATATTCAAAATAGAAAAATGTTTCATATCAGTATCATGATTGTTTTAAAATCGGTTTATATTCAAAATAGATTATTCTTTCAAATCATAATATCGTAGTCTTTTTAAAATCAATTTATATACAAAGGAGCATATTTTTTCAAATCTCAATTTGAATCAATGGTTTCATCGAGAACAATTCCAATTTAGGAAGAATTTACAAAATCTTTAATTGCCTAAAAAAAATAGATAATTATAAACAAAATCCTTTTTATGAAAATACATTAAAATAATTAAAGTAAAAATAGAATAATTAAAATCATTATATATACATACATTAAATGCTTTACTAAAATAATCTTTAAATAACTAATAATATAATATGCTTTATTTCAAATTATACATATATATAAGGCTTTACTAAAATAATCTTCAAATATTAAATAAAATAATATGCTTTATTTCAAAATATAGGTATATATATAATGCTTTACTAAAATAATCTATATATAATAAATATAATATAAATAATTTTAGAACTGTAGGTAGATATATACATAACTAACTAATTTTAAAAACATAATTGTTTCTTTCTTCCAAATACAACAGCTTGAGATTTAACCCAACTTCGATACAGCTTATTTCATTCCTATATCCCAGTTTCAAACAACATTCAAGTTTGACCTTTCAAATGAAATGGCCTTTTTAATTCATATTCAATCCAAATCTCGAACAATTCCAAGTATCTTCGAATACTTTTATTTTTAAAATTAAATTTAAATAAAATTTATTAAATTCAGCTTTAAACAAATTATATTTGAGCAATCCAATTTGTATTTAAATCACATCTTCAAATCCCCAATTTATTTTAGAATAATTGCTTTACCAAATTCAATAAACATTTCTGTGTCGATATCAGTGCAGCAACAAATTTCAAATCAAACATCCATCACAACCATTTCATCCAAATGGTAAATATTTTCTCATTTCACTAGTAATGAGGTTCGAGATTTCGGACTAGAAATTTTATTCGAATAGATAATTTAATGTCGATTCTAAATTAACACTGAAATTAACATGTATGTCAATTTAAACAAACAATCAACCATCACACACAACTATACAATCCAGTTTATTTCATAATTTAATTTAATAAATATGGGAACAATTCAGTAAGTTGTGAGCGAGAAATTCACTCACCTTTGGGTCTTTAGTTGATCAAACGTCCAACCAAAAGCCAAAAATTTACAGTCTCGAAACACAACCAATTAGAACCAGAACGTCCGCAATTTCATCACGATCCCAACGCAACAAATCGCTTACAAATACGAGTTCATATGTAAAAGTTATTAGCGTTAGAATATGTGATATATATATATATATATAATTAAATTAAATAATTAATAACCAATACCAAGAAGACACGTTAGCCTTAATTCCCGCTCCTCTCAAACCCGTGAACAGTACCCACATGGAAACCCAATTTACACTGCCACTTTGACCAACCGAAACGCCCAACTCCAGCCAATATAAGACCAATGACCCCCGCCGACGTGATCCACACCTCGACCCGTGCCTCCTCCTCCAGTACGGTCGACCCCGGCGGCCTCCTTCTCCCTTCCAAAGATGGTGAACATAAGTGATTTCTGAGCTTGAAACGCAAATTTCCGGCAATCCACTCCACTATAAATCAAACGAACACACCCTTGCACTCGTACGAACCACCTCTATAATTCCCAAAAGCCCATTTTGCGGTTGACACTTAAATCAAAAAGGCCAAATTTGCATGTTAGGGTTCCACGATTCCAGACCTTTGACTGCAAATTCCGGCAAATCTGAGCACTGCATGTCAAAATAAATCGTACCCGCTGCTTCGTATCGTCGAGAGCTTCGAATCAATATGTAATTCGCTAGGTTTTGAGGAAATTTGAATTTAAAGTCTGGATCTTTATTTGTTTGAACTAGGGTTTATAATTTGTTCATCCATTAGAGAAAGATTAAACGGAGGAAAATTATATCTATAGAAAATGCACTGATGAGGTGGCAAAGAAATTTATTAGTATATATATAGAGGGTCCAATAGGAGAAACAAACAATTATCAATTTACATTGGTTCCTTTCATGTTTTATTCCATACGATCAAATGACAAGTCCGATTGTAATGAAATTTGAAACTCTAAAATAATTCACCGTTCCGGATCAGATGAAACTGATTTCATCCGATTCCGAGATAGTTGCCAAAACAGCTAAATTTCACAGTTAATTAACTAATAAAATATCCAATTATTCGTTTAACTGTTTTAATTCAATTTAAATATTTATTAAATCCCATTTCAATCCAATTTCAACTTAAAAAGAAATTTCATAAATTTCACAAATTTTAAGTTCCCAAATTTGATTATTTCGAATTTAAATTTGAATTGCAATTTCAGATAAATGAACTCGATTTTTCTTCAATTATTCTAGTATTCAACTCAGAATTCCAACATTTACCAAAATAAATTTTGAATTCCAATTATAAATTAAACAACTCAAATTTATTTAATTAATTAAATATTAAATTCCCAATTACAACATTTCTAAATATAACTCAATTTTAAATCTGTTTCTACTCAATTCAAACCATCATCATTATTAAAATTAATCAATTTTGAATGTTAACCAATATTATTCAATTTATTTATTTGAAATATAAATTTAAATATATGGGAAATTTTTGGGGCGTTACAAGGTTTGACCCCATTCATAGTGCTCAACGTGGCACGAAACAGTTGGGATGGCGTCCGACGTGTCGGAAGGGTCGGACGAACCAACGCTCCTCACTGTCCAGATGCCTAAATTTGGTCCGTTCGACTTTTGAGCGTTGCTTCCTTTTCCCGTTGATGACTTTGTGAAGGGTTATTATGTTAATTTAACCAACGCTGATTTTTTGATGGGGATGAAAAAATGTGGTTGTTAGCGAACAAATTAAACAATTGAAAACAACTATTTAATTCATTCGGCTTTCCTAAACAATAAGGGTTGTTGTAAAGGGTGTCGAACTCTTGGACCAAAATTATTTTCCTAATAAATTCAATCATGTTATTCCGAAATTTTGATTGTTTGAAGACTACATGAAATAAAGAAAAAGAGAGTTTTTGTATAATAAATGAAAGCAACTAGGGAGTGATGGCATAAATTGGATTGATAATTATCAATAGCAAACAGATTAATAGATCTAACTCATGTTCTGTCACAAACATGAATCAACGATAATCAGGTATTTAAAAACAAACATGTGAATAACGACAAGCATGGCCTATGCTGGAGCTAAGCTCTTAAAGAATCATAAGCTATCAGGACAGATTCACTAATTTATTTCCAAAACCCTAAAAATTAGATCTAAATCTGATACGTGTTAGATCGAACTCGAATATACCCTGTGAAGGAACACAACTCTTAAACGGCACAGATTATGAAGGTTCAGATCTAAGGAGAGAAAAAACTTCAAGCAATAGACAAGAAATTCAAATGTCTAGTGAGGAGCGGTCGCACACCAAGTGGGGTGTGAACGCACTAGCGCTACTCGATTGCACTGGACGGACTTCCGATCTAAGCGAGTGTGTTCTAAACTCTATAGGGCACTCTAAAATAAACAAAGGCAAATAGGTTGAACAAATCCAAGGCAAACAGGTGCATACTGTAGTGAAAAGAACGCTAAATAAATAGCGTGCCAAGCACTGTTTTTTTAATTGTTATTGGTTGATTATTTTGCCTGTAGATGTGTGGTTGGAAATTTTAAAATGAACGTGGGATAAATTAAAAAGTTCGTTTTAGAAATAAATTATTTTTGAAATCGAATCAAAGGTTCCCCAAAGCTCATAGGACAAAATATTCGTTAAATTGACTATTAGGATTGATACTCTCTTAGGTGTCTAAGAAACGGTAGAGTCTAGAACTCAAACAGGTTCCCAAACCTTCAGTCGTGTTTCTACGGTGATTCGTGGCTCACTGGTAACCCCTGTCCAAACCTGGCCTAGACTTTATTCATATAATCTGAAGTTGTTAATTTTAACATATTTTTTTAAGAGCTTCTTTAGAGCCAAAAGTTTTGCAACTGTTTTTTCGACGAAAACTTTCTTGAAAATGTCCAAATTTCCTTATTCCTACGAATTTTATGATAGTTGTGAAAATCAATATAATCCATATAATTTTACACCAAATTCATATGGATATTTTAATAACAGCTATTGTACAAATAATTTGGATTTTACACCACCAACTTTTCAAAATTTTCAAAATAATCCTAATTTTGCACCATGTTAACCCATCCAATATGGATTGTTGATCCCTCAAAAACCGCACACATATTGGTATATTAAGTCCATATGAAAATCGTGGGACAAGCATCGTTAAGGTCGGTCATACCTAGTTCTACCCAGTACACTTAGACAGTTACAGAGGGTAAGGGGCGATCGAACAGAATAAGGTTCAAGCGCAAGCTCCAAGATTAAACATGACAAGCAAAAGAGTGAGTTGATTCGTCCGCTCGGCACAGTTAAGATCGGTCACATGATCTGTTCTGCAGTTGTTCGTTTATAATAAACTTATCGATCGTGCATAACAGGAAATGCAAAGAAGATCAGAGGTTGCACATATATTCCATTTCCGCTCATAGAATACAACTCCAATCGCCCACTCGATACTCGATCAGCTGTTAATACCAGATGTTGCTCGCTAGTCGGATGGATATCAGTTCTCAAAGGATCATACTTACATCTCAGACTACGGTACCATTAGCCCGCTCATAATCAAACAAGCTACATCAACCAAATGTCATCCATCGGTTAATCATTCTTATACAAGCTCGAAGCTTTGATAGGTCGCATGTACACTCATCGCTCGCCCGCCCATTCAGTGCACCCAGTCCTATGTGGTCGCTCGCTCTTGAAAAGACACTCGCATAGGAAAGCTAGAAACAACTTTCACCAGTTGACTACAGCTAAGTGGGGGCATGTTCGTGATTAATAAGGCAGGCGATCAATAACCTATAAGGAGGGAGGGTCACCTATAAATAAGGGATGACTGTTACTTTATGAGGGAGGAGCTCCGACCGCCACAAAGTGCTGTTACATTCCATCCTTACCCATTCCTCAAACATTTCAACCATGATAATCGCCATCATCTGAAAATCCTTCATCCATTTGGCCATGGCGTCCATCAAAATCTGATAAGTGTGAAAGATCCAAGACATCCTCCTCCTACATCGCCTGTCCGATCTTCTTCATCACTGATCCTGCCATTCCCCCATCGAATCTCGTGTATCTAAGCGAAATTTGTATGTAAATTGAGAATATATTGAGTGATTCAGAGAATGTATAAAGAACAAGAGCTAATATGTCTTGTAATCATCATCATGATAATGCAAACTCCATTCATAATGGATGTAGGCCTAACACAAGGCTGAACCACTCTAAAACCATTCACTACACCAGAAATTAACTTTAGCAGCGTTTGAGATACGCTACCAAAAGGTATTGGTAGCGTTTTAGTGAACGCTACTTCAGGTCCGGCAACTAAAAGTCTATTTTTTGTTGCATTTTGATAAATGCTACCATATTTTTCATCCAGTTGCATTTTTCAAACGCTCCGAAATGTTTCTACGTGGGTTATTTTTTTCTTTTCTGTAGCGTTTATTTTATGTAACTAAAAACTTTTTGTTGCGTTTATTTTTAGCCATTAAAAATTCAAATGGTATGTTACATTTGTTTCCGTAGCAGTTGTCGAACGCTACTAAATGTTAATACGTGAGTCACTTTTTGCTTTTCTGTAGCGTTTGTTAAACGTTACTAAAATGTTTTTGTTGTTTTGTAGCATATTTTAAATGCTACTATATATTATTTATGGCTACAGAATTTCCAGCAACCAATTATATAATAGTCATAATAAAATCAAAACCAATCGCATAAAATTCTGATCCACATCAACAATCAATCAATCGTACAATCATCATACTCAAATAACCGAAAACACATTAGTAATATAAGTATTTTCCATATCCATTTAGATAATATTTAGTTGACAAAATCAGCAAATTCACATACCAAAAGCATTCATCAACAAGTTAACATGATAAACTAACAAATAGCAAATACAATTACAAGTTTACATATAAGTCCGGTGTTGCTAATGTTCTTCACTCCAGAAAAGCTAATTACCTATAGACAAGGTTGATAATCAAGAATAAGAACTTTGATAAGCAAAATGTGGTAAAGATAAAAATTTAAACAACAGTCATTTATTACCAAAAATAAAACAACAGAGTTCACTACAAAAATGCCTCAGTTTCAGGATCAGAACATAGGTGGCATCAATTATGAAGAGGTGAACTTTCTCAAAATGTAAACAACTCTCAAAAAGAAGTTCTAATGTTTGCTGAATACAATGGACTTACTTATAATTAAAATGTATAAAAGATATCATGTTAACTCTAGTTCATTTGCAGAACGTCCGAAATAGTGGAAAACGGATAAGAAAATCAAAAGTTAAGATACAATCAACATAGTTCTACAAAACTGTAAAAACGGCGTCCATATCAGTTTTATAAATTCAAGGTGCTTCAGTTATTATCTTTCCAGAATGTGGAAAATCATTTACTTTTGACATACGGTTTAAAACTAACGAGCAAAATGGTTCAGCTGTGTTTTATGCTAATCTTCATTTTAAGAAAAAAACAGCCATATCATACACGAACACACTCACAGTATCACACGTTCAGGTATGCTCATGTTCAGCTATGCTCCCAACACAGATGCATACACACACACAAGTTTAGGTTACATTCCAAGTGCTAGCAACACACGCACACTAACACAATATGAACAAAGCAGCCAGCCCAAAACGTGCCTATAGTATATATGTTATTAGTGTCGTCATTTAGCGGTAAAGCTTTTCTGCTAGAGAAGGATGAGTCAAATGCCTCCAAATTTTGCGTTTACTTTAAAAAGCTATTGCTTGTAGGCATCAAAATAAAATAAGTTTAAAAGGGAAAAAGGAGGAAAGCACGTTCACATGTTAATCGACTCTTATCTCTTTTTCTACCACAAAATACACAGAGCTGAGTGTGTATCCTTACATTTCTTTTTATTGTCTTAATCAATCATGTATTTGGGCGGAGGTCAAGCAACTTTAATGATGTTAAGGTTTGGGAAATTATTTATTAGCCTCGTTGTAACCAAAGTGAGTTTTAACCAAATCGACTCTTCGACAGCGACCTCAAATGATGTAAAAACAGACCAACCTTTTCCTTTGATATTTGTACAGTTTCATCCAGAATTAATTGGATAAAACATGCACCATCATTGGATATTATAAATCAAATCAGTGCCTAAAATTAAGATTTGTTTCATTTTACCCTTCAAATTTTCCAAAAAGAAAGAACTTGACAACAACACAGAAGACGTCTAAGGTTTAGATACATACGTTCAACAATATGTCTGCTACATGTAAAATGCATGAGTTACATATTAATTTTGTGTGTACTGTGCACGGGTTGTTCTTTGACTCAGTATACATGTAAACTGAAATTGTTAAGGCTTACTCTGTGTCAAATTTATGTCAGGCTTCTCCAGTTGGTCGAGCACGTAATATTTAAGACCAGGAATATTAAGCTCTGACATGGGCTGAGATTCCCAGTGGGTCACTGAAGATGCCATAACAGTGTCAAAGTTGAGCTCGCTAGATATTACTTTAGCGCACCAAGTTTTACCAAAATCTGTACAATACATGCCTCATAAATGGCCTCAGTCCAAATTGCCCATCCTAGCTAGATATTCACTAGAGATTACAAGGAACATTTTCCACATACATCTCTATATAAATACAGGCATCACCCCTTAGTTTAAGCAAATATCACAAAAAAAACTAATATATTCAATATGCACTCAAGGAGGTTCAAATAAGTTAAAATCGGTGAGCGTTTTAAACAGAAAATCCCTTAAGATCCTAACGCAAATGCTTTTGTAGGAATGAGGATAATTGGGAAGAGTTCTTTCTATCAGGAAGAGAAAATGCAAGGAAGAAATGATTAGTGCACACACGCTATCTAGATCGGTACTGATCCAGGAAATTTTCCCACATGAAACATGGTTTATGCAAGACAAAGTGGGGGAAAACATGAAAAACGCGTGAAAATACCCAGCTGAATGATGAAATAGTATGACAAGGTGAGAAATGATGACCTAATATTAAACAACATGATCGACATGATTGTCAGTTCTCCCAACTAACTGATATCAAGGCTAAGATACTAATAAAGGGATGTCAAATTGACAGTTATGGTCAATTCTCGGTTACCCCAGGATCAAATAAACAAAATGATACAATAGGAGCTGTATAAATACCTATGGCAAAACAATTTCTGTTAAGTGTAATAGAAAATTATTGATTGTACAAAAATATAATAAAACATACATAAGAAAAATGTTGTTTTGGACAAATTATAAATTACTTGAAATATTTAAGTTTTCAGGATATATCAGAATTAATATAGTTTATCTATTATTCTTTCAAAAATACCACATATATTTTGTCTTAACAAATTGGCGCATGTTCAGTTGTTCCAATAACTGGCTTCAACAGCTAAGACATCAAGGAAATATTAAAGTGAAACACATAAGAAGATAAAATCCTACCTAGCCCAGCAGTGTTTTGTTGTTCCAATAACTGACGTCAAGGCAATATTAATGTGTCCTAATAATATATGGAGCCTGGATCGGTACTGATCTAGGACGCAACACAAAGTTTGATTCGTAATCTAAAAACGGGGAAAAAAAGATTTGACTTGCACACCTATGTGACTGTGAATATGAAGACTCTTGTCGGCAGCAATCCAATTGCATTTTGGCACATGTAGGAACCAACAACTCAGTGCATGACCACGTGGCGCGTATAGACACACGACTGTCCTAATAATAAAGGTTAGACAGTTACCAGTGAATTCCAAAAGGAGCTTCAGTGCAGGTTACCTTAGAATTTCAACTCAACTGTTCAACTCGGTAAGAGTAAGCAAAGATGATGGCTAATAGTGACGCACTCATATATTCATACAGGTTAAAGCCAACGAACATCGCAACTGTTCAAAGAGATATGATTTCTTTCTAAGGCAACCCCCAAAAATGTATCTTAGTTCGATTCGAAGCGCATCTAAAAAAGTGAAAACCAGAATGATAATTCAAAGGCAAACCAGAATGATAAAAGTGACGACCACGTGGATGCAAATGTTACGCAGTCATTTGGCCCAACTATTTCAAAATGCAAACCAGAATGATAATTCAAAGACCAAAAAAGCACTGATACGATTATTCATTAAACCGAATAAAATGGCATGACAAAGAAAAGCGGTTCAGTCCGGGTTACCCAAGCTTGGGTGATTTTTTTTCCAGTACTGATCCGGATTAACTTGAACTGGGATATTGATCCGAAACCCAAATTTAGGCGATTTAAATCAAACTTCACTAACTCCGTCAACCCATTAACTCAGACTTCTATATTGGTTTTTTAGCCAATCTGAGCTTGTCTTTTCCTATTAAACATTGGACTTTGATATAATACTAAACTGTATAATACATTGGACTTTGATGAGATGGATGAGTTCTTTTTTTTAATTGATAACATACAAACAAATATTTTCTACGCTTACTTATCATCTGAAAAATTAGACTTACTTGAACTTGATTCCCCAATGACATATGCCATCAGCCAAGCTACGGTAGTCCCAAAAGCATCTTCCATGTATGTACACTCCGATGTGGGTCTCCATACTAATGCGTCACTAACTCTAACAAAGTCTACCCAAACATATACTGCATCCTTTCCTAATGGAACAGAGTGAACCATTGTTGTCGGATCAGTAGAAAATATAGTTCCTTCAGCTACTACTTGTCCTGTTTCAGCAATATCAAGCAACTTGCATCTATTCTTTATGACCAGATTTGACCTCTGTTGGATAAGTAAACCAAATAAAATTTTTAACAAGAAATAAAATCAACTAGATTGGCTAGCAAAGTTTATTACATTTACAAAAACAAAATAAATGTACATTTTATTTATGTTTCTGAAGCGGTCTTCAGAGGCATTAATACTGCCAAGAAGTATTGTTCAATATAATGTTAATTTGTCTTCACTGCTGCTATCAAACAACAGAATTAGTGTGGTAACCGCTCTGGTTTTGATAGTTTAGATTTCAAAACCAGTTCCATTTTATATTTAGAATTAGCATGTCTATAACAACAGTATCAGTTTATTTTTCAAAAGCCTTCAAATGCATACTGGAAGCACAGTACCCTCATTTCACTTACAGTGTGGAAGAAATAAAAAATGGGAAAAGCACCCTTTATAATAGTTGATGTAATTTTTCTTACTGGGTAAATTATAAAACATGCTAGATATACCAAGTGCAAATATTTAGATTAGGCATTAATTAAAACATATAAACGATTCATCTACAACTTTGGATAATGACAGTACCACTTACAGTGCAGTAGTAGAAGACTTAAAAATAAGATTAGATTCATAGTATATAAAACAATCATGACCTGGTTGTTGTGCTGGGGTCCTTGCACATTATAACCAAAGTTATCCTGATATGTGTGTACCTGTCAACAGTGATATTCAAATTAAGAAAGATACCAAAATATTTGAGACAATGCAATGATAAGTGCATAAAATTAGTGTAAAGTTAACAAAAGGTAACAATTATTATTATAATGGAGGAACCACATGTATTACATGCCCATACCTAATGTGGAAAAAGTTGCTTAGTTACCTGAGGAGTTGATTTAGCCATGCCAGGAGAAGTTCCAATGTTTGCTCTAGCCATGGAAGAAGAAGCCATAGTGCACGCTTTTTCAGCTACAACTTTTGATTTTGGCCATGCAATTTTCTTACCTACAGCCTCTTTAATGCATGACATATCCACTGTAGGTCGTCACAAGTAAGCATCTTCTTCTTTTGAATAGTCTACCAAAACCACCACGACTAACGCACTAAGCGGAATACCGTTAACAATCATTTTCGAATCACTTGAGCAAAGTCGTCCCACGGCGATCAACACTTCGCCCTCATTCCAATCAAAAAGCTTGCAATTATTGTTTGAGCTACTAGTTTTACTCTAAAAAACAAATAAATATAGTTAATGGAAAAAAATATGTATACAATTACATATTACCTACCACGATTCATAAATTTTACCATTTTGTCTTCAACCAAGTGTCCTCGCTGTGCAACAACATGATTTGCATGCCATGCCACTGCTTCCCTTGGCTTCTCCCAACACTGAAATACTAGATGTAGGCCTCCATAAATAAGCGTCCACTTTTTTTATGCAGTTGATAACAACTTTCACGACATTTGGTCCAATACGAATATCATTAACAACTTCATTTGGGTCGGTGGACACCACTCTCCCTTCAGCGACAATTTCGTTGACTCCATCCCAATTTAACAGCTCACATATGTTGTCATTATTCTGCAATTAAGACCAAATTTGTTAAGAAATGAATTAAATATAGATTGCACAAGTCGATTAATTATGAAAATAACAAAACTTTAACATAGAAGAGAAAAAAACAAAAAATTGTAACAATATATCTCACACAGTTGTAATTTCTTACTAAATTCTAATAAAACTACCAACAGTTGCAACGTTGTAATTCCTAACTAAATTCTAGTAAAACTACCAATTCTTGTCCTTTTATTTTACGATGTCACTATATCTATTCATTTACTGGAATATTAATGGCTCACATGAGCTTCTTTTAATAATAGTGCTCTTGCCCAACTGTTATCCTTGCAACCGTTTCTACATGCTCAGGGTTGTTTTCCTATCAGTTATTTTAGTCGGGGCCTGTTATGTCGTTGTTACTTTTCGTATCAAAGCGCATTTTTTCTGAACCTGAAACTCAAGTTATGGCTGCTCTGTGATTTTGCTTCTGGCTTTCATTTCAAGTTGTGTAGTGCTCTGTGATTTTTTCTGAACCTGAACCAAAAACTCAAGTTACGTCGTTGCCTTTTGGAGTCTGGCTTGTTAGTGTCAGATGTGGCTTGGGAGGAGTTTTATTTCTATGGTGGAATAAGCATCTCAAATTCACATAGCATGTCCAAGTTACAAAAATAACTTGTATGAACTTGTATAAAACTACCAATATTATAGTAAAAATTAGTAACAATATATCTCACACAGCTAGTAAAAATACCAACTCTAAAATTTTCAATTTAGGTAGCAGTCTCGCTTTTATTGTTTGAAGAGGTTAGAGGATGGGACGTCATCTATTTATAACCTTGCTTCAGATGGAATACAAGGAAAGACTTAATATACTGATAAATAAATATGAAAATCATTATAATTTTCCAAATTTATTACCCGTATATATCAGCGTAGCTAATAGTGTGAGATATATTGTCACTTTTAACAGTGAGAATACCCAAAAAATTAAAAGGACAACACAAGTCAAAAAATAAAATAGCAAAGCTTTAAATGATGTTTTATCAAATATAAGTGATTTATACCATTTCAGGTGTGCTCCCGTCTTTTGAACCTTCTTTACCCTACCAAAGAAAAAATAGTAGCACCAGATCAAACCTCGTATTATAATTTATATAAAGAAAAATATATTAAATAATTGAAATCTCATATTATAAAAATGCAGTAATTCGATTATACTAACATGAATGGATATAAAGCAATAATTGAAAGTAAAACTTCGTGTACCATAAATTAAAGTATAAGTCTTTGTTTATTAGAAAGTGTGCCAAGTTCTCCAAATCTGAAATTCTTTTATGACATTGAGTTATCTGGTTATCCCTTGACTGTGACAAGGCTAACTTGGTTTTGGTGTACCCTCTTCCAAGTGCTCTTAACCTTCCTTGTTTATCTTGTCCTAATATTTTTGTTATTGCGTCTTCATGGACATTCTTTGTCGTGTCGGATTGCGTGCCATTATCCATTTTTCTAATCTCCTCCTATATAAATTAACACATATATATGTTATATACGATGGTAAAAACATCACAATGTTCAATTAGTGAGAAAAATCAAAATACTTACAATGACATTTGCAACATCCGTGTTCACTGGTTCATCGTTCTTTTTGGTATGAGATTTAACCCAAACATCCGTTCTAGATACTGACGATGAATCTTGACTCTGCTTTCTCTATATTTAGAAAAAACAATAAATAAATCAAACAATAGTTAATTACCTAGCTAGGTAAATATGCTATATTTAATTAACTAACCAAATCATCCGTAAATCTAGCCATTCCTCTACGTTCAATTGTGTGTGGCAATTGTTTTTGCCTGATGGCTCTATACTTCTCACTTTTTGCCTGAGAAGAGAAAAAAGAATTTATCTAAGGTCTCACTGAAAACTCAAGCAATTGTGAATAAAGTTACTGGGTATAACATCTTAGATTGAACCTTTACGTAAATACAAAATAGAATCAGTATGTGGCTTATTAAAGAGAAAAAACCAATGATACAAGTTATTTTGGTTTGGTGTCCTTGTTGAGAACAGTGGTTGACTGTTTGGTTGAAATTGCTGCTAATGGTGAAATATGGTTGTGTTTTTGTCAAAACTGCTGTAGTCAAATTTGAAAAAGATAATATAGTAAAAAAAAAAAATACACGTTTGTGGAGTTGAGTGCTTGATTAGTTCAGAGTCCTCTTAAGGTCATTTCATCAAATGCATAGGTGTTATAATAGTCACTCTATTGGTCACATGGATTGATCATTGGAGTCAGTGACTATTAACAGTGCTATTATGATAATCAACAATTTCCCGTGATCACTAATTAATCTTGTCACACCTTTCTTTAATACTATCGTTATGTCACTGCTATATTCAAAGGATATTGGGGGTGCTTGGGCTATCGAAACTTGCTCATTCATATATGGCAGTGCTTGGACTATTAACAATGTGTGTTTGTGTCTGTGTTTGCATACATGAATGATGTAAACGCTGGTCCTAGTATTTCAAACAGGTTTTAGAGAGATAAATACAACTATGGGTTTTATCTGATTTAACATGCTAACAAATTAATTTTAGAGCACTGCTATTTTCCTGTCCTAAATATTAAACTGAAAATATCCCATGGAAGCCTAACATCTAAATTGTCAGTCGACCCTGACTGCATTATTTTTTGTTCAGTATGGCGCTTGCGAGTCCTTAACAACTCATCCTTCTCTAATATATATGCACACACACAATAAGACATCAACATGCATAAGTATGTACAAAGATAGGATCATCAAATGTTTAGGTTATGATCTCCATCAATTAATCCTTGTGAAACTACGGTGCTTACTTTAATGTCCATGATAAGTAGAAAAGTGAGAAAACTACATATAAAATACAATAGAACTCTTGTGAACAATTACTTGATGTGCAAGTATAAGCATGCCTTAAACTCCAAACTTAATTTCATCTTTACAAACTGCCTCCACTCATTCATGTTTATTATATTGTAAGGTTTCAAACCAAGTCTTTCCTCTTCCTTCGTTGCATTGACTATTTTTCGGACCAATTTGCTTTTCGAGGATCTCCAAATAGTTCCGATTTGTAGAAATAAGGTTTTTTTTGCCATTCTTCCACTTTAAATCTATCCTACAAGTAAAAAAAATAAATGGTGCATTAATAGTTATATGCTGGAATTTCGTTAGTATTCATATTCATATTCCTATAACATATGCTGTTAAAAAATTGATATCAAATCTAATAAGCAGGGGTTCTTTGCAGGAAACAGCAGAGTATTTACTCTAAAACCTGCCTATCAATCTGTTTCTCCTACTTCAACTAATTTTGCTTAGGCAAAATTCATATGGAAGTATCCCACTGTGCAAAAATACACTTTTACTATTTATCTTGTTTGTCTAAATATAATTCAGACCCTTGATAAATTTCATAAATTGCAAAAGATGCAGAAAAGATCCGTAAACTATGCAGTTGCTCTGTAGAGAATAGGGGCCATCTATTTTCTGAATGCAACTACTCAAATTTCATTTGGAATTTCATCAAACAAAATTTTATTAGTACGATTTATTAAATTTTAGCATACTAAAACTAAACTAAAATTTTCTAAATAGCCCAAAAAACAAAAACCTGAACATAATTATTTTAATAATAATAAAATTTATTTAAATGAATCGAACATCATAGCAAAATTCCTGAGATTTTAACGAAAGTAAATAGAGCAGTGTAAAACTGAAATGCATGGAAATTTGTAAAGAAAGTGAAAAAAGTATATACCTGAATCGATTCCCACAATACAACTTTCAATTCATCGCTTAGCAACCTCTAATCAGTAAGTGCAACCGGAACATGCTTTCGAACAAGCGGCCCAAGATAAAATGATAAATGTACCGATCCATCATGTTGGGGAAATCTCGATCTTTCCCGCTTCGTGAAGTTAAGATAGGCACTTTAAGATTAAAAGTAGCAATGGGAGCAAAGGGTTTATAATCACCAATATGGAGATTCTTCCACTATACAAAAGAATAGTAGGATTACAAGAATATGATTACAAAAGTAACTCACACTCGGTGGCTCACTCAAGCTTGAGGATAAAGACTTCCCAAGCTATCTCTCTTTTATCTCAAAGAGGCTCTCTCTAACCCTCAAGTATTTTTTTTTCTCACTCTAAGGGGTGGCTTCTCTCTTTAATTCTTGGATTCTTGGATCTCACTCTAAGGAGTGGCTTCTTTCTTGGATCTCACTCCGAGGAGTGGCTTCTCTCTTGGATTCTTGGATCCCTTGGTTCCTTAGATCCTTAGATCCTTGGATGGATAGTAATGAAGGCTCCTTCTCCTATTTATACTACTCAACCTCCATAATGAATGGTGGAGATTACTTGCATCCGACGGTAGAGTTTGATTCTCTAGAATGCTCCACACTCTCTAGGAATCTCTACACTCTTCCATTCCCTTCTTTATTCTTCCATAATCTTCCGTAAGGTTCCAGAAGGTTCCACACTTCTCCAGAATATTCCAGAGGGCTCCATACTTTTCCACAAGCTTCTAGAGGGTTCTACACTCTTCCACAAGCTTCTAGAGGGTTCTACACTTCTCTAGAGTTCTCCGGAACATTCTAGAAAATTCTAGATTTCTCTAGAAATGTCTAGAATTTTCTAGAGACTCTCCAATTAAGGAGGGATCCCAACAAATCTCCCCCTTCCGACTTAATTGGGGGGTAATAGTACGCCGACACCTTGACAGCAATCTTCAAACTTCCTTGTTGGTACTACCTTGGTCATCATGTCAGACCAGTTCTCATCTGTGTGAACCTTGTCAACGTGTATTTTCTTTTCTTCGAGAACTTCTCGGATCCAGTGATATCTTGTATCAATGTGCTTTGTGCGGGAATGAAATGTTGAGTTCTTTGCCAAGTAAATTGCACTTTGAATATCACACTTCAAGACAAACTTTTCTTGATCCACTCCCAATTCATGCAACAAGTTCTTCACCCACAACATCTCCTTGCAAGCTTCAGTAGCTGCGATATACTCTGCCTCTGTAGTGGATAATGCAATACACTTTTGTAGCTTTGATTGCCATGAAATAGCTCCCCCTGCAAAAGTGGTTAAGTATCCCGATGTTGATTTCCGTGAATCAATGTCACCAGCCAAGTCTGCATCTGTATATCCTTCTAACACAGGTTTTCCTTTTCCAAAGCATAAACATGTTTTGGAAGTTCCACGTAGATATCAGAGGATCCATTTGACTGCAACCCAATGCTCATTCCCTGGGTTAGCCAAGAAGCGACTGACAACACCAACTGCATAAGCGATATCTGGTCTTATGCATATCATTGCGTACATAAGGCTGCCTACTACAGATGAGTATGGTTTCTTCTTCATCTCCTCATTGTCTTTTTCACTTGTCGGACTCTGCTTTGAACTTAGCTTGAAGTGCCCAGCTAGTGGAGTGTTAACCGGCTTTGATTTGTGCATGTTGAACCTTTCCAACACTTTCTCGATATATCTCTCTTGGGATAGCCACAACAGTCTTTTTGATCTATCACGAGTTATTCTCATCCCAAGGATTTGTTTAGCCGGTCCCAAATCTTTCATGGCAAAGCTCTTGCTTAGATCTTTCTTTAAGGCAGCTATCTTTATGCGATCTTGTCCAATGATTAGCATATCATCAACATAGAGCAGAAGTATGAGAAAGTCACCACTTACATACCTCTTTATGAAGACACAATGATCGCTTTCTGTCTTTTTGAAGTCATGTTCTGCCATGAATGCGTCAAACTTCTTGTACCATTGTCTTGGTGCTTGTTTAAGTCCATACAGACTCTTTGTGAGGCGGCACACTAGATCTTCTTTGCCTGGAACTTTGAATCCCTCAGGTTGTTCCATGTAGATCTCTTCCTCTAGGTCACCATGTAGAAATGCCGTCTTAACATCGAGTTGTTCAATCTCCAAATCTTGCACGACTGCTAGGCTAAGGACAACTCGGATTGATGACATCTTTACCACGGGAGAGAATATCTCTTCAAAGTCAGTACCTTTTTCTTGTCCAAATCCTTTAAAGACTAACCGAGCTTTGTAGCGAAGCTTTGAACAGTTCTCTTCGGTCTTGATTCTATAAACCCACTTATTCTTCAAAGCTCTTCTCCCTTTTAGTAGCTCCACTAGTTCATATGTATTATTCTCATGCAAGGATTGCATTTCTTCTTGCATGGCTATTCTCCACTCTTCTTTATGACAACCACTCATTGCTTCTTTATAGCTTTGAGGCTCCCCCTCATCAGTGAGCGTAACGTACTCCTCTGTGTTGTATCGACTGGATGGTCTTCTGTCCCTTGAGGATCTTCTTGGCTCTGGTGCGATTGGAGTGCTAGATTGAGGTTCTTCCTGGACCGGTTCATGATGATCTTCAGCATCACTACTTTCTTGGGTGTTATTATCTTCATGTCGAACCAGAGTAGGTTCAGTATTCTTATAGCTTCTCAATCTTGGCCTCTCTGAATTCTTGATATCTTCAATTGTTTGGTCTTCGAAGAATACAACATCTCTACTGCGAATAACCTTCTTGTTAATTGGATCCCACAACCGGTACCCAAATTCATCCTTAGGTGAACGAAGATAGATACACTCCTTTGTCTTTGCATCAAGCTTAGCTCTCTCATCTTTTGGGATGTGAACAAATGCTCTGCACCCGAACACCTTGAGATGATTATATGAAGCCCTCTTGCCCGTCCAAACTTCCTCAGGAATGGCCCCATCCAAAGGAACTGATGGTGTGAGGTTGACAATGTCGATCACAGCCATTATAGCTTCTCCCCAAAATGATTTGGGTAACTTAGCATGAGAGAGCACACAACAAACTCTTTCTTCAATTGTTCGATTCATTCTCTCAGCTAGCCCATTCAATTGTGGTGTCTTCGGTGGAGTCTTCTCTAGCCTAATGCCATTTTTCTTGCAATAGACTTCAAAAGGGCCTCTATACTCACCTCCGTTATCTGATCGTGCACACTTGATCTTTCGTCCAGTCTCACGCTCCACTAGAGCATGGAATTCTTTGAAGGCATCAAGCACTTGATCCTTTGATTTTAACAGCTACAACCATAATTTTCTTGAATGATCATCAATGAAGGTGACAAAATGTAGAGCACCACCAATGGATCTTTCAGACATCGAGCATACGTCAGTGTGCACGAGGTCTAGAATGTTCTTTCTCCTTGTGGGCGGAGAAGATCTTTGGAAAGCAACCCTGTGTTGTTTTCCAGCTAAACAATGAGCACAAGGATGAAGTGGTTTACCTTTCACGTTAGGGAGGAGCTGTTTCTGAATGAGTATGTGAAGACCTTTCTCGCTAATGTGCCCAAGTCGTTGATGCCATATGTCCATATCATCAGTAGAGACATTTACTTCTTCTTTGCATAGCTTAGCTTGCATTACATATAATGAGCCTACCTTCTTTCCTCGAGCCATCGTCAAACTTCCTTTGGTGAGCTTCCACTTCCCCTCACCAAAGTAATTCATCAGACCATCATCATCTAGCTTTCCAGCGGAGATAAGACTGAGGCGCATGGTTGGGACATGCCTCACATCTTTCAAAATAAGCTTGCACCCGGTGCTTGTCGTCAGAGTGATGTCTCATATTCCAACAATCTTGCTTCTATCTTGATTTCCCATTTGCACCATGCCAAAGTCACCTCTTTGGTAGGATGAGAAGAAGTTTTCATGTGGAGTAACATGGAAGGAAGCACCAGAGTCAATAATCCAAGAACTCTCATCGCAAGCAATGTTTAGAATGTTACTTTCACCAACGAGATATAGCAGATCTTCCTTCAATACTATGGCAGTAGTACTCTTTTCTTCTTGCTTCTTCGTTAGGCTTATTTGGTTAGGCTTAACATTACCGGCCTTTTGGTCTCTTTTGAAGTTTCGACATTCCATTTTCTTGTGACCTATCTTTCCACAGTAATAGCATGTAATCTTCGAGCGTGACTTGGATCTTCCTCGAGATTGATGTGGATTTCGGCTCTTACTACGTCCACGAGGTTCATTCCTACCCGGATTGTCAACAACATTAGCTTCGGGATGAATAGACTCATCTCGTTCCATTCTCCTTGCTTCTTCACCAAGAAGGCTGTCACTGATGGTATCCATAGTTAACTTTCCTTCCGGAGCTGAGTTACTAAGTGTAACAACAAGTGTGTCCCAACTTTCCGATAAGGAACTGAGGAGTAGAAGAGCTTGTAACTCATCATCAATCTTCATATCAATTTTTGTTAGTTGATTTACGAGCCCCTTGAAGTTATTCAAGTGCTCAATCATACTATGACCATCCTTATACTCCAATTTCACCAACCGTCGAACTAAATTGGCCTTGTTGCTAGGCGTTTTCTTCTGAATCATGGACTCAAGCTTTGTCCATAATTCATAGGCATTTGTATAAGTAGAAACATGCTCGAAGAGAGTTCTGTCAATGTACTTACGGATCATAGCAACAGCCTTCCGGTTCAACAGTTCCCATTGAGCATCACTCTTCCCTGCCACTTTATCTTTGTAGATGATGGGCTCATGCAAATCCTTACAATACAAGTGGTCCTCCATCATTGGCTTCCAATAGGAGTAGTTGTTGGCTGTGAGCTTGAACATGTCTCCATCATGAGCGACATTATCCTCCATCTTGAACTTACACGAGCTTGATTACGGCTACAGATGAACCTGGCTCTGATACCACTGTTGGGGAAATCTCGATCTTTCCTGCTTCGTGAAGTTAAGATAGGCACTTTAAGATTAAAAGTAGCAATGGGAGCAAAGGGTTTATAATCTCCAATATGGAGATTCTTCCACTATACAAAAGAATAGTAGGATTACAAGAATATGATTACAAAAGTAACTCACACTCGGTGGCTCACTCAAGCTTGAGGATAAAGACTTCCCAAGCTATCTCTCTTTTATCTCAAAGAGGCTCTCTCTAACTCCCAAGTATTTTTTTCCTCACTCTAAGGAGTGGCTTCTCTCTTTAATTCTTGGATTCTTGGATCTCACTCTAAGGAGTGGCTTCTTTCTTGGATCTCACTCCGAGGAGTGGCTTCTCTCTTGGATTCTTGGATCCCTTGGTTCCTTAGATCCTTAGATCCTTGGATGGATAGTAATGAAGGCTCCTTCTCCTATTTATACTACTCAACCTCCATAATGAATGGTGGAGATTACTTGCATCCGACGGTAGAGTTTGATTCTCTAGAATGCTCCACACTCTCTAGGAATCTCTACACTCTTCCATTCCCTTCTTTATTCTTCCATAATCTTCCGTAAGGTTCCAGAAGGTTCCACACTTCTCCAGAATATTCCAGAGGGCTCCACGCTTTTCCACAAGCTTCTAGAGGGTTCTACACTCTTCCACAAGCTTCTAGAGGGTTCTACATTTCTCTAGAGTTCTCCGGAACATTCTAGAAAATTCTAGATTTCTCTAGAAACGTCTAGAATTTTCTAGAGACTCTCCAATTAAGGAGGGATCCCAACACATCTCCTATGGGTATGGCTACCTCATTGACTTCAACTTCAATTCGATTCTCAAGAATTACTGGCAGTTTTTTTCCTCTTGTTGGACCTCTTGGACGTTTTTTTACATTTGTATTTGCAGTGTTAACTTCATTTGGTCTATTGATTTCCACCTCGGCATCAACATTTTCTTCACAAGCTATTTCAACTTCTTTACGTATTTCATTTTCTTCATGAAGTGTTTCAATTTCCTCATGCATTTTAGTTTCTTCACAAGGCATTACATTTTCTATACATGGAATTTGTGTTGTCTCGGGCCGTAATTCTTGTTCCTTGTCTACAGTGCAAACTTCAACGGCTGGCTTGAATTTTTTTTCTTGGTTTATACTTTTGTGATCTCTCGTTCTTCAATTGTTGGCGAGTATGTACAAGGCTTACATGTGTATCCTTATCCTTTCCCTATGAAAACATTTAATAAAAAAAAACAACAAAATTAGAGAAAAAACGTACAGGAATAAATGATATACCTCAAATCCATTCCCTTAATTATTAGAATTTTATAATTAACTAATACAAACTTCATTATTTTTTGGTACACCTCAAATCCATCCCCTTAATTTCAGTTATAGATTCTAAAATAAATGATATACCTTCGCTCTTATTACTTCGATTCGAATGCGTATATTATTTAATATGGACACATGGTAAAAATTAAAAGAAATAAAAGGATTTAAGATGCAGCAAAAGCAATGTCCGGCATTACTTTTAGGTATATTATTACAAATCATACTTTTAGGTATATTACAAGTTATATCAAAGTGTGAAAGTGTGCATTCTATAATTACTTCTCATACACAAAACATGACAAAATAATAACTGAACTCATGCATATACTCGTCTGAAATGTGAAATACCACTATTACTATTCCTTAATATTTCAGTTCTTAATATTTCTATGACAACAAAATTTTGATTTACGAGATATATATATGATATGCTAATACCTTGATTTATACTTTTTCTAGTGCATGCTTATGAGTTTCCAACCAAAGAGGCACATGAATTCAAACCCAGAATTTATCATTTGTTGTGTTATAGTCCATTTGCGTACTAATCTATTACTCTTTTTTTTTCTTGCCATACTTAAGAATACGTAATGTATAAAGCGAGCACGTAAGTTAAGGATATGTGATGTATAGTTAAGAAAATGTAATGGCATAGTTAATAATATGTGTTATATCTATTTTTTGTATGCTAGCAAAGAGTGAGTGAGCGGTTGCACATGAATTAGGTGCACGAAACACAATAACTACAAGACTCGCAACAATTGTATCAACTGAATTTAGCATTTTATGGCTATACAAGCGTAATGCAAATATATATATATATATATATATATATATATATATATATATATATATGCGAATTGCAATAAAAAAAGGAACGCTCGTTAATGGCGATAGGAGAATTCTCCTGATTTCGCCATGCGTGAGTGATTCTTATTTTCCACCATTTTTCATTTTTCTTTACATCACTTTCCATCTGCAATCTTCAACGAGGTTCTCTCGTTGATAAGCCTTCTGTTTTCTATCTGTTTTTCACAATTTTTTCAGATCTGAATATTAACGATCTGTCCACATTTTATCACCTTCCTTCTTGCAATCGCTTTATTCCAGTAACTTTCAACGATTTATTTCGTTGATAAAACTTTTGTTTTCCATCAGTTTCTCACTTTTAATTTCAGATCTGAAAACTTATCTCATTCTTGTTAACCCTACTTTCAACGGAGTGTCAGATCTGCCCTAAGAGAGATTTGGCTTCGTATTAACGCATCAATCATTTATCCTAATTTCAGATCTACGCATCGCTGGTTTAATGCAGTAAGTAAAGTTGTTCCTTACTTCTTCGCGATTCTGGTATGTGTGTTTTACTGATTCTAGAGGATCGAGTTTGATTTGGATATACTAGAGTTTGGTTGATTGTGGGTTTTGATTTAATGGTCTTGAAAATATATGGAGAATACGGTTTCAGCTATTAATTCTTCACAGTAGATTTGCTTCTTTTCATATTGGGTTTTGTCACGGTTTAAGCCTTTCTAGGGTCTGAACTGGTTATGGTTTTCAACAACCTGTTGTGATTTCTGCTTCTCGAGTTACATATTGTTGATGATCATAGATTCAGTTCGGGTCTGTCAACATGTCAGAAGCAGAGATGAATTGGTTTATTATGATTTTCACCCAACATTTTTCATGGGTTATACAGACTTATGTGGTAAATTTTATCCTATTTTGTTTGGGTTTACTGATATGATGACCAGTTCTGCAAGTTGAAGTTGGGATTGTGATATGAACTTCAGAATTTACATGTCAATCTCTTAAAGTAATGGTCCAGCTCTTCATGTGTTTATTGAACAACACTTGATTCTCTGTTTATAATGCTGGTTTGGGAACTAAGATAGATTCATAATTGTTTATGGATCATCAACCAGATTTAGTTCTTTGAATTGGATTTTTTGGGATTAGGTGTTGTTCCTTTTTATGGGCTAATGGTTCAGTGTTTAAAATGGCAACTGGAGATACACGTTCTGAGCTGCTATATTGGTTAAAATGGGATTTGGTAGAACTTATGAGCAGATTGGTTTATTTGGATTCATTTTCAGTTGTCGCTTCACTGAATATATGATGATAACTAGCTTTGTATATCCAAGAATGGTGCTACGTCACATATATGACAGATGGGATTTGGATATTGCTGAATAAATGATAACTTCAATTGCTTGCTTCTGCTTATTCAAGAATGGTGCTATTGTATACCAAAAATTTTCTTTGACTCATATATTGGAGATTGTGAATGGTCTAAAGAGGTGATAGTCAGTCCTTATCATTCGAATTATGCAACATTAAACTGGCACTTGGTTTTGCATTCTTGTGAACTTGGTGCTGAGCTTAATCACTAATTTTCTATATGCTTTACAAGATAGCATGTGAACCCTTTTATGCTGTCTATGAAGTTTATAGCTGATTTGCTTGCATATTTTTTGTTGTTGCATGGTTTGGATGGAAAAGGTGCGGAATGATCAGTTTATGATTTAGATAATGCTGTTATATCTTGCTGTGAAGTAAACAGATGTTAAAAGGATAGAACCGTCTATAGAAGAAGACCTGATGATGACCAAGGCTCGTATGAAGTGCGGTTTGCACGCAAGCGTGATGGCGACCTTATCATGGGTCATTTATAATTTGTTTTAGGTTTAAAGTTTACTTTCTTTTTGTGTTTTATTGTAAAGGTTAGTATGCTAACCTCTTTCTTGTATGCTTTATTTCAGTTGCTAATAAAGTGAACCAATTTTCAAATATATATATATATATATGCGAATTGCAAATGACCTTTGCATTCATACAAGTGTAATGAACATTGAGGGTATAAAATGCATAAACTTTAATTTTCAGGTTCATAAGTTGAAATTGTAAAATCAGTGAATACTTGAGTGAAGAGTTTGTTAGTTGTATGTTCCATTATTCAATTAGAAAAGTGATTACATGATGAATATGATTCAGATATTGTTTCGAGGATCTACCAAACAAGATGTATCTATGAAGAATACCAACTGTATCAAATAAAAATCACATGTGCTGTTAGTTTTTTTTCTTTCATATGCATTTTCTGGAAATTGGTAGTTTCTTTGAGAAAATTTTAGAAGAACTCATTATTACAAGTGTGTGTCCTTTTTTTCTTGAAGTCTCAGTTTCTTTTTGTTCTAAGAAAAACCTTGTTAAGTATATTTATATATAGATAACAGATCCTTACTGTTAAGTTGGCCTACATGTATAATCCTTGGTGTAAATGAATTTACACTTTTTCAACTACTTCCATTTTTTTTCTACAAACAAAGCGGTTAATTGTTCATCAAATTCGTAATTAGATTTAAAAAGACTTTTGATACTATACAACTAAATGGTTCGATTTTTCACTGTCGTGCAGTTATACAACACGAATCATTTAAGCAACACATTGAAAAGTAAAGATTGTACATTTCACACTATTTAACCACGATGCAACTATGTAAGTATACTAATAATCAAGCAAAAAATTATACAGTAGTGTGTAAATCATCATACCTTCATGATGAATATTACGTGCATCTTCAAGTATGTGAATCTCAATGATAATCAATAACTCAATACCTGCATATATGAAATAACTCAATGAATGCACATTCCAAAAAAAAAATGATTGGTATAGGGACAAAAAGTGTACTGGAATAAGGTAAAGAACATAGCAAAAAAATAAAATGAATGCAAAAGTGATCATTTACAAAAAATAAAATAGCCATGACAAGTAATATGGAAGGAAAGATAGTAATGTTAGTTTTAGCCCACATATTGCCAAAAAATCATGACCTGTTCATCTTTTTGTAACATGACAAGTTATCAGTTGCACATGAACATTTGAAAGTTTATAATATTAACGTTTATTTACCCATTGAGTGGTACAAATATACTATAAGAGCTACTCAAGTATGCCTTCGCAGTCTTCCCTAACATAACTAACATCTTCAACATCCATATCGGTTACGTCGCAATCTTTTGGAATATTGACAGTTTCATCCACATAATCATTTGTCTCTAAATCATGATAACCTCTTGGTGGTGCTTTCATTTCCACGTACCAATTTGAAGAATCGTTTTCTCTTGAATAAAATATTTGTTTCGCTTGAGATGCCAGGATGTATGGATCTTTTGAAAATGATGCTTGATTTTGATGTAAATTGACAAGAGTGAAACCATCTTCATCAACTTTCACTCCATTTCCTATATGTGCCCAATGACACTTAAAAATAGGAATATAAAACACGTGATAATCTAATAAAATTATATCCGTCAATATTCCATAATAAGTGACCACATCAGCTACTTGAGAAACATCTTTTGCACTTGCTGTACACATAGTAGTCGCATCGTAATTCACTCCACTATCCTGAATTTCTCTCCCTACATCTTTTACATGAAACCGTTGCCCAATGATGATATATCCTTTGTAAGACAAAGCATCATTCTTCGGACCAAATGCAATCCACTTCAACATTTTAGTGTGGTCAGTGGAGTAGATAGGTATCTATAAAATGTTTGATTTACAATGGATAATTAGAATAATATTCTTAAGAAAATGAGTATATTTAAAAAAAAATCATTTAACCTTTTTTTTAATCCAATCAGCCAAAAAATTTGTATTTGTTTCCCAAAGCAAGGCTGAGTTTCTCTCCATGCGCTTGCTTGAATTTTGCAATTCCTCCAAATGCAAACTAGTATAAAACAAGGAATGCTAAGTTATATTTACTAGTAGAAACACATCAAAATAATTGAAACATAATATAACATATACTTACTCAAAAAATGGTTCCACCACGGCCATATTCATTAATACGGCTGAATGCGCACTTTCTTTCTCATTTAAGGATAATGTAATTGTCTTAGACGTTGAAATTGGACGTCCCTTGAGTATTACATCGCTTTCATAATCTTCATTTTGAGCCTCTGTCTCCTCAATGTATCCTGATTTTTTCAAAAATTCATTGAAAAATTTCATGCATTCCTCTGCAAGATAAGACTCAGCAATACAGCCCTCGGGTCGTGAATAGTTTCTTACATAATCTTTAAGTGTTTTCATATATCTTTTAAACGGATACATCCAGCGAAATTGAACAGGGCCACAGATTAATGCTTCTCTACCAAGATGAATTGACAAATGCACCATTATATCAAAAAATGATGGTGGAAAATACTTTTCAAGCTCACAAAGAATGTCTATAATCTCCACATTGCTTTTTACAATTTCTCTCTATCAAGGACCCGTTGACATAATTTATTGAAAAATGAACATAAGCGAATTATCGCTTTTCTTGCCTTCTTTGACAATAACCCTCTCACTGCTACAGGTAATAAGCGTTGCATTAAAACATGATAATCATGAGACTTTAAACCACTAGTTTTATAGTTCTCCAACGATACACGATTTTCAAATTTGAACAGTAGCCGTCGGGCCCTTTGAAATCATACAGTCTTTTGCAGAATATTGTTTTTTGGGAATTTGACAACGTATAAGGAGCCGGCGGAAGATATGTTTTCTTCCCACAAGGTTGTGCATGAAGCTCATGTCGAATCCTCCAATCCTCTAAATCCTTTCTGGAGTTGGTTCCATCTTTTGATTTGTTATCATGCAATATTGTGCCTAATATGCTTTCGCCAATTTTTCTCTCCACATGCATTACATCAAATTATGTCGTAATGGAAGTTCCTACAAAAATCAATAGTGTAACTCATAATTATATTATATAATTATTTTTAATTATCAACAAATTAAAAATAATAATCACTAACCTTCCAATATGGCAAATCGAAGAAAATTGATCTCTTTTTCCATCTTGATAACTCCAGTTTCATAGGATTATTATCTTCATCTTCCATATCATTGACAATGTTCCTCTTTCTTTTTTTCAGCTTGATGGATTTTATCTTAATGGAAATTTTCTTATTATTTCTTTTCTTCTTCTTTTTTCTTTTCTTTCTTTTTCCAAAAACATTTGGAAAATCTTTTAACAATTCAGAAATATTTCTTCCAGTTAAAATTCTAGGCGCATACCTTTCTCCACGGCGTTATCGAACCAAGTCTTCTGTTTTTTTTTGTGCATCCGACATAGGTAAATATGTTCTATGACCCATGTAAACATTCTTTCGACTATAATTCAACCAACAATAATGAGTATTAACACCACATGATGGACAAGCTTTTTCTCCCTTCACACAACATCCAGCAAGATTTACATAGGACGAAAAATCATTTATTGTCCATAGCAAGATTGCTTTCAGTTTAAACAATGTTTTACTAAATTCATCATACGCATCAACTTCGTTACTCCACAAATACTGCAAATCTTCAATCAAAGGCTCCAAATATATATCAATATCGTTTTCGAGCTGCTTCGGACCGGGAATAAGTAGCGTTAACAAAATAATTTCCTTTTTCATACACAACATAGGTGAGAGGTTGTATGTCACAAGCATTACCGGCCAACAACTTATTTAGAATTTAACATAAAAAATGGATTAAATCCATCTGTAACAAGACCAAGTCTAAGATTGCGTGGATCAGATGAAAAAGATTTCCATTGTTTATTCATCATGTTCCATGCCATAGAATCCACAGGATGACGCATTTTTCCATCGTTGCTTCTATTATTGAAATGCCATCTTAAATCTTCTGCCATTTTCTGAGATCTAAACAATCTTCTAAATCTTGGAATTATTCGAAAATATCTCAACACTTTAACTGGAACACCTTGTATAATCTCCTTGGTATCTTAATTTATTTTCCATCTTGAAGACCCACATATTGGACAAGCATTTAAATCTTTGTATTCTTTTCTAAAAAGACAACAGTCGTTTTCACAAGCATGTATTTTTTCAAAACCCATATAAAATTGCTTAAGAATTTTTTTTACTTCATATAAAGTCTTAGGAAGTACGTTATCTTTCGATAGAAACAATTATTATACATTTAGAAGCTTGTCAAACCCATTATCAGATAGACCGGTCTCACATTTAAGATTATATAAGACAGTGATGGAAGATAATTTTGTATAATCAGTACAACCAGGATACAATGGAGTTTCCGCATCTTCCAAATTCTTAAGTAACTAATGCTCTCATCTTCGACCGTCAACATCATCCTTATCATCATCAAAAACATCATGATTCATAAAATCTTCATCTTCATAGTGGATCATCTTGAATAAGTCATACATATCAAACATCTTTTTTTTTTATCCGTATTCATTTGCTCGCTGTGACTATACCACATGCTGCTCTTATATTTAGGATCCATTCCTTTTATAATTAAATGCTCAACGATGATGTTGTCATCATGACGTTTAAGATTTTGACAATCTATGCATGGGCACAAAATTTTCTCCACATCTCTCTGATTTGTCTTTGCCACACGCACGAAATTCATAGCTCCTTGTTGATACTCTATACTAGTTCCGCGACAAAAAATAATAAACATAATTTTTTTAAGTTTTAATATTAGCATATATATGTTAATTCTCAAAATGTGTTTTAAGAAGTATTTATATAGTCACCTATTTACATACACCCAATCCTTTTCCATCAACGGTATAGGCAATCCAACAATATGTACACGAGCAAGTCAATGAAAATGGATAAGCATGCAACTTAGCAATATTCAAGTACTGCAAGCATGCAACACATTTAACTCAATTGAACACAGCAACATCCAAATAGATAATAGAAAAATAAAACAATATATAACTTAGTGAATAGAATACAGTAGCCACATGACGAACTGAATATGCCATTTAAGTTAAGGCTTTAATACAAATGGTTTTCTTTACATTTTTTTTACAAGAAAATAAACAATGCATTCAAAAGCACTTCTTTAAGCAGGGCTGAATTTGTATCACCAGACACATTTTTCAAGATTATTTTGCTTCTGTCCCACATGGATGCAATAAAAAGAGAATGGTTAACAACGTAAAAATAACTAACTGCACTTATTTTAAAAAATAAAAAAACTACACTGCACTTGTTATAAAAATGACTATACTGATTTTTTGAAAAAAAACTGCATTTGTTAAAACTTAAAAAAAAAACAGCATTTGTTCAAAACAAAAATCTGCAATTGTTCCAAAAAAAAATGCATTTGTTCAAAACTTAATAAAAAAACTACATTTTTTTATAAGAAAAAATCTGCATTTGTTAAAAAAAAAAGCATTTGTTTCAAAAAAAATCGCGTTTCTTCAACATGACTTAGTGCGACATCATGGAGGAATTAAGACAATACATGATCGGTTGCAGGTATGGTTACTAGCAAATGAAAAGCACTGGCTTGAATTGCACCATTAATTGTTTAGGCCATAGAAGGTTATGTAGGTTCAAGCTATGGAGGGACAGAAAGTGTTAATTGAAGTGTGAGCTGCAAAAGCTTTAAATAAGATTGATATATGAAGTTGCAATAATCGATATATAGTTTGACTACTGCCGGTATACGGTTGCTACCTTGAGAACTGAAAAAAAGATTAAAATTTGAAGTTACGATAGTGTAGCATAGTAGACTAACGTGAATAGTTATGATGTTCTGACGCTAATTGAAGCGAGAGTTGTTGAAGCAATTGAAGTGTGTGAACTAACTTATATTGCTAAATTGCCAACCTCGACATGCTAGAATTGAATTCTGAGTTGCATACTACTATAACTAAGTTGTTGAAGTGTGTAGCGCGATTGATGAAGACATATGCTGATGTTGAAGCAAGGAGCACTGGCAATGGGCATGCATGAAAATGGTTAACACAAGGTTGCAATTGTAGAACGAAACTTTTAAGCAAAATGATTTGATGTTGCAAATGTGCGAGGATGCACCCAAGTTGATTAATGCAAATATATTTCACATAAAATTGGTCTTAAAATCATTGAATGAGTATTTCTAGTTAGGGATATACTTAGCTTTAAGATTTTATAAAAGTCAAATTGTGACACCTTCCACAATAAACAGACCAAACTATGAACAAACCAGTCAACTTGTGATTGTAATTCCAATTAAGCAACTAAAAGTTGAAAAAATGTAGCTTCCGTAGCTGCTCAACTACCTTCTAGAAAAATTAATTCCAGTAGCTCCCTTATACCAGACCAATATAGTGATATGGCATCATGGTCTTAATGCCATCTTACTCTGCATGATCTAAAATTGAACCCTCTTTTACAAACCTATAATTTTGTAATCTATCGGTCGATAAAGAAAGGGCGAATTCACCAAGGGGGATAATATCCGATCCCTTGCAATGTGAACTTGAAAATGGTAGCTACCAGATTCAAATTTTGATAACACCTTTATAAAAGAACTCTACTATCAAAATTTGTGGTTTGCTTTTGATCAATAATAATTAGATGGACTACAGTGACCTTGCTTCGCGATCAACTGCATTATGATCAGGCCTAACATGCGACAAGCTTTACATGACAAGATTCATGATATACACTCCTGGTTTAATCTAATTTTACAAAATAGAAATACACGCTCTGGCATTTTGATCCATATTTTCAGCTGTTAGGATAGTATAGATACTAAGCTTACGGAATCTGAGCATGTGAACAATATTTTGAAAGGGTAATTTCAGCAACCAAACAAACAAATATACAAAATTATATACGATAAATATAAAACTATAACCGTTGGATAGATACATTAATAACGATAGTTTGTAAAGGCGGATGCTTTTATGTTTTATCCCTCAGAAATTAGTATACAATGTATTTAGTGACTGCATGGGAGTAGATTGTTTCAACAAACTGAAGTCAATCATGCATTTTAACGTAAAGAAGCTAACGTTTCCAACCTCCTACCAACATGAACTGCAAGGCAGTTCAGGCATTGAGCATAGAATACCATGTGCCTCAACCAGCAAAGTCTTGCACCAGCTTGTTATATATGGTCGGAAAAAATAAAAAATAGAGACGTAAAGTTCAAAGTAAAAAAAAAATCAGATGTTAGCTACTGAATCCTAACGAACCAGGAATTTGACTACTCAAAACTTTTTTTTCTGAATTACCATAAATTCCCTTCTTAATTTCATTTCGTTCCTTTCATTTGTTCACATCTTCTCTATCCAACTTTACGACAAGCCATTACGCATGGCAATTAAACACCATCGCAATCATTCAACCTAATTTACTGGTAATTATAACAGTAGTTCCATGAATTTGATTATATTCAATTTTCTGTCAACACACGTTTATGCCAAGGTAATATTTTTCTCATTGGTAATGTAGACATCTTCATGGGAAAATCATCAAAAGAATGATCCACTAAATAAGAAAGTGACAACATAATAAATCAATACCATTCTAATAACCACGACATAATCATAGATGTATGCTATCAATTGAAAAGACAGAATAACATGGAAAATTTTCAGGTTTCTAGTGGATATTGCACCATGAATTGTGATTAGACCGATTCAAGCTTTAGTACCTTACAATGCATAATTTGACTTTGTGTTGTAATATATAATACAAATAATACAAACATATACTGAAGAAGAGGAAAATGATACAGTATTTAAACTCCTTTTCGCATGTTCAGAACAGTGGTTTAGCCTATCTTTAAAATTAAACAAGAAAATAGTGTATGACTATAAAAGAAAGAAAGAAAATCTCAATATTAATTTGGTAGTTAACACATTTACTTGCTTGATCATGATAATTGACATTTTATTGTAGATATCTGCATAATCTGCAATCTATATCATTGACTTAATCTTAGTGTGAAAAAGTTGCCCATCACTCTCACATATAATATAAGATGGTTCAATGCACATTAATAATATTAATCAAATGGTATTTCCCGTTGCCTTTAGTTCCCTTTATTATCTGAAAATGATATTTCATATTAATGCTTAAACAATTTCTTTATTGATACGATCTACTAACATACACGAAAAACGTACATGTAAATTAAAAAACGGAAAACTGAGGCCAAATAAAAAATCACAAAGAAAGTAAAGCACGTATACTTTCTATAGTTAGATGCTAGCTGCAAGTTGTCATTCGCATGATAACATTTATTAATGAGCTATTTAGCATCACTCTCAAAGTATAGATAGAAACCAATTATTTAATATATATATCTAACTCTGATAAATGACTACTTCCAGTTCAGGCTTCAAACCTACAGTTAAACCACAAGATAACCTATTTTCATAAGCTATGAACACGTTCCAATTGAGTCAACAAATTCCCTAATTTAGGAAATTAACTTACTTGATTCAGTTAAGGCAGGTTACGATGACGAAGACTAATTTGAGTCGCCCAAGTAGCTACCCTAAATTGCACCGTCCAGGCAGTTGGCAAAGTGGCGATTGAGCGCTGGCCCTCAATTGAGTCGAGTGAAGAGGAAGGTGAGTCGAGTGGAGACGAAGGTGAATTGATTGAATGGAGGAACGTTGAAATGGGGAAAAAATCAAGGAAAGTAATTTTGTGGAAGACCTAGGAAAGTAACCGAAAATTAGTGGTTTTAGGTGGAAAAATCAGAAATAGAGAGGGAAACAAAACGTAAATGGGGGAATAATGAAATGTAACTGGGAAATTAGTGGAAACATGAAATTAATGTAACCACACGTGAAATTAACGTAACCAAAACCCCAAAGACAAAATTTAAAAACACATTAGCTACATATACATAACAACGCTACCAATGAATGTAACCATATTTATGTTTTCTTGTAGTGATTTTTTTTCCTTGGCATTTTTACTTTCAATTCTTGTTGAGTGTGGTTCCACTTTTCTCTAACCATATTGGTGAAGAACATTCATTGTAACTTTGCGGTTTGAACCATTTTTGTGAAAACATTTGGCGCCCACCATGGGGTCGTAATCGCCTCTTTTCTTGTTGAAGTCCAGTGAGATATCTTAGGAGAAACTTTGCTTGAATTTCGAGCATGGCAGAGGGAACTATCGACGAAATTGACGACCCCATCAATAGTGTTAATTTTGTCGCGTCACCCACTGTCCAATTTGAAGTCAGAGAACCATCAGAAATTGAGGAATCCATAACCAAGAGAGACTAGAAGAAGCGATGGTGGGACTGGCAAGTCAGATATCCATTGCAAATGATACAATGATGAAAAAACTTGAGTCAATGCTTGTTATTCAAGCCGCTACCGCAAAAGCCACACTAAGTGCCTCTTGTTTTCTACCCGCCCGAACAAGTCAGGAATACGGTGCAGAATCCTCTGCTTCAGATGTGAAACAACAAGATTCTGTTCAGAAGGACATATATCATGTTAATATGGATCATAGAATAGCTAAAGCACCCATGCGCAACCACTCCAGTGACACAATTTCTCAACGGGTAAATGATCCTACAAAAGGGACGTTCCTCTGAAAAGAAAGCCCATATTCCATGTCTCCATATTGTAATCACACACTTAAGTAAGGATTTGGCAAGGAATAAGGCACTTATTCCATAGGTCGGGGCAAAAAGAAGGAATATATTCTAGAAATGGCATGCGAAACTGTGAAGCATAACCTAAGGAAAAAAGATAATCGAAAAGAGCGGGAATTTTCTCCTACTAAGACCCCACTCACCGAAAGAATCAAAATAGCTATATATCCACAGGAATTTAAACCCCCAATGTTGCAACCCTACGAAGGAACAAGCGACCCCATTGCGTTCCTGTGCAGATACGATCAACATATGAACGGGGTACGCGCTACCGATGAGATCAAATGCCTGTACTTTCTGACTTATCTAGAAGAAGTGGCTACCTCTGGTTCGCAAAACTACCACCGAAGTCTGTGGACGATTTTGCTATCTTGGCTAAATTTTTCAGTAAGCAATTCAGATTCCAAGCAATAAGAATACGGGATGTCATGGAGCTAAGTGAAATACATCAAAGACCAGGAGAATCCATCATAGGTTTTCTCACCCACTTTAACATGGCAGTGGCTGAAGTTGAAAATTATGAACCCCGACTAGTGCTGATGGCTTTGAAGGGGGCCATACGTAAAAAGACCAGGGTAGGACGATGGATTAAGAAGAAAAAACCAAGCACGCTCGAGCAACTACTTAATAAAGATGAAGAATGTATCAATGTTGAAGAAAATCCAGTGCGTTATGGTACACAAAGTGACTTTAATAGTTGGAAGAGGAACAATGAAGGAAAAGATAACCGGGCTAAGAAGAAGCTCTGCTTCTTCAAAAATTCTGAACTCACTCCCCTCAATGACACCATTGGGAATATTTTCACGGCAACTAAGGATACAAAGAAATATTCGATCCCTAAACAAATGCAAGTCAAAAATGCCGCTATGAGATCAGGAAGGTTTTGTCAATTTCATAACCAGCCAGGGCATGATACTAATGATTGAAAGCATTTAAAATCATTAATTGAGGGGCTGATCAGGAGGTATCGTTTACAGCAATACATATGAGCTCTTGAACACTGCATCAACCCTGTGCATGCAAGGGGAAATAAGTAATGGGTGGATCACTCATGCCAATCCAAAACCAATACTTACCTAAGGACTAAAAGTCAGCCCACTAGTGTCAGCGACCCCGAATGAATGACTTCTATCGCTTTACCTTGTTTTATTGTTTTTGTCTCGCCTTATTACTTAAGTCACACTATTCTACTTTGTTACTTGCTATATTCATGAAAGTAATTGATAGTAGTTTATCGACAAAATGCCTTACAAAATAAAAGTCATGAACTTACTTGACGAACATACTTGTAAGCTCCTACTAAAAGTCGGTTTCTTAAAATGTAGGCATGATCGGAATGGTCACCCATTGACAGCTAAAACCATACTGGAAGGTTTCCAAAAACATGTTTCAAGCAAAACAACTTGGGAGCCAAAAAATATCATGCAAATTGAGTCGGATAAAAATCACTTCGCTGTGAAAGAATAAATTGTTCTGGAAAGACGTAGCAAACAAACTCCAAGTCATAAGGCCAAACTTTTCGCTATGGAACATGCCAAACTCTTAGCAAAGGTCGATAGGAGAAGTCAGCGTCATGCTTTGAGGAAAATTACAAAGAAAACTATCAAATTTGTCCCACGGATGAAAATTGTTAGTCCCAAAAGAGGCGCCTTGTTAGGTGCAGGATACGAAGTCTTTAAGTCGAGCAAAAATTTGATAAGAAGAATTAGTGTCCACCTCCGAGATGAAGCATAAAGTGGGAAAGATCAGTATAACAGAAATCCTAGTCGAAAGGGGTAACAAAACAATTCAGAAATCCTAGCAGAAAGGGGGTAACAAAACAATTCATAAATCCTAGCCGAAAGGGGGTAACAAAACAATTCAGAAATCCTAGCCGAAAGGGGGTATCATAAATCCTAGCCGAAAGGGGTATTCATTCTAGGTCTTTCTTGAAGCTAAAATAACCATATCGAGCAAGGACCTAGAATGGATCGAAAACTTGAAACTCAAGTCCTCCCCTGGGGGCACGTATTCAAGACCAATTTCCAAAGGGCTTGGGTCACCAAGTCAGTGAGGAGTGGGGTAGAATACATATTTAAAAAAAAAATGTGTGTGTGTATATATATATATAAAAGAAAGCGTGCTTAATCGAGCGAAAGACGCAAATTAAATATAGAAAATATAAACCTCTTCAAGATACATGTTTTAAGGTTCTGAGACGACCCGATTTCCCGTTCTCACGGAAACAAGGTTATCTTTGGAATATAACACAGAAACATATAATAGCAGAACAGAATTAAATAAATACACCAGAATGAACAACAAAATATACTGGATAAAAGTAATCATCAGAGTTACACAGTATACAGGATCTTACTTAGCACAAATACAGTTCAGCTATACATAAATGTCTACAGCGGAAATAAACAAAATATGTACAATAGGAGCTGAACAGCATAAAAGGAAATAAATGATAGAATCCATCTTCAGCTCCAGCTATCCAGAAAGAACCAGCTAAACCTGAATACAAGGCTGCCCGTGTAGAAAAAGGGGCACCCGAGTTTGAAAGTGAAACAAACTACGAGTCAGTCATGGGACTGGTATGAGAAATCCACTCAACACATATATAATCGGCAAATCACAGGACCACGCCACTTTCGTGGAACGGGTTTACTCCATTGGATTGCCAGTGCTTTAAAACAAATCTTTCTTTTTAAACATCGCTATGCTTTTTATAAAAATGAAGCCGTTATAAGACTCAGTTCCCATCACACAATGCAACGCAAACCGGAGGATAGAGTTTTACCTTATAACGGCCAAAAGATGCTTGATACGAATAAAACAAAGGCATTTGATATTATTGCTAGTGTTTATATGTTTTGAAAACAATTTCAAATCATAACTATCAATCATAGACGGCATTAATGCCCCATACCACTATGTCGCCATATATAGGTATACAATCAAAACCGCACGATGTCGTATTTGGAAATTGGTTTTCCGTCATGAACCAAGGCAAAAGATAGTCCTTACCGAATTCGAGACTGCCTAGCCCGAGCCTCAGGGTCAGAGCGCATCGACCCTTGGATCGTCAGGGCCGGTCCACCGATGTGGATTAAAATGCCTGAACACTGCGTTTCCCCGCCCTTTGGGGCGTAAATGAGCCAACGAATGACTCCATCGGACCCGGATCGTCCGATCAAACCGAGGCGCCTCGCAACAGCAACAACCACATAGGTGAAAAGTATATAAATGTCAGGGCTGGTAGGTCACTGACACCACCCTAGCTAGGAAGAAACGCAGGCCCTCCCTGATGTCCTCTCCCGTTTTAGGTTCATACCGGGGTGTGAGGCTCGCGAATTCACGTTATACACAAAGCTACGCCACACAGGCGGTGCTTTGATCATCACCACAAGACTTTGCTTTTCAACAGAAGTCCTGATCACTGCATCTTAGCATGCCACACAGGCAATTCACACCGTGCAACTGATGGCTATCAATCACACAGAACAAATTCCCATGTCGGACACACAGTCCATTTACAAGTCCGTTCTGGGTCTGAACGAAACCGGAGGCACTAAATACCTCGCAAACCCATCGATCACCACGTACGTCTGGACGATCACCACTCATTATCCATATTTCGGGATGCCTCCCAATCAGGACCTCGGTTACCATCCAAACGAGGTGAAGATCTCCGGTCTTCGACCACCGTCTTTATCTTCGACTTTCAATCGTCGGTCAATTATTTGAAATGAGAATTAACTCGGCCTTCTCAAATAATTAGCGTATATTTAGAATTTCAAATCGATTTATTTCAATGGTTAAATTATTCGACAACACCAATTATGTTCTTTAATGTAATTTTCACACCAAACACATTCAACCATCAAAAGCCACAAAAATCAAGCAAATTCAGTTTATTTCCATTCCATATCGCTTATGATATTTTATAACTATTTATCGCTATTTTTATTTATTTTAAAATAGCCATTTTATTCAAAACGACGCTTCGGGCCATAAGGCGGCCGTGGCGCTGTTTTTCTTCAGATTTGATTTACACATATCTGAAAATCTAACCGTTGGATCTTCACAAAATTTACATCATTAGAAAGGTCTTTTCAAAACGAATCCAACGGTTCCAGTTTCAGGAAAATCCGACGGTCGGATCTCCCGGTACAATCGTTTGAAGTTTCGATTTCAAAATACGAACTGCAGCGTCGTTATTCGATTAAATATAATTATATTTATATATATAAATAAATATAATCGTTTCTGGCGCTGTTTTTCTTCAGATTTGAATTAAACATTCCAGACAATCCAACCGTTGGATTTCTACAAAGTTGGTGCCGTTGGGAAGATATTTCCAAGGCGAACCCGACGGTTGAGGTTTCGGGAAAATCCAATGGTCGGATTTCCCGCACTAGTCGTTTGAAATCACGGTTTCAAAATACGAACTGCACGGCCTCGTTTCGTTTTAATTTTATTTATATTTATATATTTATATAAATATAGTTCATTCAATGATTTCCATATCGTTTTCACTTCAAATATTTTTCTAACGCCTTAAATTTTGGAAAAATTTCGCCATAACCTCCCCTGCACCGGGAGCATCGGGAAATCGCAAATAGCGTTCCCGGTCCTTCTAATCTCAAAAAGAAAAAGAAAAAGCCAAGCGGCTAGCCAACAGGCTCAAAATCATCACCCAAACAAATCAGTAAATGTGTACCTATTTGTCGGGCACAAAATTTTATTCCTCTTCTCTAGCCCCTTTGCTATAACCTGTTCAATGAATATTGCATGTACATATATATATACAGTTCTTATCATTTATCAATTTCTATTCGATTTCATATTTGATTTCTATTTGGTTTAAAAACACCATTCATTCTAATGTTACATAAATAGGTGCAAATCATTTCATTAGCTAATTAATGAATATTTCAACTCATATATGTTTATTTTGAACAAGTGGCTATTTTTAACACTTCACATTTCAACGATTTATGCATACAATAAAAATGTGATTTTTATTGTAAAACGATTCATTTCAAAACACTATTTTTCTATATAGTTCATATAGGTGACAAAATAGGATTTTTATCATAAAACAATTTATTTCAAAATATGAATACCATTCAACACATGAATTTCTAAACAACGAATGAATATCAATTCAACACATGAATGTTTTCAATAGTTTTTATATATAGATAAAAATGTGATTTTTGTTATCGAACAATTTATTTCAAAATATGAATACCATTCAACACATGAATTTCTAAACAACGAATGAATATCAATTCAACACATGAATGTTTTCAATAGTTTTTATATATAGATAAAAATGTGATTTTTATTATCGAACAATTTATTTCAAAATATGAATACCATTCAACACATGAATTTCTAAACAACGAATGAATATCAATTCAACACATGAATGTTTTCTATACAATGAATAAATATAGTTTAAGCATATGAAAATAATTCAAACACACAAATATTATTCAAAATTTCGGCAGCATAACGGCAGGGTAGTTACACCGGCACCGTCCCTAGTACGGCTCCTCGCTCTACCTTAAAACCTCGCGGTTTTTGACAATGGGGATCATGCATCTAGTTCGCACGCAGGCGGCATGTATATATTTATTTCATTTCCACAAACTAATCCTATGTGGTTTCAACCAAATATTTCACAATCACAAACGGGTATTTTTCAACCACCATCAACCAATATCAATCACAACAATCCCAAACAATCATTCGCTATCAACCAATTTTCACAACAATTTCAACCAATAAATATCGTCCATGGTTTGTGGACGAGGGGCGTATATATATATATATATATAGATATTTATGTATAGCTTATTCACTTTTATCTCAACACATATATAATTATTTTTAAATCAGAAATCTCACCAATAGCTATCCAACTGCACGACTCTTCCTTTATAGAAATCTTCGCCTTTTGTCGCTTTCTCCCGTATTCTCTACATATGTAAAAATCGAATTTTTACGATGCTATTCAATATATAAAAATATGATTTTTTTCCACGCTATTCAATATATAAAAATATGATTTTTTCCACGCTATTCAATATATAAAAATATGATTTTTACTTCGACTTTCAACATATAAAAATATGATTTTTACTTCGACTTTCAACATATAAAAATATGATTTTTACTTCTTTTTAAATTTCTAATCTCCTTCTATTTTAAATCTTAAAATAAATTAGTTTATAGATCATTTTAAAATCAGTTTTTAAATCATTATAAAAATTCAGTTTTTAAGAATTGTAAATCAGTTTTTAAAACTTCATAAAAATTCAGTTTTTTAAGAATTGTAAATCAGTTTTTAAAACTTCATAAAAATTCCAGTTTCAAAATGTTTTTTTTTTTAAAAAAAAAATTTCAGTTTCAAAAATGCTTTTTAAAAATTACAGTTTCAAAATCTATTTAAAAATTACTGTTTTAAAATCTATTTAAAAATTACAGTTTTAAAATCTATTTAAAAATTACAGTTTTAAAATCTATAAAAAAAATAAAATAACAGAGCTAAAAAAAACTTACAAAAAGGGGGGGGTTTCGCAGACGTCGGAGGCGGGGCTCTCGAGGGTGGCGTTGTGGCTTCGAACGGGGGAGGCGCTTCAAGCCTCGAACGGAGAGGCGATGGCTTCTGGGTTCGAACGCGATGGCTTCGATCGAATGGGGGGCGACGGGTGCGGTGATGGGTACGGCGCTCGAACGATTCCTAGTGTTTTTTTTTTTTTTTTTCTGAATAATGAAGTCGGGGGGGGGGGGGGCCAGGAAGAAGAATAAAGGGAGGGAGGAGTATTTTTTTTATTATTTAATTATTAAATTTCGCAAAAAGGTTGACTTTTATCCACGACCTCGAAACGAGGCCCACCGCCTGTCGTCCATAGCGTTTTACCCCCATTCTGAACACAATGGGATATGTATCGCAAGCTGATTTGATCGTTGCAATCAGTTTCCTTTTGAATTTTCACTTAAATCACTATATTGAATTTTAAACGCGCATTTCAAATTACCGGGGTCACATACTAACTAGAAAAATTCCAGAAAATATTTTCTAGCTTCGTATTGACGATACGGTGCTAACAAAACTAGTTTCGTCGAATTCTGAGACCGTTTGAAAAATGGCCAATTTCCAGTCGATTAAAATCAACGGAAACTGATCAAACGCGTTTTCCTTTGCCACGCTCACATATTGATTCGAAAAATTATGAAATTTGAAACCTAACAATAACTTGACACTACGGATCTAACAAAAGTGGTTTCGTCGAAATCCGAGGTCATTTGCAAAATGTCCATTTTTAAGGGCCTGAATTCCATAGCGACTATTCAGAACTTTCAACTGGACATATCTTTTGATTCCCGCTATCAAATTTCGATTGGTCGGATTCGTTAGAAAGATATCATCAATTAGATACTAAAGTTTTTGGTCTCACTAAAATCCGGATTGTTTTGCGCCCGGTATATTCAATTGAAGTTTGAAATCGAATTATCGAACTACCGCGCCATTTTCAATTCTATATATAATTATAATTAATTTTATTGGTTTTCAAATGTCGATTTCAACTCAGTTTTCATCTCCATTATTTAAAATATTTATTTTAAATATTTAAAATCCATTATTTTAGCCAATTTAAAATTTTTAAATTGGTTCAGATTTTCTGGGTCGTTACAATCTCCCCCACTTAAAACTTTTCGTCCCCGAAAAGGAATAAAGTCGAAAGTGGTTTGATAAATCTACAATCACACAATACAACAACCAATTCAATTGTTTTTAACATTCAGAGTATAGAATAAATAGTGCACATCCATGGGAAGAAAATTGCAATAGAATAGAGAATTAAATGGTAATGCAAAGTAGGGTAAATGTACCTTGCACCAGAGTCAATCAGAGATATCTACTCGGCATCTAGGATAAGCTTTCTGAATGCTCTCCTCAGTTTCCCAAGTACAATCGCGCGGATCTCCACTCCATTGCACTTTGACTAAGTGAACCTTCTTGTTTCTCAGCTCTTTGGTTTCTTTGCCGATAATCTTTAGCGGCTCACGCCTCACGGCTAATTCTGGGGTAATTTCAATATCCTGTTGAGCTGCTTCTTCCACGATCAAGTCTGGATCATGAACGTGCTTTCGAAGTTGAGATATATGAAATACATCATGCACTCCAGGCAACCAGTCAGGCAGTTTAACTTTATATGCGAGAGTTCCAATCCGTTCCAGAATAGGAAACGGACCAATGAATTTGGGTGCTAACTTTCCAGTTTTACCGAACCGGATAACTCCTCTCATCGGCGATACTTTCAAATATACATAGTCGCCAACTTCGAAGGATATATCTCTTCTTCTTTTATCGGCATAGCTCTTTTGTCGGCTTTGAGCGGCGAGTAATCTCTTCTTAATAAAATCGACTTTGTCGGCAGCTTCTCGAATCATATCGGGACCTAACACAAGTCTATTTCCAGGCTCGACCCAACAAGCAGGAGATCGGCACGGTCTACCATACAATGCTTCGAATGGCGACATTGTCAGACTCGCCTGGTAGCTGTTGTTATAAGAGAATTCAGCCAAATGCAGATGGTCTTCCCATGATCCACCGAAATCTATAACACAAGCCCGCAATAGATCTTCTAAAATGCGATTCACCCTCTCAGTCTGACCGTCTGTCTGAGGATGATAAGCGGTGCTCAAGTTTAACTTCGTTCCCAGCTCGACTTGAAATGCTTCCCAGAATTTACTAGTGAAAATTGTATCTCTATCACTTACTATACTGAGCAGCACTCCATGTAGTCTAACTATTTCCCTGAAGTAAATCTGCGCCAGACTCTGAGCAGTTCTGTTTGATTTGACAGGTATGAAATGGGCGGTCTTCGTGAAACGATCTACGATCACCCAAATACTGTCATTTCCTTTTCTGGTTCTGGGCAAACCATCAATGAAATCCATAGAAATATGTTCCCACTTCCAGCCAGGAACTTCCAGTGGTTGTAACAATCCAACCAGTTTCTGTTGATCACTTTTGACTAGCTGGCAAGTAGGGCATCGGCTAACATATATTGAAACATCTCTTTTCATAGCCTTCCACCAGAATGTTCGTTTGAGATCGTTGTACATTTTGGCCACACCAGGATGGATACTCAGCTTGGACTTGTGACACTCGTTTAACACTTCCCTTTTTAGCTCAGGAACGTCAGGAACACAAATCCTTCCTTTTAGCCTCAAGGTCTCGTCGTTATCTATTTGAAAACACGAGGGTTCGCCTTTCTGAATCCTTTTAATCATATCCTTAATAAAGTTATCCTCTTTCTGAAGAATAGATATTTTATCAATCAAGGACGTCGTGATAATAAAGCTAGCGATCATTACATTCTTTCTGCTCAGCGCGTCGGCCACGACATTGGCTTTCCCTGGAGTATATATAATTTCAAAGTCATATGCTGCAAGAAACTCCAGCCAACGTTGCTGCCTCAAATTTAAGTCCTTCTGAGTGAACAGATACTTTAACGACTGGTGATCTGTAAACAGTTCAAATCTCTCGCCCAGAAGATAATGTCTCCAGATTTTCAAAGAGAATATGATAGCCAATAACTCAAGATCATGAGTTACATAGTTTTTCTCGTGCGGCTTCAGTTGACGGCTAGCATAAGCAATCACTTGGCCTCTTTGCATTAACACTGCGCCAAGGCCTTCTCTAGAAGCATCAGTCCAGACTTTTAAATCTTGGTTGCCATCTATGATGGTTAACACTGGAGCTGTTGTTAATCTCAACTTCAGCTCTTCGAAAGCCTCCTCACTCTCTTGAGTCCATTTGAATTTAGAATGCTTCTTTGTAAGCTTCGTTAAGTGACCAGATATCTTCGAAAAGTCTTTAACGAACTTTCGGTAATAGCTAGCCAATCCGAGGAAACTGCGGACTTCAGTGGGAGTACTGGGTTGTTTCCAATTCTGAATAGCTGTGATTTTGCCTGGATCCACAGCGATTCCATCTTTCGATACGACATGGCCCAGAAATTTCACTTCATCTTGCCAGAATATACATTTGGAAAACTTGGCTTTTAATACATTCCGTCTGAGAATTTCTAACACTTGTTCCAAATGCTTTTCATGTTCGGCCTTTGATTTAGAGAAGATTAGAATATCATCAATAAAAACCAGAACAAATTTATTCAATACTCCTCTGAATACTCTGTTCATCAGATCGACGAAATAAGCGGGAGCATTACATAAGCCGAATGGCATTACTAACCACTCGTAGAATAGGTCGGGGCCTCTGAACGCTGTCATTGGAACACACTCTTCGGCAATTCGAAGTTGATGGAATCCTGTAGCTAGGTCCATTCGTGAGAATACTTGTGCTCCATTTAATCGATCTAACAAATCATCAATCCGCGGCAATGGATACTTGTTCTTTATTGTCTGCTTATTCAGATCACGATAATCCACGCATAGCCGTAGAGTACCGTCAGATTTTGGGACAAATACCACTGCTGCACCCCAATCAGAGAAACTAGGCCTGATTAGACCTTTCCATACTAGCTGTCTTGTTTGATTGTCTAATTCCTCCTTCTCTTTCAAGGACATTCTTCGAATAGCGTGAACTACCGGCCTTGCATTAGGAATCAAAGCAATCTTGGAATCTATTTCTCTCTGCGGAGGTAAGCGAACAACTTCTTCGAACACATCCGCATAGTTTTTGACGACTGGAATGTCTTTGATGAGGTCAGGAATATTCTCTGCGACTTCAGGAACATTTTCAATTTGGGCTGGAGAAACATCGAGAGCTGACCAGAAATCTTTTCTATTAGAATTCTGACCTTCACAGGGAATGGTTATATAACTCCCGGATTTAATCTTAGCTCTAACAACTCTCTCGGCGCATCTAACCTCTGCTTCATATTTGGTTAACCAATCCAATCCCAAAATAAGATCGAATTCATCAAAGTTCATGACGACAGAGATAATAGGGAATTTATAGCAAGAAAAAGAGACGGGTACTGCACAAACCCAACTGAGATTGATGGAACCTCCTACTGGATTTCGGACAGTCATTGGCTCTTTGAGCTTCTTCAAATTCAAATCCAACTTCTTGACTGCACTCTTTGCAATAAAGCTTCGTGATGCGCCAGTATCAAACAGTACTTTAACTGGAATGTTCTTGACATTGAGTGTGCCTTCTAAGACATCTGCCCTTTCTTGACTAGCTGAGGGCTCAGAAGTTTCTGCCAATTCATTTACATGTACTGCTTCGGCTTTGTTTAAGAGCGGGCAATCCTTTGCAAGATGACCAGCCTCGCGGCACTGTTTACAATGCCTATTCTCTTGAAACTCCCCATCTTTTCCCAACCTTTTCTTCTTTTGCTTTCGATTGGCTCTATATCCATCCTTTATTGGTTTCTTTAAAGATTTACATTTCCTGGACAAATGCCCCTTCTGATTGCAATTCTTGCATATGGCAGTCGTGCCAGGTTCTTTTTCAGATCTAGCCCTTTTTCTCTTGGCACTGGCCTTCTTACTGATCTCAGACATTGTACTTGCCTCAGGAATATCAGTTTCCGACTCTGCTATGTCACTACAACAAACTTCTTCTTCGTCGCGCAACATTCCTTTCTTGTCTAGATCTTCGTATTGATAAGCCATATAAATCATTTCCGAGAAAGGAAGCTTTACATGCCCCAATACTTTATTCTGGTATTTCCTTTGAAGCCCGTGAATAAATCTCATATTTTTCCCCTTCGGATTTTGAATTAGATGAGGAGCAAAGTGAGAAAGTTCATTGAATTTCTTATGATATTCGGGAATGGTCATATCTCCTTGTATTAGATACGAAAATTCATCACATAATCTCTCGGTCGCTTCGGGAGGAGTAAATCTTTCTAAGAAAATCACTTTGAATCTGCCCCAGGTGATATCACCTTCTGGATTATCGTTAACAACAGAATCCCACCAGAACAAAGCTTCATCTTCGAGTGCCCAGGAGGCCAGTAATCTTTTCTGGTCATCCCTAAGCTTTAATGCTTCGAATATTTTCTCAGCTGAACGAATCCAAGCTTGTGTCCTCATAATAGATTCTTCGCCCGAGAACGACTTTCCACCCAGATTTCTATACTTCATGAATAGAGCTTCTATATCCGGGTCAGTATTACTTCTTCTGTTTCTGGCACTCATTTTCTAGTTCTTCTGCAAATAGCAGATCAAGTGTCAGGTCAACAGAAAAGATATTTCAAAATATAGAGACAAATACTTGAATGTAAATGTGTCTATCGAGGTGTAATTTCATTCTGCTTTACTCATACTAGGATATTACTGATCCTATCTGTATTGAGTTACCCGTCCTAGAACACTACTGGTTCTATTTCTGACGAGTTCGTTCAAATGTTATATTCCAGAACTAAGCTTAACCAAAGCTCTGATACCACGTTGAGACGACCCGATTTCCCGTTCTCACGGAAACAAGGTTATCTTTGGAATATAACACAGAAACATATAATAGCAGAACAGAATTAAATAAATATACCAGAATGAACAACAAAATATACTGGATAAAAGTAATCATCAGAGTTACACAGTATACAGGATCTTACTTAGCACAAATACAGTTCAGCTATACATAAATGTCTACAGCGGAAATAAACAAAATATGTACAATAGGAGCTGAACAGCATAAAAGGAAATAAATGATAGAATCCATCTTCAGCTCCAGCTATCCAGAAAGAACCAGCTAAACCTGAATACAAGGCTGCCCGTGTAGAAAAAGGGGCACCCGAGTTTGAAAGTGAAACAAACTACGAGTCAGTCATGGGACTGGTATGAGAAATCCACTCAACACATATATAATCGGCAAATCACAGGACCACGCCACTTTCGTGGAACGGGTTTACTCCATTGGATTGCCAGTGCTTTAAAACAAATCTTTCTTTTTAAACATCGCTATGCTTTTTATAAAAATGAAGCCGTTATAAGACTCAGTTCCCATCACACAATGCAACGCAAACCGGAGGATAGAGTTTTACCTTATAACGGCCAAAAGATGCTTGATACGAATAAAACAAAGGCATTTGATATTATTGCTAGTGTTTATATGTTTTGAAAACAATTTCAAATCATAACTATCAATCATAGACGGCATTAATGCCCCATACCACTATGTCGCCATATATAGGTATACAATCAAAACCGCACGATGTCGTATTTGGAAATTGGTTTTCCGTCATGAACCAAGGCAAAAGATAGTCCTTACCGAATTCGAGACTGCCTAGCCCGAGCCTCAGGGTCAGAGCGCATCGACCCTTGGATCGTCAGGGCCGGTCCACCGATGTGGATTAAAATGCCTGAACACTGCGTTTCCCCGCCCTTTGGGGCGTAAATGAGCCAACGAATGACTCCATCGGACCCGGATCGTCCGATCAAACCGAGGCGCCTCGCAACAGCAACAACCACATAGGTGAAAAGTATATAAATGTCAGGGCTGGTAGGTCACTGACACCACCCTAGCTAGGAAGAAACGCAGGCCCTCCCTGATGTCCTCTCCCGTTTTAGGTTCATACCGGGGTGTGAGGCTCGCGAATTCACGTTATACACAAAGCTACGCCACACAGGCGGTGCTTTGATCATCACCACAAGACTTTGCTTTTCAACAGAAGTCCTGATCACTGCATCTTAGCATGCCACACAGGCAATTCACACCGTGCAACTGATGGCTATCAATCACACAGAACAAATTCCCATGTCGGACACACAGTCCATTTACAAGTCCGTTCTGGGTCTGAACGAAACCGGAGGCACTAAATACCTCGCAAACCCATCGATCACCACGTACGTCTGGACGATCACCACTCATTATCCATATTTCGGGATGCCTCCCAATCAGGACCTCGGTTACCATCCAAACGAGGTGAAGATCTCCGGTCTTCGACCACCGTCTTTATCTTCGACTTTCAATCGTCGGTCAATTATTTGAAATGAGAATTAACTCGGCCTTCTCAAATAATTCGCGTATATTTAGAATTTCAAATCGATTTATTTCAATGGTTAAATTATTCGACAACACCAATTATGTTCTTTAATGTAATTTTCACACCAAACACATTCAACCATCAAAAGCCACAAAAATCAAGAAAATTCAGTTTATTTCCATTCCATATCGCTTATGATATTTTATAACTATTTATCGCTATTTTTATTTATTTTAAAATAGCCATTTTATTCAAAACGACGCTTCGGGCCATAAGGCGGCCGTGGCGCTGTTTTTCTTCAGATTTGATTTACACATATCTGAAAATCTAACCGTTGGATCTTCACAAAATTTACATCATTTGGAAGGTCTTTTCAAAACGAATCCAACGGTTCCAGTTTCGGGAAAATCCGACGGTCGGATCTCCCGGTACAATCGTTTGAAGTTTCGATTTCAAAATACGAACTGCAGCGTCGTTATTCGATTAAATATAATTATATTTATATATATAAATAAATATAATCGTTTCTGGCGCTGTTTTTCTTCAGATTTGAATTAAACATTCCAGACAATCCAACCGTTGGATTTCTACAAAGTTGGTGCCGTTGGGAAGATATTTCCAAGGCGAACCCGACGGTTGAGGTTTCGGGAAAATCCAATGGTCGGATTTCCCGCACTAGTCGTTTGAAATCACGGTTTCAAAATACGAACTGCACGGCCTCGTTTCGTTTTAATTTTATTTATATTTATATATTTATATAAATATAGTTCATTCAATGATTTCCATATCGTTTTCACTTCAAATATTTTTCTAACGCCTTAAATTTTGGAAAAATTTCGCCATAACCTCCCCTGCACCGGGAGCATCGGGAAATCGCAAATAGCGTTCCCGGTCCTTCTAATCTCAAAAAGAAAAAGAAAAAGCCAAGCGGCTAGCCAACAGGCTCAAAATCATCACCCAAACAAATCAGTAAATGTGTACCTATTTGTCGGGCACAAAATTTTATTCCTCTTCTCTAGCCCCTTTGCTATAACCTGTTCAATGAATATTGCATGTACATATATATATACAGTTCTTATCATTTATCAATTTCTATTCGATTTCATATTTGATTTCTATTTGGTTTAAAAACACCATTCATTCTAATGTTACATAAATAGGTGCAAATCATTTCATTAGCTAATTAATGAATATTTCAACTCATATATGTTTATTTTGAACAAGTGGCTATTTTTAACACTTCACATTTCAACGATTTATGCATACAATAAAAATGTGATTTTTATTGTAAAACGATTCATTTCAAAACACTATTTTTCTATATAGTTCATATAGGTGACAAAATAGGATTTTTATCATAAAACAATTTATTTCAAAATATGAATACCATTCAACACATGAATTTCTAAACAACGAATGAATATCAATTCAACACATGAATGTTTTCAATAGTTTTTATATATAGATAAAAATGTGATTTTTGTTATCGAACAATTTATTTCAAAATATGAATACCATTCAACACATGAATTTCTAAACAACGAATGAATATCAATTCAACACATGAATGTTTTCAATAGTTTTTATATATAGATAAAAATGTGATTTTTATTATCGAACAATTTATTTCAAAATATGAATACCATTCAACACATGAATTTCTAAACAACGAATGAATATCAATTCAACACATGAATGTTTTCTATACAATGAATAAATATAGTTTAAGCATATGAAAATAATTCAAACACACAAATATTATTCAAAATTTCGGCAGCATAAAGGCAGGGTAGTTACACCGGCACCGTCCCTAGTACGGCTCCTCGCTCTACCTTAAAACCTCGCGGTTTTTGACAATGGGGATCATGCATCTAGTTCGCACGCAGGCGGCATGTATATATTTATTTCATTTCCACAAACTAATCCTATGTGGTTTCAACCAAATATTTCACAATCACAAACGGGTATTTTTCAACCACCATCAACCAATATCAATCACAACAATCCCAAACAATCATTCGCTATCAACCAATTTTCACAACAATTTCAACCAATAAATATCGTCCATGGTTTGTGGACGAGGGGCGTATATATATATATATATATATAGATATTTATGTATAGCTTATTCACTTTTATCTCAACACATATATAATTATTTTTAAATCAGAAATCTCACCAATAGCTATCCAACTGCACGACTCTTCCTTTATAGAAATCTTCGCCTTTTGTCGCTTTCTCCCGTATTCTCTACATATGTAAAAATCGAATTTTTACGATGCTATTCAATATATAAAAATATGATTTTTTTCCACGCTATTCAATATATAAAAATATGATTTTTTCCACGCTATTCAATATATAAAAATATGATTTTTACTTCGACTTTCAACATATAAAAATATGATTTTTACTTCGACTTTCAACATATAAAAATATGATTTTTACTTCTTTTTAAATTTCTAATCTCCTTCTATTTTAAATCTTAAAATAAATTAGTTTATAGATCATTTTAAAATCAGTTTTTAAATCATTATAAAAATTCAGTTTTTAAGAATTGTAAATCAGTTTTTAAAACTTCATAAAAATTCAGTTTTTTTAAGAATTGTAAATCAGTTTTTAAAACTTCATAAAAATTCCAGTTTCAAAATGTTTTTTTTTTAAAAAAAAATTTCAGTTTCAAAAATGCTTTTTAAAAATTACAGTTTCAAAATCTATTTAAAAATTACTGTTTTAAAATCTATTTAAAAATTACAGTTTTAAAATCTATTTAAAAATTAAAGTTTTAAAATCTATAAAAAAAATAAAATAACAGAGCTAAAAAAAACTTACAAAAAGGGGGGGGGTTTTCGCAGACGTCGGAGGCGGGGCTCTCGAGGGTGGCGTTGTGGCTTCGAACGGGGGAGGCGCTTCAAGCCTCGAACGAAGAGGCGATGGCTTCTGGGTTCGAACGCGATGGCTTCGATCGAATGGGGGGCGACGGGTGCGGTGATGGGTACGGCGCTCGAACGATTCCTAGGGTTTTCTTTTTTTTTTTTTGTTTCTGAATAATGAAGTCGGGGGGGGGGGGGCCAGGAAGAAGAATAAAGGGAGGGAGAAGTATTTTTTTATTATTTAATTATTAAATTTCGCAAAAAGGTTGACTTTTATCCACGACCTCGAAACGAGGCCCACCGCCTGTCGTCCATAGCGTTTTACCCCCATTCTGAACACAATGGGATATGTATCGCAAGCTGATTTGATCGTTGCAATCAGTTTCCTTTTGAATTTTCACTTAAATCACTATATTGAATTTTAAACGCGCATTTCAAATTACCGGGGTCACATACTAACTAGAAAAATTCCAGAAAATATTTTCTAGCTTCGTATTGACGATACGGTGCTAACAAAACTAGTTTCATCGAATTCTGAGACCGTTTGAAAAATGGCCAATTTCCAGTCGATTAAAATCAACGGAAACTGATCAAACGCGTTTTCCTTTGCCACGCTCACATATTGATTCGAAAAATTATGAAATTTGAAACCTAACAATAACTTGACACTACGGATCTAACAAAAGTGGTTTCGTCGAAATCCGAGGTCATTTGCAAAATGTCCATTTTTAAGGGCCTGAATTCCATAGCGACTATTCAGAACTTTCAACTGGACATATCTTTTGATTCCCGCTATCAAATTTCGATTGGTCGGATTCGTTAGAAAGATATCATCAATTAGATACTAATGTTTTTGGTCTCACTAAAATCCGGATTGTTTTGCGCCCGGTATATTCAATTGAAGTTTGAAATCGAATTAACGAACTACCGCGCCATTTTCAATTCTATATATAATTATAATTAATTTTATTGGTTTTCAAATGTCGATTTCAACTCAGTTTTCATCGCCATTATTTAAAATATTTATTTTAAATATTTAAAATCCATTATTTTAGCCAATTTAAAATTTTTAAATTGGTTCAGATTTTCTGGGTCGTTACAGGTTCGAACCCCGAAGGATTAGAATTAACAAGTTACAAAATACGGGTAAATGCGCAAACGTCTAAGATTATAATAGACTTTTGTACGGGGGTTCAACCTTAACGATAAAACGAACTACTAATGTTAACATCGCACGCCATAAGTTGGGCGCCGTCGTACGGTTAACAAAATGCTCAACCATACAAAGGAACAACGTTAAAGTTGTAACGTGCGATGCGCCAATGAGAGGGTAACTAAATCATGCATATAAAGAAAAGCTGCAGTACCATGAACCAAAGCATAAAGTCACCAACATAAGCGTGTGATAACAACCAGGGCTGGCACCCGTGTAAACAGGCCAGTCTAAGCACAACACATTAAGATAAATAGCAGAAATAATAACAGATAAAGCTAGCCAATCATGATTTTCAGGTGGTAAAAGCAGTGGCCTTCTCCAAGGATTCAAGGGCCTTGATAAACTCAAACTTGTCTTTTTCCAAAGCTTGAATTCGGTCGATGTTCTCTTTGTTCAACCTCTGAAGATCACCAAAAAGAATATGCCAAGCGCCCATTTTCCTTACAATGTAATCTCTGACCTCCACAATAAGACCTCCAACCAAACTTGGGCGCGCCTCCAGCTGGTTGAATTCAGCCAGTATGCAGTCTTTCATAGCATCCATCTCACCAGCAATAATCTATTTGTCAAACAGATCTATGTTCAAGTCAGAGCATATGCCTTTTAAGCACCAACCTTCAAATCGTTCAACAAGTACTGGATGACATGGATTCGAAACATAAAGAGGCCTACGTACGATTGTTGGAAGATCAGCAGAATTTGAGGTGATGAATGGAAAAGCCAGGGATGGTTGGTCAGAAGCAGCTTGAGTATCTAGGACGAGAGGTTCACCCAGTATACGACATCTTTGAGGGACGCTTTTGCCAAAATTCCTTCGACTCTTTGGCCTGTTTCTTGTAACAACCCGTATTTTTAATAAACTGTTATAACATAAATCGAGGCAGAATTTAATTCAAAAATATGAATCAAGGGAAACGGGCTACGCCATTGCGTTCGTCTCGGAAAAATACGCGAAATAGAGTCCGAGTTTTCGAAAATCGGAGTCCGTATGACCCAGTTAAGGCCCATTGAAGTTTTCAGAAATTTCCATGTTAAAAACAGATTTAAATTTAATTTAAAAACAAGGGTTAGGGCAAACTGGCGCAGGCGGGAAAATTCCCGCCAGGACCTGCATGTCGACAGGCCTGTCGATAGGGTCCCAAGGGTGTCGACAGCCCTGTCGACAGCCCTGTCGACAGGGGGTGGCCGGGCTATTTGGCCTGGTGCACCATTTCTGATTTGGGCTTGGTTGTGTGGCTTGGTTCTAGAGAGTTCCGAGATCTGATGGACCTAATTCAACCTAGGGTTAATCCTAAGGCTAATATCACTCTAATCTTCTATAAATAAGACCCTAACCTACCCTAAATCACTCATTATTCATTCTAGCAACCAAACTATGTCAAATTGATTTCTCTAATGGCCTCCACCTAAAAACCCTAGCCTCCACCCTCTTCAAAAATCATTCCTTTGAAGATTTTGATGTTCATACAAGCATTTCTAAGTTGTATGAATGATCATTAGCTTGCATACATCATCAAGTTGCAAGCTTTATTTGCTAAAGCTAGAGTTTTTGGGATTTTTGTTAATTGGAGCTTTGTTTTGGGTTTTTATATGCTTGCATAAAGGGATTCTCAATCTTTATTAGTAGATTTGTGTCTTCATAATAGTTGTAAGCCCTCTTACCTTCTTTTTAGAAACTCTAAAGTTAATATGTGATGAAAGTTGGGATTTATGCATGTTTAATAAGTTATGCATGCTTATGTGAGTCCACTATGCTATGTTATGCATGTTTAATAAGTTATGCATGCTTATGCGAGTTCACTATGCTATGTTATGCATGTTTAATAAGTTATGCATGCTTATGCAAGTTCACTATGCTATGTTACATATGCTTAATAAGTTATGCATGCTTATGCGAGTCCATTATGCCATGATTTGTAAGTTTAACAAGTTATGCATGTTTATGCAAGTTCACTATGCTAAGTTATGCAAGTCCAACATGTTATGCATGTTTATTATGATATGTAAGATTCATCATGTATGTGGTGCCAAGTTCCCTCTTTCTATCCTTTATGCGTTATGACGAATATGTAAGCGATAGAATGACGTTGGGGTTTTTTTTGGGTAAAACATAAAATACATGAAAATATAAGATTGGGAATTTACCTATTAAGTTAGGTCTACCCCTTGGGAATTTACCTATTAAGTTAGGTCTACCCAAGTATTTGTTAAACTTGTAATTATGTTTGGAAAATAAAGTGGGCATGACACTTAGAAAACATAAGTGTGGCCAACTCGAGGTTGGGTTGAGTTTGTAGCGTAAACCTACCCGGAACCGACCGGCTTAACTAGTTGCTACAAACAATAGGACCCAATGTGAGAAGTTGGTCATATGTACCTGGGACCCGAGGTTAGACCAAGTTGTGGTGTAAAGCTACCCGGACCCGCCCGGCTTAACTAGTAACCGCAACAAAGTCTAATGTGAGAGGTTAAGGCACAATTAAGTTAATTAATGCCTCATGATTAGGGTTAAGTCATGGCCCACTAATACTTAACCAATTTGGGGGATCGAGGGATTGAAATGGGGTTAAGTGGTGAACTGTCGGTTACACTTAACCAATTTAATCCATGATTAGTGAGGGGTTAAACCACACTTAACCCTCTTAGAAAACCCTAGCAACGTGGTCTGTTCCAGCAGTAATCCCAGTTTGGTATCATTCACAACCCTAGAGGCTAGGCTAGGGCGGGGCACGATTACTGGACGGATGTAAGCGACCAAAGCGGCGGCTGAGTGGTACAGCGGTGCGGGTCCTGGCGGGCTACGGACGTGCACGTAATCCGGTGTTGGACGAACTCGAGGCACGGGTACCAGTAGGTTTAGACTGTGCACTATTGCTTAGGTGTTTGGGGTTGACACCCGAGGGCTTGATACACCCGAAGGTGGACCCAGCACAGTCTGACTACATCCATATGTGGGCCGTATGGACACCAACACTTGACGTGTTAGGTTTATAGGGAGCCGATCGACTAGACCGTTGGGCTGGACCTTGTATTAAGGTCACCTCATGTTATTGGGCCAAAGTTTGGGCTGAGGGATCAATACCTGTTATGTTAGTTTGCTAGTACACTATGGTGCAAAGCTTAATCTTCTTTATGTGATGACACCTTTATCTATTGCCAGCATGTTCATCTCAGTTTCCATCATGATACTAACTTTATTAGTTTATAGACTGGTCGTAGTAGGGCTTACCAGTCTTTTTGACTGACCTGTTTTCTTTCGCTTCTTTTCTTCCGTTCCCCCCCCCCCCCCCAGGTTCTCAGGGAGGGAACAGTGGTGCTTAGCTTGGATCGCTTGCTTGTTGCTGGATAGCTCATGTATGACTGGACATTGAGCTCGCTATGGTTTATCATCTTTATTTTGGGGATAGCACTATGTATTTCAGTATTTCTGTTTATGATGTACTAGACATGTTTATTTTGGCAGTTGACTTTATGATGTACTAAACTTGTTTTGAGATGATTTGAGATATTCCGCTGTTTTATTCTCACTTACTCTGATTTACATATATATATATTTATGTTCCTGTTCTGCCTTGATATATCATTATGCATGCTTACCCAGTTCTAACGCCCCCCAGAAGCTAGTGCCCCCGAAAGAGTGACCCTAGCGGAGGTGGGGTGTTACAAATTTGGTATCAGAGCATATGGTTTACAAGAAAGAACAAAAAGTTTTTAAAAGACTTTTGAAAAACTATTTTCAAAACAAGTATAAAGTATTTTCCAAAGAAAAGTCTAGTATTTTAAAAGGCTATTCCCCAAAAAGCCATTAGCGTCATCCTTCGTTCCCTTGACCTAATCTTATCTTATCTTTTGTTTCAGTATGGCTGAGAATCCTGCCATCCCGGATGGAGTAAACGTACCACTCTGGTATAGGAGACTTCTAGAAGCTAGGGCGGCAGCTGGCCCTGCAAACCCTACCCCCACTCCTCCTCCTGTAGTTGAGAATCCTCCCCCTAATGTCCCTCCTCCGGTAGTTCCTGTTCCTCCTCCAGTTGCTGAGGCTCCTCTTCCTCCTCCTCCCCCTCAGTATCCTCAGGTCGAGTTCACGAAGGTTTGTAAAGACTTCAAGGCAATGGGAGGCAAGAATTTCCTAGGCACAGAATCTTTTGTTGAAGCTAGGAATTGGCTGAAAGACACTGAGGACTTGTTTGCTATCTTTGGGATTGATGACGAGAGGAAGATCTTATTGACAGTATGGCTTTTGAAGGACGAAGCAGCCTATTGGTGGGAGGTCACCAATGGGACGAGGCCCGTCGAGACTTGGGCCGATTTGTGGGCTAGATTTGTGGCCAAGTTTCTATCTGCTGCTGAGGCGAATTTACAAATGGAGAAGTTCATCGCATTAAAGCAAGGTGATATGTCTGTCAAGGAGTATGTGAACAAGTTTAATCAGCTGGCCCGTTTTGGTTTGGATATGGTGAACACTCCTGAGAAGAAGGCTCTTCGATTTGCTAGAGGGTTGAATGAGCCGCTGCAGGGCCTGGCGATGTCACATATTCCGGATGGGGCTACTTTTGAGAGTTTGGTTGATATGGCTCTACTTCAGGGAGATGGAAAGAAGGAGGTCAGGACGAGTGATACTCAAGCAAAGAAGACTGATTCTCAAGGTAAAGGCAATCAAGGTGGTCAAAGCAGTCAGGGAAATCAGAGCAAGAATAAGAAGGGGAACAACAACAAAGGCAAGGGAAAGTGCAATTACTGTGGTGCGCCTGGACACTTTGCTAAGGATTGTAGGAAGAAGAAAAGAAAGCTTAGTGGTGGATGTTTTTCCTGTGGTGAGACTGGACACTTCAGCAAGGAATGCCCAAAGAAGAAAGGACAGGCTGGACCTTCAGGAGGGCAAGTTCATGCTCTCAATACCGCTCCAGTTCCCGATCGAGGTAGTGTTTCTGTTGAGAACCTTGTTTATGTTTCTGATCTTCCAGTTCGTACCTTGTTTGATTCTGGTGCATCACATAGCTTTATTTCATCTGATCTTGTTGATAGCTTGCACCTTAGTACTAGCTTAGTGGATGATCCCGTTTGTGTTTCGAGTCCCATCGGGGGTTCTGCTCATCTATCTATGATATGTGAGGATCTGAGGATCTCTATACTCAGTGTAGAGTTCTTGTGTAGTGCGTATGTTCTTGGTTTCAGGGGATACGGATTGATATTGGGCATGGATTGGCTGTCCAGATATGGAGCCATTCTTGATTGTGTGCATAGGGTTGTGAGGCTTGTGACTCGCCTTGGCAACACCTTAGAGATTTCATGCAATCCGAAGGATCCCGTCATGTTGTGCTATCTTGAATCTCTCGACTCGTCAGAGGAAACCCTTCAGTCTGTAAGGGTGGTCCGAGATTATCCAGATGTTTTTGAAGAAGTGAAGGGGTTTCCCCCTAAACGAGAGATTGACTTTCGCATTTATCTGATGGATAATGCTAAGCCTGTTTCTTTGCCCGTTCGGCACATGGCTCCGCGTGAGAGACGGGAGCTCAGCAAGCAAGTAAAGGAGTTGCTTGAGAAGAACTTCATCAGACGAAGTATATCCGAATGGGGAGCGCCTGTGGTGTTTGCTACTAAGGCAGATGGTTCTCTTCAACTTTGTGTGGACTATCGAGAGTTGAATAAGCTGACTAAGAAGAACAGACACCCGTTACCGAGGATCGACGATCTCTTTGACCAGCTTGTCGGTGCTTCTGTTTTCTCTCAGCTTGATCTTGCTACTGGATTTCATCAGCTCAGAGTGGCTGATGATAGTATAGACAAGACTGCATTCAGAACTCCAGATGGATTCTTTGAATGGCTTGTTATGTCGTTCGGTTTGACGAATGCACCCGCGTATTTCGTGGATTTGATGAGTAGGGTGTTTCGGGAGTTCTTGAATAAGTTTGTCGTGGTCTTCGTAGATGATATTCTGATCTTCTCCAAGGATGAAGAAGAGCACGCGAGGCATCTTGAAGAAGTGATGGATACGCTTAGAGCGCATCAGTTAAAGGCCAAGTTCTCCAAGTGTCACTTTTGGAGAAGGGAAGTTAGATTCCTTGGGCATATCGTATCCAAGCAAGGTTTAGCGGTGGATCCCGCTAAGGTGGTTGCAGTTCAGGATTGGAAGACTCCAAGGAATGCAACCGAGGTGAGAAGTTTTCTAGGTCTTGCGGGCTTTTACCGGAAGTTCATCAAGGACTTCGCGAAGATATCCGCTCCTCTTACTAAGTTGACAAAGAAGAACTTAGTTTTTGCTTGGGATATGGACTGTGAGCTTTCTTTTCAGAGACTCAAGAGAGCCCTTACCTCAGCACCAGTTCTGGCTTTACCCGATGGTGGTAAGATGTTTACCGTGTACACTGATGCATGTGGCACGGGATTGGGCGCCGTTCTAATGCAAGAAGGCAGAGTTATATGTTTTGGTGGGAGGCAACTTAAGGTGCATGAGAAGAATTGTCCCACTCATGATCTAGAGCTGGCAGCGATAGTATATGCACTCAAGGCTTGGCGTCATTATCTTCTAGGAGAGAGATTTGAGCTGTATACTGATCATAAGTCTTTAAAGTATCTCTTTTCGCAGAAGGATCTGAACTTGAGGCAGCAAAGGTGGATGGAATTCTTGGCATCCTATGATTTTGATATAGCCTATACCCCTGGCAAGGGGAATGTCGTAGCGGATGCATTGAGTAGAAAAAGGTTGACACTAAGTCCTCTATTTGTTGAGATGAAGAATTTAGAGTTCTTGGCAAACTTTGATTTCTCTTTGGCGGGTGAGTCGATGACCGGTTCTTTAGCATCTCTTGAGCTCAGGCCTACCCTTCTGGATCAAGTTGGGACTTCGCAGAAGGAAGACCCTCAGATAATTGAGATTATGGATAAGTTGATCCGAGGAGAGACATCTAGTCACCTTGCTCGGTATTCTATAGATGATAAGGGTTGGCTGAGGAGAGACGGAAGGCTTTGTGTTCCGATGGTGGAAGACTTGGTGAGGGAAGTTCTTGAGGAAGCACATCGCTCCAGGTTGACTATACATCCGGGTGGAGATAAGATGTATAAGGATATGAAGCGCATTTTCTTCTGGCCTGGAATGAAGAAGGATGTGGCAGAGTTCGTCTCTAGATGTGTTGTTTGTCAGAGAGTAAAAGCCGAGTCGAAGAAGCCCGGTGGGTTATTGCATCCTCTAGAGGTCCCGCTATGGAAGTGGGAAAGTATCTCCATGGACTTTATTGATGGGCTTCCAAGGTCAAGGAAAGGGAATACGAGCATTTGGGTTATTGTAGATAGACTTACGAAGAGTGCCCATTTCATTCCGGTGAAAAGCAAGAGGACCGCATCTTGGCTAGCATCCGTATATCTTCGTGAGATTGTGAGACTTCATGGAGTCCCTTCTAGCATTGTCAGTGACCGTGACCCAATCTTTACAAGTCAGTTCTGGAATAGCTTGCAAGAGGCTATGGGCACGAGGTTGAATCTAAGTACTGCTTATCACCCACAGACGGATGGTCAAACCGAGAGGGTGAATAGAGTACTCGAGGATCTGTTGAGGCTTTGCATCCTGGATTTTGGTGGTACTTGGGAAGACCATCTTCCTCTTGTGGAATTTGCTTATAATAACAGTTATCAGGCGAGCATTGGGATGGCACCATTTGAGGCTTTATATGGGAGGCCGTGCAAGTCGCCTACATGTTGGTGGGAGACTACCGATAAGCTTATACTTGGGCCTGATATGATTAGAGATACATCCGAGAAGGTCGAGTTGATTAGAAGACGGATGAAGGCGGCCCAAGACAGACAGAAATCCTATGCTGATAAGCGAAGATCTGATTTGGAGTTTGATGTTGGGGACATGGTTTTCGTGAAGGTTTCTCCTTTGCGGAATGTGGTCCGATTTGGAGCTGTTGGGAAGTTAGCACCGAGATTTGTTGGACCCTTCCCTATCATAGAGAGAATTGGGAAGATGGCTTATAAAGTGCAATTGCCCGAGAAGCTATCCGGAGTGCATAATGTTTTTCATGTCTCGCATCTCCGGAAGTGTTTGCATGGGTCAGCAGAGATTGTGGAGCCAAGTATTCTGGAAGATGTGGAAGTGGAGAAAGAAGCTACCTTGAGGAGAGCCCCGATTCGTATCTTGGGGACGGAGACCAAGAAGCTAAGGAATCGAGAGGTCAAATTGGTGAAGGTTCAATGGGGTGAAGCCGAAGAAGACGCAACTTGGGAAACCGAGGAGAAGATGCGTGGGCTTTATCCATTCCTTTTTGAGGGTACACTCTCAATCTCTTTCCTTTATTAGCATATCTTTCTCTTTGCTATCCATGTTTATCTAGTTATCGTGCTAATCTTGTCATGAGAACCTTAGGTAGAAACCCTATGGATGAAACATGTGTTTGAAACATGTTATGCTTGGTGGTTGCAAGTGGTTGCAAGTGTTTGCAAGTGGTTGCTCGTGGATGCATTATACACGATTAGGCACTAGATCGGCTCGCACACTCCTCATATTGCATATGCACGAGTGTTTATGCTTATTCATGGATGAAAATTGTGTGTTATCACATGGATGTTGCATATGGGTGTATGTTATGTGCACACATATAGATGATATACATTATGTTAGGAATTGCATACATATGGATTCATTTCACTAACATGATTTGCATTGATGATATTTGCATTAGATAAGTACATATACACACACCTCTGCATATGTTCATCCAGCATTTAGAATCTTGTAAGGACAATGATTGCTCGTGGATGATGCTTTGAGTAGATGGATGATTGGATGGAAGGATACGTTCTTCCTAACTTGAAGATTTCGGGGACGAAATCCTTTAAGGAGGGGAGAATGTAACAACCCGTATTTTTAATAAACTGTTATAACATAAATCGAGGCAGAATTTAATTCAAAAATATGAATCAAGGGAAACGGCTATGCCATTGCGTTCGTCTCGGAAAAATACGCGAAATAGAGTCCGAGTTTTCGAAAATCGGAGTCCGTATGACCCAGTTAAGGCCCATTGAAGTTTTCAGAAATTTCCATGTTAAAAACAGATTTAAATTTAATTTAAAAACAAGGGTTAGGGCAAACTGGCGCAGGCGGGAAAATTCCCGCCAGGACCCGCATGTCGACAGGCCTGTCGATAGGGTCCCTAGGGTGTCGACAGCCCTGTCGACAGCCCTGTCGACAGGGGGTGGCCGGGCTGTTTGGCCTGGTGCACCATTTCTGATTTGGGCTTGGTTGTGTGGCTTGGTTCTAGAGAGTTCCGAGGTCTGATGGACCTAATTCAACCTAGGGTTAATCCTAAGGCTAATATCACTCTAATCTTCTATAAATAAGACCCTAACCTACCCTAAATCACTCATTATTCATTCTAGCAACCAAACTATGTCAAATTGATTTCTCTAATGGCCTCCACCTAAAAACCCTAGCCTCCACCCTCTTCAAAAATCATTCCTATGAAGATTTTGATGTTCATACAAGCATTTCTAAGTTGTATGAATGATCATTAGCTTGCATACATCATCAAGTTGCAAGCTTTATTTGCTAAAGCTAGAGTTTTTGGGATTTTTGTTAATTGGAGCTTTGTTTTGGGTTTTTATATGCTTGCATAAAGGGCTTCTCAATCTTTATTAGTAGATTTGTGTCTTCATAATAGTTGTAAGCCCTCTTACCTTCTTTTTAGAAACTCTAAAGTTAATATGTGATGAAATTTGGGATTTATGCATGTTTAATAAGTTATGCATGCTTATGTGAGTCCACTATGCTATGTTATGCATGTTTAATAAGTTATGCATGCTTATGCGAGTTCACTATGCTATGTTATGCATGTTTAATAAGTTATGCATGCTTATGCAAGTTCACTATGCTATGTTACATATGCTTAATAAGTTATGCATGCTTATGCGAGTCCATTATGCCATGATTTGTAAGTTTAACAAGTTATGCATGTTTATGCAAGTTCACTATGCTAAGTTATGCAAGTCCAACATGTTATGCATGTTTATTATGATATGTAAGATTCATCATGTATGTGGTGCCAAGTTCCCTCTTTCTATCCTTTATGCGTTATGACGAATATGTAAGCGATAGAATGACGTTGGGGGGGTTTTTGGGTAAAACATAAAATACATGAAAATATAAGATTGGGAATTTACCTATTAAGTTAGGTCCACCCCTTGGGAATTTACCTATTAAGTTAGGTCTACCCAAGTATTTGTTAAACTTGTAATTATGTTTGGAAAATAAAGTGGGCATGACACTTAGAAAACATAAGTGTGGCCAACTCGAGGTTGGGTTGAGTTTGTAGCGTAAACCTACGCGGAACCGACCGGCTTAACTAGTTGCTACAAACAATAGGACCCAATGTGAGAAGTTGGTCATATGTACCTGGGACCCGAGGTTAGACCAAGTTGTGGTGTAAAGCTACCCGGACCCGCCCGGCTTAACTAGTAACCGCAACAAAGTCTAATGTGAGAGGTTAAGGCACAATTAAGTTAATTAATGCCTCATGATTAGGGTTAAGTCATGGCCCACTAATACTTAACCAATTTGGGGGATCGAGGGATTGAAATGGGGTTAAGTGGTGAGCTGTCGGTTACACTTAACCAATTTAATCCATGATTAGTGAGGGGTTAAACCACACTTAACCCTCTTAGAAAACCCTAGCAACGTGGTCTGTTCCAGCAGTAATCCCAGTTTGGTATCATTCACAACCCTAGAGGCTAGGGCGGGGCACGATTACTGGACGGATGTAAGCGACCAAAGTGGCGGCTGAGTGGTACAGCGGTGCGGGTCCAGGCGGGCTACGGACGTGCACGTAATCCGGTGTTGGACGAACTCGAGGCACGGGTACCAGTAGGTTTAGACTGTGCACTATTGCTTAGGTGTCTGGGGTTGACACCCGAGGGCTTGATACACCCGAAGGTGGACCCAGCACAGTCTGACTACATCCATATGTGGGCCGTATGGACACCAACACTTGACGTGTTAGGTTTATAGGGAGCCGATCGACTAGACCGTTGGGCTGGACCTTGTATTAAGGTCACCTCATGTTATTGGGCCAAAGTTTGGGCTGAGGGATCAATACCTGTTATGTTAGTTTGCTAGTACACTATGGTGCAAAGCTTAATCTTCTTTATGTGATGACACCTTTATCTATTGCCAGCATGTTCATCTCAGTTTCCATCATGATACTAACTTTATTAGTTTATAGACTGATCGTAGTAGGGCTTACCAGTCTTTTTGACTGACCTGTTTTCTTTCGCTTCTTTTCTTCCGTTTCCCCCCCCCCAGGTTCTCAGGGAGGGAACAGTGGTGCTTAGCTTGGATCGCTTGCTTGTTGCTGGATAGCTCATGTATGACTGGACATTGAGCTCGTTATGGTTTATCATCTTTATTTTGGGGATAGCACTATGTATTTCAGTATTTCTGTTTATGATGTACTAGACATGTTTATTTTGGCAGTTGACTTTATGATGTACTAAACTTGTTTTGAGATGGTTTGAGATATTCCGCTGTTTTATTCTCACTTACTCTGATTTACATATATATATATATTTATGTTCCTGTTCTGCCTTGATATATCATTATGCATGCTTACCCAGTTCTAACGCCCCCCAGAAGCTAGTGCCCCCGAAAGAGTGACCCTAGCGGAGGTGGGGTGTTACATTTCTCCTGCCAACCTTCTTCACTATTTTCTTCCTTGGTCTTTTTGACATAAAGAATTTCATCCTTGATCCTGAAGAAAAGACCAAAAGGTATTTCAGTATATTTCGGACACCAAAAGGCTATTTCAATCTGAAGTTTGGGTGATTGACAGAACAACCCAACTAAGTTTGGGCGCAAGCTGAAGCTCCGCTTGGTTTAAGCAAACAATGTCTGAGGCATTCCAGCAAATGGCTTGTAGGCAAAATCAAAGTCAAAATTCTTTTAAAAAAAAAAAGGAAGTTACATGTCATCCAGGTTTGCATTGAAGCAACATCTTCATCAAACATACCTAATTGTTTCCAAAATGTCGATCCATATTCAAACTGATCGAACCTCACTTAAGAACTCCTTAGCTCAAAGCTACTTATGAAATCGGCAACCACTCAAGCAAAACAAGGCAAAGTGAAAAGCAAAAACTCGCCTAAAACAAACCATGGTATTTTGAATCAAAAGAAAAGTTGCCTTAATCAACCAAAAGTTACTGGAAGCATGAAACAGAATAGTGAACTAAGAGAACTGAGATATTTTTAAGAAAAAACCAGGGCAAAAGTTAAAGAGTAAGGATTACCATGTAAAGTTCTCCAGAAAAGTACTGCCATCAAAAGAATTCTTTGGGAAAAGATGGAATGGAGAAGGCATATATAAAAAAAAGCTAGTCCACGATGTTCTTACCACCTCAGCCTCGTCAAAGTCAAGATCAACCAGCTAAACGAGTATAATAACCCCCGAAAGCTAACTTGCTCGAACCATCATATTATGCCTGGCAGTGCAAGCGATTTGATCTTGGTCAATCCAGAAAAATCGAGAGCCAACTAACCCCTTAGAAAATGAAGATTCAATTCACCAAACTGCTACAGTCTTTCTTTTCTTTCTTCTTTCGAAGTCCGTAATCTTCCATGAAACTAGGAAATCACGAACTTCGAAGGACAAAAAATGTTTATCCCCAATTGGTGTATCAAATCTTCACAAAACGCACAAGACAGTCGTTGCAGAATTTAGACTTACATGAACGACCTAGGATATTCGAATCGTTCAGATAAAGTAGAAGGTAGACTCACATAACAAAAGTTGAGCATATCAGCGAAGAACACGTAACATCGAAGTTGATGGGTCCTGTACCGGTCATATAGGTAGACTCAAGTATGCCAAAGGGCAAGGCGGCCCCAACAAGCGTAGAAGGTTCGTACCTAAAATATGGATCGCCCGCCCTGATATCCAAAGGTTGTTTGCGTGTAGCCTGGAGAATAGTGAACAAGCGCAGCCTAGAAAGTCGTCCGTCTATGTCTAAAGAAGTCGGTCGCTCATGGCAGGTAACACAAAGATGCTAAGAGTGTTCGCACATGCAATATCTTTACAAGATTCGATTGGTCGCCCATCTACTATCAAACATAGATGCTCCGACCAGGCAGTTGCAAAAGGCTCAACAAGATCCGGTCGACCATTCTTACACTAACCGGGAAGCTCTGACAAAGTCGCGCCTATGCTCTTATTGCTTGTACATCAGTTCAATATACCAGGACCAATGCAATCATTTGTTCCTATGCACCTATTCGCTCCTATGAAGCCGTTCATCCAAGACAACTGGAAACAATTGTCGTTTGTTGGCTATAGCTAAGCAGGGCATGTTTGTAATAAAAAAGAAGAAGAAAAATGTCGTTGGGTCTTAATGCAAATTGAAAGTACGACAAATTTAAAGCGAAGGCTTAGAGTGCAACGAGCAAAATGCATTACCACCCCCACATCACAAGTCCAGGACAGAGGTTTCAAACACAAACCAACATAAAAGTAGTTAGCGAGGGCTGGCACTCGCATATACAACAGGTCAAAAGCATGGGATAAAAGACAAAGCAAGATAATCGTAGCCCGTGGTTCCATATCCTCCTACTACTAGATCTGCTTGGTTTCACTTTTCCTTGGAAGAAAGATGCAGTGATTCAAGGGGTTTGATAAGCTCAGTCTTACCATTCTCTAAAGTACGGATCTGTCTGATGTATTCCCTGTTCAATCTTTGGAGATCACAAGCAAGCGTATGCCAGGCACCCAACCGTCTCACAACATGATTCCTGACCGTATCAATTCCCTCCTTCATATGATCTTTGATGGTGTCAAGCTGAGCCAACATAAAGTCTTTCATGGCATCCATTTTGCCCACCATGACCCAATTGTTGTGTGGGTCTACTTCCAAATCAAGATTCGTGCCTTGCAGACACCAACCCTCCAATCGTGCAGCAAGCACCGGATTGTATGGATCGGGGGCATAATGAGGCCTTTGCACGATCGCTTCAAGATCCACAGAGGTTGAAATAGAAAATGGAGAAGTAGGAGATGGTTGAAGAGAGCTGGTTTGAGTGCGTGGCATAAAAGACTTTTCCAGCTCGGGGCATGTCGACTTATCCAGCTTGGGGCATTTCCTAAAGCTGCCTCCGTTCGGATCCCTCTTCTTCTTCTTTTCCTTATGGATCTTCTCCACCTTTTTTCTCTTTAATCTTTGTAGCAAAGAAAGCTTCATCCTCGGATCTAGGGAAAGAATGAAGCTGATTACAAATCGGGCTCAAGGGGATGAAAACAACCTAATTGGGAGTATCCTTTGCAAACTGATAAAAGCACAACAATTGGGGACATATAACAACGATGTTTCTGACCTTTAGAAAAATGACAAGACATGGATTTGCAGTAAAGATCGCTGGTGAATAGTAAGAGGTCGCAGAATTACCATCATAGCGTAATCATCATTAGTAAAGGGCATTGCAAATAACCGACAACCTTTGGAGTTTAAAAAAAAATCAAAATAAAGCCTGAGTCGTGAAGCTTCAAGGTTGAGTAGCTTGGTCAGACGAATTCGCTAAAGAATCAATAATGGCTAAAATTTTACCTCAAAGAGATGCCATCAGTAAGATCGAAGTAAAAGAAAAGGGGAGATATAAAAAGGGATGACGGCGTGAGTTGGAGATAGATGTACGGGAAGAAAGTAAATAGGCCAAACTCAAGCTAAATGACCAAAAGCAATTCGCGAGATGTTACGACCTGGAACATGAAGCGACCTAACACATGTCAAAATTAACGATAACATCGAAGCTTGCATTATCTTCAAAAAATACAAACTTCAAGGGGAAAATGTTAATCCATCCAATATGGATTGTTGATCCCTCAAAAACCGCACACATATATTAAGTCCGTATGAAAATCGTGGGACAAGCGTCGTTAAGGTCAGTCGTACCTAGTTCTACCCAGTACACTTGGACAGTTATAGAGGGTAGGGGCAATCACAGAATAAGGTTCAAGCGCAAGATCCAAGATTAAACACGGCAAGGAAAAAAGCGAGTTGAGTCATCCGCTTAGCATAGTCAAGATCGGTCACATGATATGTTCTGTAGTCGTTCGTTTATAATAAACTAATCGATCGTGCATAACAGGAAATGCAAAGAAGATCAGAGGTTGCACATATATTCCATTTTCGCTCATAGAATACAACTCCAATCGTCCACTCAATACTCGATCAGTTGTTAATACCAGATGCTGCTCGCCAGTCGGATGGATATCAGTTCTCAAAGGATCATACTTACATCTCAGACTACGGTACCATTAGCCCACTCATAATTAAGAAAGGTACATCAACCAAATGTCATCCATCGGTCAATCATTCTTATACAAGCCCGAAGCTTTGACAGGTCGCATGTACACTCATCGCTCGCCCGCCCATTCAGTGCACCCAGTCCTATGCGGTCGCTCACTCTTGAAAAGACACTCGCACAGGAAAGCTAGAAACAGTTATCACCAGTTGGCTACAGCTAAGCGTGGGCATGTTCGTGATTAATAAGGCAAGCGATCAGTAACCTATTAGGAGGGAGGCTCACCTATAAATAAGGGAGGGCAGTTACTATAGGAGGGAGAAGCTCTGGTCGCCACGAAGTGCTGCTACTTTCCATTATTAGCCATTCCTCGAACAGTTCAACCATGATCATCGCCATCATCCGAAAATCCTTCATCCATTTGGCCATGGCATCCATCAAAATCTGATAACTGTGAAAGATCTAAGACATCCTCCTCCTACGTCGCCTATCCGACCTTCTTCATTATTGATCCTTCCATTTTGCCACCAAATCTCGTGAATCTAAGCGAAATTTGTATGTAAATTGAGAATATATTGAGTGATTCAGAGAATGTATAAAGAACAAGAGCTGATATGCCTTGTAATCATCATCATGATAATGCAAACTCCATTCACAGTGGATGTAGGCCTAGCACAAGGATAAACCACTCTAAAACCTCGTCTCCATTTTGTTTCCTTTGCAATTTTACTTTCAATTGTTGTTGAGTGCGGCTCCACTTTTCTCTAACCATATTGGTGAAGTAAATTCATTGTACCTTTGGTGTTTGAACCATTTTTGGTGAAAACACACAAAATTTTCAAACTAACGATCAACCCTCAACTCTTGAAAAAAAATTGAATCTTTACTTGAAATGAGCACACAACAAAATCAAAGAATAAATGAATGGTGTAATTCATATTTCTGCAATAATTCAAGTCAAAGTTTTCAAAATAATCAAAATTCAAATTCAACTTCAAATTCAAATGATTTTGATTATGACCCTTGTCAATCCAATTTCGAACTCCAAAAGGAATTGCAAATTCAAAATGGAAATGTGAATAACTTTTCAAATGATTTTGGCAATGGATATAATTTCAATAATGGTGCGATTAACGATTTTTATTCTCAATAATTTCAAATTAAAAATTCTCATGTAAATGATTATAAATTTGATTTTGTTGAGAAAATGAACGAAATTTTCGAAAACTATGCAGATTTGGTATATAAAACATACTTGAAACTACGTGACTAACCAAATCAAATTTCAACATGTGATGAGTCAAATGTTAATCCACCTTTTACTGCAATCGATGATCTTCAACTAACAACTTTTGAAATTGAGGAAAATCTTAATGAATTTGTTGAAAGCTCTGTGATTGATTTGAACTTAAATTCTTTTGAAAACGAAGACGTCAATCTTAAATTTGATCTTCCTCTCTCAGATTCTGAAAATGTTGAAAATTTAGCAACTTTAGGTGGTCAACTCGAAAGAAATGATAAAGTTGGTAACAATTTTTTAAGTGAGGATGACTTTGATGAGCAAAAACTTCTTGAACTGATTGATGAAAGTTGTTGGGTCTGAAACTGAAAATGAAACATTTAAAAACTTTGAAATTTTTGAGGTTGAAAAAAATGAAACTACTGACTGTGATCTTAAACACAATGATGATTTTTGTAAAACTGTTAAAACTCCTTTCGACTTGATCGTTTCAACTAAACCACACTGTGATCACTTGTTTTTCAATGATAAATTTATATAGTATATGAACTCTTTCTGGAATAACACGGTTTTTGAGAAAATATAATTTCGGAATTTACTGAAAATTCATTTATTTGGTTTTAACTTTACGTTTACTAAGGAACCTTTAGTCAACAAAATTCAAATGTCAAAGCAAAACTGAACAATATTTCTCAAAACAAGCGTGGGGGTGAGAGTGATGCACATGTCTCTTAATTTATACATCATCTGGAAAAATCAAATTTTGTTTTTGAAACTTTTACTGAACCCTGACTTGATGATCTCTCTTTAATTGCTACATAAATTTAATTCGATTTTAGGATCAATTATAAGCTCAAAATTTTAAATTTAACAACTCAAACTTTTGAAAAAACAAAATTTGTTTTTCCAAATCTGAAACGTGATATAAAATCCTTTATGATTTGGTATTCTATGCTTAAGCTGTGTCTCATAATCTTAATGAGGTTGATCCATTGGTCCATTGAAGACCGGTTCATCTAACTGATGACTGCGTATTTTCTACACGCGAATCCGGTAAGCTGCGCTTATCCCCTTATTTTCTTTCCCTTTCACTAAGATATGTTTGATTGACGACTGTAGGGACACAGTCACCCTCAAGTGTGGGTATTGGAATTTACATTACATCAGCAATCAAATTTTATGAACTAGGTCATTCGTTGAACAAGGATTAACTTAAATTTCATAAATAAAACTTGGTTCTATAATGATAAGTTGAATTGTTGGGTAATGGGAATGAACATTAATTATTCGTTGAGTCGTAATGTGTCATTTTAAGATGCTAGCTTGAGACTGTGCAGACGTCGGTCGTGTTCTGGAGTAAGCGTGTCAACCCTTGTTATACATGTTAGAATGTGCAATTAAAAAAATCATCAAAAAAAAAAAAAGATTCTGCACCTACATTTGTTGGATTTTCTGAGTTCATTTTCATGCATAATGCTTTTTTACTCAAATATTTAAACTTGTAAGTACTAAATTCCACTTGGCCCAATTAAGGAGAAATGACTTATTGTAGCATTCTTCTTCGATACCCCACATTATTCAAACCCAAGTTTTAGTCGATTAATATCCATGTTTCGACAAGTTTTTCTTATATTGGTATACTTAAGAAACTTTTAAATGATTTATTGTTAAAGGCTAAAAATCATCACTTTCTGTACCAATATTACACTACCCACTCTGTACTTGTTTTAAGGTAGGATAACCATATACCACATCTTATTTTATATGGGTTATCTATCTTTTGAAACTTCCCTTATCTTTCCTTTCAGCTTTTTATATAACATCAATCCAGACTTGTGTGTTGAATTATGTAACGATACGGATTTCGCTCGGACCTGATCGATTGCTAAATCGACCAAGACTGTTCAAAACCCGGATACACTAACTCTGGGCATACAACACATCATAAAAAATAACATAAGACTTTTATAAACATCATAATAATGTTACATCAGAGTAAAGAAATCAGAGTACATCGAATATTATACAGCGGAAGATTAATTTATAATAAATGTAGTACAATACAGCGGAAACAAATAAACTAGCATAGCGGAAGACTATCAATGCTCTGGACAGCTTTAAGCTTCAATCCAGAATCCTTCTCAATATATCTATAAAATAAAACTACTCGATTGCCCGTGTGGAAAATAGGGGCACCCGAGTTTGCAAGGAAAAGTAAACTATGAGTCAGTCATGGGACTGGTATGAGAAACTCTACAGTTAAAATTAACTTATTTAATGATAAGACAAATCACAGGACCATGCCGCTAATGCGGAACGGGTTTACCCCCAGGAATGCCAATTATAAACAACAATCAGTAATAGAGATATGGATCTACTATGCATCAATCAACATACAACATTCTACCCATTTAGGTTAATCACCACACTTAGATTTCCCAAATCCAATTCAATTTACAGAAATTATTCCTTTGGACTTTATTTCCCAATTCCTATTTCAAATCATTTGAAATATATATCTAGCTTTATATCAAAGTAGATTTCACTTCGGGATCTCAAACCAAAATCTTTGGAAATATGAATTCCAAATCATTACAATGCATACAAACAAGTATGCAACCAAATATCGGGAATCTTCCCTCAGACAAGGTTGTACGCGCCTCTCCAACTCGATATATATATATATATATATATATATATATATATATATATATATATATATATATATATATATGCACCCCCATGCATGGAGCAGGCTACACGCTGACCACTCAACTTATGGTCCTGGATCCATCCCATACTTTTAGTCGTCCAGGTCACCCGATCTTTAGCCACATACTAAATCATTTCATATCCCCAAGTAGGGAAAATCATTTCACAACATAATCACAAGTATAATCAAATCTCTAGTACTTCACGTCAGCAATTCCCGCATATGATCAGTCACTATTAATCACATAACCTTTGAGCTCGTACATCTCAAAGAAAGATGTTAAGCAAGAGAATAAATTCTCCGCCACCAAACAGATACATCATTAATAGAAACTAATCGAATATGTGATGAACTACAATGTAAAACCATAATACATTTCCTAATCATTTCGGAATCAACGGGTTTAAGCCCTTGAAATCCTTTCTGTTTTATAAAGCATTCCCTGTCCAAAATCGGGAACACATTTCTTTCCACTTAAGAAAAATATCATTTCAAAATCATTCATTAAATTTGAAATGAGCACAACATCGCTAAACACCTCATAGTCAGATCGTGAAGTGTTTCACAAGGCGTTAGCATACAAATATTTCTACCTAACCCAATGTTAAATGTAAAAGCATATCTGGCTCATAAACTGGTTGAGCACAATCCAAACAGTCAATCAATCACAATCAATATCAGCAACCAAGTGTATTTGGTTCAATCACATTTCATGTTTTGGTAATTTAATTACCATCTATACATTCACAATCTAATTAAAGATTTATTCAAACTCCAATTGGTTTCAATCTCTAAAATCATTTCTTATTGGTTGTTCAACTTTCTGGAAGGTTAAAGAACCAATGTCATTTAAACACAGTTCACGACAAACCCAAAATCCAATTCGATATTAAATATAAGGCTCAGAATAGAAATTATATCGGCTTATATTCAATATCAAATTATGAAACCAACGGATAACATATTGGAATAACGATATCAATATCTTCCAAATTCCCACAACAATATCCGTATAATCACGGAAACCAATATCGAAATATTCTGAAGATTATTTCTACTTAAATCCATTCCAATTTATATATTGGAATTTTCTGGTTATATTAAAACCCTTTCCAAATCCAATTTATTTAAAAATTATTGGATTATTAATCTAGTTAATAACTAGTTCAATTTGATAAAAATATATTTTTATATTCACAAATGTGGAATTTTTCATCCAAATTCTTTCCACATCATTTATTATGATTTTACACAAATTATCAATATTTTTAATAATTTATTAAGGCCCTTTCAGTCGATTTCCATAAACGGTCATCGAACAGCACTTACAGCGACCTTTTCCGAATTTGATTTGAACATAATTCCAAATCCAACCATTAGATTTCAAATCTCTTATATTCGCTGGAAAGCTCTCTTCGATACGAACCCAACGGTTCCGATTTTAGTAGAATTCGACGGTCGGATCTCCCGTAATGTCAATTCGAAGTCAATAGTCGAAATTCGCGAACGGTCGCGACGCGTTCTATTCAGGCCATTAAATATATATATATATATATATATATATATATAATATTATATATATTTCATCGATTTCCATTTAAAACATATTTTATTAATCGTTTATAAATTCGTTTTAAAAACGATTCCAACTTCCATTTCAATTTTTAATCAAAATTGAACATTCCATTACACGACAATTTTATACATCTCATATATATGTTAAAAATAATATTTTTAACCAATCAATATTTATTTCATTCACACTTCATATATATATTATTCACAATTCATATATATATTGTTTTCACACTTCATATATATATTATTTTCGTTTCATATATATATATATATATTATTTTCATTATATATATATATATATTATTTTCATTTCATATATATATATATTATTTTCATTTCATATATATATTATTTTCATTTCATATATATATTATTTCTATTTCATATATATATATAATTTTCACATTGTAAATATATATATATATATATATATATATATATATATTTCCCATCACAATCACAACACCATCACAACACAATATAGTCAATTATGGTTTGTATAATAAATAGTGTCGGGTTCTACTAAGCACCGTCTGCATCCTAATATATATTTAAGTTCAAAGTAATTAGAGTGAGAAGGAGTTCTCAGTTTCGATTTTCACTCCGCCAGTTTTATTTCTGTATTTCTGAACCGTTTGGATTTGAATTTTACTGAAATTTTGATCTGCTCCAAATTGGACCCAGTCAGTTTTGCTGCGAAGCTCTCAACTCCATGATCGCAACGTTCCAGTTTCGTGCGATTTGGACCTCGTATGGAAAAATTATGTTATTTAATACATTGATGACATAATCAAAATAATTAAATTAATTAATTAATTATTAATTACACTAATTAACACTTAATCCCTTCCTGATATGTCGTCTTCTTCAGCAAATACAACCTAAAAAGCTCCCTTCCAATCCAAGCTCGCGCACACCAATCGAGACAACCTGGCGCGGATCCTCCACCGCACCGAGAAGCACGCCAACGTCCTCCATGTAACACCCCACCTCCGCTAGGGTCACTCTTTCGGGGGCACTAGCTTCTAGGGGGCGTTAGAACTGGGTAAGCATGCATAATGATATATCAAGGCAGAACAGGAACATAAATATATATATGAAAAACAGAGTAAGTGAGAATAAAACAGCGGAATATCTCAAACCATCTCAAAACAAGTCTAGTACATCATAAAGTCATCTGCCAAAATAAATATGTCTAGTACAACATAAACAGAAATACTGAAATACATAGTGCTATCCCCAAAAATAAAAGTGATAAACCATAGCGAGCTCAATGTCCAGACATACATGAGCTATCCAGCGAACAAGCAAGCGATCCAAGCTAAGCACCACTGTTCCCTCCCTGAGAACCTGGGGGGGGGGGGGGGAAACGGAAGAAAAGAAGCGAAAGAAAACAGGTCAGTCAAAAAGACTGGTAAGCCCTACTACGATCAGTCTATAAACTAATAAAGTTAACATCATGATGGAAACTGAGATGAACATACTGGCAATAGATAAAGGTGTCATCACATAAAGGAGATTAAGCTTTGCACCACAGTGTACTAGCAAACTAACATAACAGGTATTGATCCCTCAGCCCAAACCTTGGCCCAATAGCATGAGGTGACCTTAATGCAAGGTCCAGCCCAACGGTCTAGTTGATCGGCTCCCTATAAACCTAACACGTCAAGTGTTGGTGTCCATACGGCCCACATATGGTTGTAGTCAGACTGTGCTGGGTCCACCTTCGGGTGTATCAAGCCCTCGGGTGTCAACCCCAGACACCTAAGCAATAATGCATAGTCTAAATCTACTGGTACCCGTGCCTCGAGTTTGTCCAACACCGGATTACGTGCACGTTCGTAGCCCGCCTGGACCCGCACCGCTGTACCACTCAGCCGCCGCTTTGGTCGCTTACATCCGTCCAGTAATCGTGCCCCCGCCCTAGCCTAGCCTCTAGGGTTGTGAATGATACCAAACTGGGATTACTGCTGGAACAGACCACGTTGCTAGGGTTTTCTAAGAGGATTAAGTGTGGTTTAACCCCTCACTAATCATGGATTAAATTAGTTAAGTGTAACCAACAGTTCACCACTTAACCCCATTTAATCCCTCGTATCCCCAAAATTGGTTAAGTAGTAGTGGGCCATGACTTAACCCTAATCATGAGGCATTAATTTAATTGTACCTTAACCTCTCACATTAGACTTTGTTGTGGTTACTAGTTAAGCCGGGCGGGTCCGGGTAGCTTTACACCACAACTTGGTCTAACCTCGGGTCCCAGGTACACATGACCAACTTCTCACATTGGGTCCTATTGTTTGTAGCAACTAGTTAAGCCGGGCGGTTCCGGGTAGGTTTACGCTACAAACTCAACCCAACCTCGAGTTGGCCACACTTAAGTTTTCTAAGTGTCATGTCCACTTTATTTTTAAAACATATTTACAAGTTTAACAAATACTTGGGTAGACCTAACTTAATAGGTAAATTCCCAAGGGGTAGACCTAACTTAATAGGTAAATTCCCAATCTTATATTTTCATGTATTTTAAGTTTTACCCAAAAAACCCCAACGTCATTCTATCGCTTACATATTCGTCATAACGCATAAAGGATAGAAAGAGGGAACTTGGCACAACATACATGATGGATCTTACATATCATAATAAACATGCATAACATGTTGGACTTGCATAACTTAGCATAGTGAACTTGCATAAACATGCATAACTTGTTAAACATGCAAATCATAGCATAGTGAACTTGCATAAACATGCATAACTTGTTAAACTTGCAAATCATGGCATAGTGAACTTGCATAAACATGCATAACTTGTTAAACATGCATATCATAGCATAGTGAACTTGCATAAGCATGCATAACTTATTAAACATGCACAACATAGCATAGTGAACTCGCATAAGCATGCATAACTTATTAAACATGCACAACATAGCATAGTGAACTCGCATAAGCATGCATAACTTATTAAACATGCACAACATAGCATAGTGAACTCGCATAAGCATGCATAACTTATTAAACATGCATAAATCCCAACTTTCATCACATATTAACTTTAGAGTTTCTAATATGAAGGTAAGAGGGCTTACGAATATTATGAAGACACAAATCTACTAATAAAGATTGAGAAGCCCTTTTATGCAAGCATACAAAAACCCAAAACAAAGCTCCAATTAACAAAAATCCCAAAAACTCTAGCTTTAGCAAATAAAGCTTGCAACTTGATGATGTATGCAAGCTAATGATCATTCATACAACTTAGAAAAGCTTGTATGAACATCAAAACCTTCATAGAAATGATTTTAGAAGAGGTTGGAGGCTAGGGTTTTTAGGTGGAGGCCATTTGAGAATTCAATTTGACATAGTTTGGTTGCTAGAATGAATAATGAGGCTTTAAGGTAGGATTAGGGGCTTATTTATAGAAGATTAGAGTGTTTTTAGCCCTAGGATTAACCCTAGGTTAGTTTAGGCCCGTCAGATTTAGGAATTCTCTAGAACCAAGCCACACAACCAAGCCCAAATCAGAAATGGTGCACCAGGCCAAACAGCCCGGCCACCCCCTGTCGACAGGGCTGTCGACACCCTAGGGACCCTGTCGACAGGCCTGTCGATATGCGGGTCCTGGCGGGAATTTTCCCGCCTACGCCAGTTTGCCCTAACCCTTGTTTTTAATTTAAAATTTAAATTTGTTTTTAACTTAGGAATTTTCTGAAAACTTCAATGGGCCTTAACTGGGTCATACGGACTCCAATTTTCGAAAACTCGGACTCTATTTCGCGTATTTTTCCGAGACGAACGCAATGGCATAGCCCGTTTCCCTTGATTCAGATTTTTGAATTAAATTCTGCCTCGATTTATGTTATAACAGGTTATTGAAAATACGGGTTGTTACACTCCATCACCGCCGTGACTAGTGTCCACTTCGGTGGACCATAAAGCTTAGAAATGGAGCTCGAACTGCGCCCCTTCGGGCTAAAAAATCACACGAGATAATCCTTTAAATCCAGTCATACTTATACCAATTTGAAGATCTTAATCTGTTCTTTGATTTTTGTTTAACAATCGTGTTGAATTACTGATTTGATTTGGCAAAATTAGTTGAAAATCTGAACGTTTTAGCCCTTGATTTCTGTTGGCGGCTCAATGAACGGATTAGGGTTTAGGAATGGCTATTATAGGCTTTTCTGTAATATTTAATTATTATTTATTTCCAATATTTGTGGTTTACCAATCCGAACTCCAAATTGAACTCAACGACTGTCGCCCCTAGCTAAATACCCCTATTCCGGACACAACAAGATCTGTACCATAAGCCAATTTGACTGTTTCGATCAGTTTCCGTAAAATTTAAAATACAAATCAATATATTTTAAATTCAACCGCACATTTTAATTTAACGGGGCCACATACTGACTCCAAAAATTCCCGTAAAATAAATCTAGCAATGTTTTGACGAACGGTCCTAACAAAACTAATTTCATCGGATTTGGAGACCGTTTGAAAAATGACCATTTTTCAGTCGATTAAATTCAAACTGGATTGGTCAAACACGTTTAAATCCACCACGCTCACATAATAAATTGGAATCTAGAAATAAAATAATTCGACATTCCGAATCCAACAAAAGTGGTTTCGTCGAAAACGGAGGTCCTTTGCCAAAATGGCTATTTATTATATTAAAATACATATAAATTCCATAACGACTGTTCTGAATTTTCAACTGGACATAACTTTTTATTCCCGTTATGAAATCTGGATTTTTCACATTCGTTGGAAAGATATTTTCAAACAGATTCAAATATTTCTGATTTTACCGAAATCTGATTTATTTTGAATCCTGTACATTCATTTGAAATTTGAAATCGAAATTTTAAACTACCGCGCCATTTCTGGCTCATTATATAATTGAAATAAATTTATTCGTTCTAACTTCGATTTAAATAAAATTTTAGTCGTTATTATTTAAAACAAATCATTCTAAACATTCAAAATCCATTAAAATAGTCAAAATAAAAATTTTAAATTGGTTCTGATTTTCCAGGCTGTTACAATCTCCCCCACTTAAAATCTTTTCGTCCTCGAAAAGGAACGGAGATGAATGTTGTTTAAGTAACCAACTCAACTTTCATTTTAGCTTTCATTCTCCAACTTTTCAGTTTCTAAAAATTTTCCAATTCTTCAAAAATTTGGCTAACACCCTAAATTTTCGAAAACTTTCGCCATAACCTCCTTTGTAAGGGGAGGACCTTTAAAACAGCAACTAGCCTCACAGGGCCCTCACCAATCTAAAAGAAAAAGCCAATCGGCTCATAAAATCATCAAAACCCAAGAAAATGGTAAACATGTACCTATTTGTCAGGCATACAATTTTATTCCTCTTCTAAGCTTCCATGTTATGACCTGTTCAACATATATACATGCATATGTATGCAATTTCAATGAAATTTCAATCCAGTTCAATATTTGCTCACTTTGGCTAAATTTTCCTTACATTTTCTTATTGGTTTTATTAGTTAACAAATACTCAAACATCACAACCAGCAATCAATTAGTTGGTTATTTTTTCAAATGTATAATTTTTATATACTCAAAAATCATATTTTTAAAACCAGATTATATATATAATCACAAATACGTTATTTATAATTATATCACTCTCAACTCATTCTAGGGCGTTTCCAACCCCATCTCTAACGAGTTTCTCATTCTTGAATACTACTGATCCTATCTCTAATGAGTTTACTTATAGGATATTAATAATCCTGATGAGTCTTTTATTCTGTTCTAACGAGCTGCACCCCAAAGATTTGAGTTAATCAAAGCTCTGATACAAGCTATAAAGATACAGATTTCGCTTGAACCTAATCGATCGCTAAATCGACCAAAACCGTTCAAAAGCCGGATACGCTAACTCTGGGCATACAACACATCAGTATTAATAACATAAGACTTTTATAAACATCATAATAATGTTAGATCAAAGTACAGAATATCAGAGTGCATCGAATATTATACAGCGGAAGAATAATTTACAATAAATGTAATACAATACAGCGGAAACAAATAAACTAGCACAACAGAAGACTATCAATGCTCTGAACAACTTTAAGCTTCAATCCAGAATCATGCTCAATATATCTGTAAAATAAAACTACTCGACTGCCCATGTGGAAAATAGAGGCACCCGAGTTTGCAAGGGACAAGCAAACTACGAGTCAGTCATGGGACTGGTATGAGAAACTCTACAGTTAAAATTAACTTATTTAATGATAAGACAAATCACAGGACCACGTCGCTAACGCGGAACGGGTTTACCCTCATGAATGCTAGTGTATAAGCAACAATCAGTAATAGAGATATGGATCTACTATGCATCAATCAACATGCAATATCCCAATCTACCCATTTAGAATAATCACCACACTTAGATTTTCCAAATCCAATTCAATTTACAAAAAATATTCCTTTGGTCTTTATTTCCCGATTCCTATTTCAAATCATTTGAAATACATATCTAGCTTTATATCAAAGTAGATTTCACTTCGGGATCTCAAACAAAAATCTTTGGAAATATGAATTCCAAATCATTACAATGCATACAAACAAGTATGCAACCAAATATCGGGAATCTTCACTCAGACAAGGCTATCCGCGCCACTCCAACTCGATATATATATATATATATATATATATATATGTGTGTGTGTGTGTGTGTGTGTGTGTGCGTGTGTGTGCGTGTGTGTGTGTGCACCTCCCACGCATGGAGCAGGATACACGCTGACCACTCAACATAAGGTCCTGGATCCAGCCCATACTTTTAGTCGTCCAGGTCACCCGATCTTCAGCCACATACTAAATCATTTCATATCCCGAAGTAGGGAAAATCATTTCACAACATAATCACAAGTATAATCAAATCTATAGTACTTCACATCAGCAATTCCCGCAGATGATCAGTCACTATTAATCACATAACCTTTGAGCTCGTACGTCTCAAAGAAGGGTGTTAAGCAAGAGAATAAATTCTCTGCCACCAAACAAATACATCATTAATAACAACTAATCGAATATGTGATGAACTACGATGTAAAACCATAATACATTTCCTAATCATTTCGGAATCATCGGGTTTTAGCCCTTGAAATCCTTTCAGTTTTATAAAACATTTTTATAAAACATTCCCTGTCCAAAATTGGGAATACATTTCTTTCCACTTAAGAAAAATATCATTTCAAAATCATTCATTAAATTTGAAATGAACACAACATCGCTAAACACTTCATAGTCAAATCATGAAGTGTTTCACAAGGCGTTAACATACAAATATTTATACCCAATCCAATGTTAAATGTAAGAGCATATCTGGCTCATAAACTGGTCGAGCACACTTCAAAGAGTCAATCAATCACAATCAATATCAACAACCAAGTGTATTTGGTTCAATCACATTTCATGTTTTGGTAATTTAATTACCATCTATACATTCACAATCTAATTAAAGATTTATTCAAACTCTAATTGGTTCCATTCTCCAAAATCATTTCTTAATGATTGTTCAACTTTCTGGAAATTAATCCTGCTTTAACTGGATTAAAGAACCAATGTCATTTAAACACAGTTCACGACCAACCCAAAATCCAGTTCGATATTAAATGTAAGGCTCAAAATAGAAATTATATCGGCTTATATTCAATATCAAATTCTGAAACCAACGGATATCATATTGGAATAACGATATCAATATCTGTATAATCACGGAATCCAATATGGAAATATTCCGAATATTATTTCTACTCAAATCCATTCCTACTTATATATTGGGAATTACGGGTTATATTAAAACCCTTTCCAAATCCAATTTATTTATTTAAAAATTATTGGATTATTAATCTAGTTAATAACTAGTTCAATTTGATAAAAATATATTTTTATCTTCACAAATATGGATTTTTTTCATCCAAATTCTTTCTATATCATTTATTATGATTTTACACAAATTATTAATATTTTAATAATTTTATTAAGGCCATTTCAGTCAATTTCCATAAACGGTCATCGAACTGCACTTACAACGACCGTTTTCGAATTTGATTTGGACATAATTTCAAATCCAATCGTTAGATTTCAAATCAGTTATATTTGTTGGAAAGCTCTTTTCGATACGAACCCAACGGTTCCGGTTTTAGGAGAATCCAACCGTCGGATCCCCCGTAATGTCAATTCGAAGTCTATGGTCGTAATTCGCGAACGGTCGGGGCGCGGCGCATTCTATTCAAGCCGTTATATATATATATATATATAATATTATACATATTTCGTCGATTTCCATTTAAAACATATTTTATTAATCGTTTGTAAATTCGTTTTAAAAACGATTCCAACTTCCATTTCAATTTTTAATCAAAATTGAATATTCCATTACATGACAATTTTATACATCTCATATATATGTTAAAAATAATATTTTTAACCAATCAATATTTATTTCATTCACACTTCATATATATATTATTCAAATTTCATATATATATTATTTTCACACTTCACATATATATTATTCCCGTTTCATATATATATATATATATATATATAATTTTCAATTCATATGTATATATATTATTTTCATTTCATATATATATTATTTTCATTTCATATATATATATATATATATATATATTATTTCCATTTCATATATATATTATTTTCATTTCATATATATATATATATTATTTCCATTTCATATATATATTATTTTCATTTCATATATATATATAATTTTTCACATCGTATATTTTTTTCACATCACAATCACAACACCATCACAACACAATACAGTTAATTTTGGTTTGTACAATAAATAGTGTCGGGTGCTACTAAGAACCGTTTGCATCCTAGTATATATTTAACTGTAAAGTAACTAGAGTGAGAAGGAATTCTCACTTTCGGTTTCCACTCTGCTAGTTTTATTTCTAAATTTCTGAGCCGTTTGGATTTGAATTTTCCTGAAATCCTGATCTGCTTCAAATTGGACTCGGTCAGATTTGTTGCGAAGCTCTCGACTCCACGATCGCAACGGTTCCAATTTCACGCGATTTGGACCTCGTATGGAAAAGTTATGTTATTTAATACATTGATTACCTAATCAAAATAATTAAAATAATTAATTAATTATTAATTACACTAATTAACACTTAATCCCTTCCTGATATGTCATCTTCTTCAGCAAAATACGACCCAAAAGCTCCCTCCCAATACAAGCTCGCGCACACCAATCGAGACAACCTGGCGCGGATCCGCCACCTCACCGAGAAGCGCGCCAACGTCCTCCATCACCGCCGTGACTGGCATCCACTTCGGCGCAACATAGAGCTTAGAAAAAGAGCTCGAACTGCGCCCCTTTGGGCTAAAAATTCGCATGAGATAATCCTTTAAATCCAATCATACTTATACCAATTTGAAGATCTTAATCTGCTCTTTGATTTTTGTTTAACAATCGTGTTGAATTACTGATTTGATTTGGCAAAATTAATTGAAGAAAATCTAAACGTTTATCCCTTGATTTATGTTGGCGGCTCAATGAACGGATTAGGGTTTAGGAATGGCTATTATAGGCTTTTATGTAATATTTAATTATTATTTTATTTCCAATATTCGTGGTTTACCAATCCGAACTCCAAATTGAACCCAATGAATGTCGCCCCTAGCTAAATACCCCCATTCTGAACACAATGGGATATGTCCCGTAAGCCAATTCGACTGTTTCGATCAGTTTCTGCTAAATTAAAAGTATAAATCAATATATTTTAAATTCAACTGCACATTTTAATTTACCGGGACCACATACCGACTCCAAAAATTCCCGTAAAATAAATCAAGCTATGTTTTGATGATACGGTCCTAACAAAACTAATTTCATCAAATTTGGAGACCGTTTGAAAAATTGTCATTTTTCAGTCGATTAAATTCAAACTGAATTGGTCAAACACATTTAAGTCCACCACACTCACATATTAATTCCAAAAATTATGAAAATTGGAATGTAGTAATAATTCGACATTCCAAATCGTGTTTCCGTCGAAAACGAAGGTCGTTTGCCAAAATGGCTATTTATTATATTAAAATATATATAAATTCCATAGTGACTATTTTGAATTTTCAACTTGACGTAACTTTTTATTCCCGTTTTGAAATCTGGATTTTTCATGTTCAATGGAAACATATTTTCAAATAGATTCAAATGTTTCTAGTTTTACTGAAATCCAATTTATTTTGAATCATGTACATTCGTTTGAAATTTGAAATTGAGATTTCAAACTACCACTCCATTTCAGGCTCGTTATATAATTAAAATAAATTTATTCATTCTAACTTCGATTTAAATAAATGTTTAGTTGTTATTATTCAAAATCCATTAAAATAGCCAAAATAAATTTTTTAAATTGGTTCTGATTTTCCAGGTTGTTACAAATTAGGGTTATGGAAGTAGAGTAACCAGGGCATAAACTTTCCTTTCATGAAGTATTGGTTTTGATTCGCTTAGTAGAGGAGGAATCAAAATAATATACGGTATCGTTCCATTCCATCTCCACTCATAATGCATCTCCTTTAAAAAAAAGAAAAAAAGAAAAGAAAAGAGAAAATCTCTCAAATAAAATAGTCATTCATCATTATTAACTATAAAGCATTCATTTGCATTCCATCCACATCCATAATACCGTACTTAGAAGTGAGGATTGTAGCAGAGGAGACGAAAGGTAACAAAACGTCCATATGTGCCTTAGTATTACTTTATCTTTTGTAGCTTGAAGTTCAACTAATACACTTGCCCTCTTATTTAAAACATTTTTAGAACATACAAAATTTTCCTTCATCAATGCATAACTCACATCCAATAACATTACGGTTACACTAGTGCGAATTATTTATATAAAAAAAAGAATAAATAAATGATTGGGTGCACATTGTCGATGTGTAGGACTTTTGTTGACACCACGCTCTTAATCTTCAAGGCAATTACAGTGCTATCAAGGAATTATGATTCAGCCTAAAGATTTTTATTCATTTTTGCACCAATAATGGAATGAACAATTTAGGACTAAACCGCTATTATTGAAGTTAGGTAAAGTCCTTGGAATTTGAAAGACCTTCAATATATTATCTGATTAATCCGCATACATAAGACGCTTTGGATTTTGTGAGTAGTATCCACTGAAAACCCTCATGAGACAACACTCGTCTTACTAAGGACACCTAGAGGTTTAACGGCTTGGTGCATACGCTAAATGCAATTGTGTTTCCTATGAAAGTGTGATATATCTTAGTTTAGTTTATTCGAGGAAGAATAAAGAGATAAGTGTGGGGGTATTTGATATACACGTAAATGTGTACATTTTATTCGCTTATTTATCTTAATTTCTCTTTAAAATAATTGGTACTGTGTATTTATAGTTGTGTTTTCATATTATTTAAGATGAATGGATTGATGCACTTAGTTGTTGAAAAGCTTGAAGAGTTGATGCAAGAAGAGTGTTGACTTTTAGAGCTGGATTAAAGCATGAAGATCTGAAGAAATGTTGTTGTTCAACCATCTTCTACCGCATATTTTAAAGTCAAGATTCAATGCCTTTTCATAAGGATCGCTTGTCTCAGATGTTATGGAGTTATTATCGATTAAAGTTGATGCCATTTGATGCCCGCAAGCTATTTTCCCATGACATTTGCATGTCCATTCACTTGCATTCACATTGGCCTAGTTATTATTTGGGCAAAACCTTTTGTCCCACATCATGTATTTGGCCACTTAGTCTTGTTCAAGGAAGCTATAAATACACCGTATCTCATTCATTTAGAATTGTCTTAAGTTTTATTCTGTAATTCTTCTGTTGAAAAAAAAAACTATTTTTCTCCTATTCTCTTTAGTTTTAGTTTTATTTTATTTATGTTTGTTCTTTCGTTTTTCGCTTTTTCCCATCATTTAGGTATGTCTGGCTATTTCCCTTTAATTAGGGGGTGATGATACTTATAGATTGGATTCAATATGAATCACATAGCCAAAAGATGAGGACTTTATATATATATATATATATCTAGATCTGATCCAAGAGTTAGATCTGAACCTTCTTACTCTGTGTCGTTTAAGAGCTATGCTCCTTCACAGGGTATATTCGAGTTCGATCTAACACTTATCAGATATATATCTAATATTTAGGGTTTTAGAAATAAACTAGTGAATCTGTCCTGATAGCCTATGGTTGTTTAAGAGCTTAGCTCGTGCATAGGCTATGCTTGTCGTTATTCACATGTTTGTTTTTAAATATCTAATTATCGTTGATTCATGTTTGTGACGGATACATGAGTTAGGTCTATTAATCTGTTTGCTATTGATAATTATCAATCCAATTTATGTCAACACTCCCCAATTGCTTTCATTTATTATAGAAAAACTCTCTTTTTCTTTATTTCCTGTAGTCAAACAATCAAAATTTCGGAATAACTTGATTGGATTCATTAGTAAAATAATTTTGGTTCCAGAGTTCGACACTCTTTACAACAACCTATGTTGTTTAGGAAAGCCGAATGAATTAAATAGTTGTTTTCAATTGTTTAATTCGTTCGGCTTTCCTAAACAACAAGGGTTGTTGTAAAGGATGTCGAACTTTGGGACCAAAATTATTTTACTAATAAATCCAATCAAGTTATTCCGAAATTTTGATTGTTTGAAGACTACAGGAAATTAAAAAAATGAGAGTTTTTCTATAATAAATGAAAGCAATTAGGGAGTGACGACATAAGTTGGATTGATAATTATCAATAGCAAACAGATTAATAGATTTAACTCATTTTTCTGTCACAAACATGAATCAACAATAATTAGGTATTTAAAAACAAACATGTGAATAACGACAAGCATAGCCTATGCAGGAGCTAAGCTCTTAAATAACCATAGGCTATCAGGACAGATTCACTAATTTATTTCTAAAACCCTAAAAATTAGATCGAAATCTAGAAAATGTTACGTCGAACTCGAATATACCTTGTGAAGGAGCATATCTCTTAAACGACACATAGTATGAAGGTTCAGATCTAACTCTTGGTTCGTATCCAGATATATATATATATATATATATATATATATATATATATATATGTATATAAAGTCCTCATCTTTTGGCTATGTGATTCATATTGAATCCAATCTATAGGCGGCATCACCCCTAACTAAAGGGAATTAGCTAGATAGCTAAATGATGGGAAAATGTGAAATATAAAAGAACAAACATAAATAAAATAAAACTAAAACTAAAGAGAATAGGAGAAGAATAGTTTTATTCCCAGAGAAGAATTACAGAATAAAGCTTAATACAATTCTAAATGAATGAGATAAAGTGTATTTATAGCTTCCTTGAACAAGACTAAGTGGCCAAATACACGATGTGGGACAAAAGGTTTTGCCTAAATAACAACTAGACCAATGTGAATGTAAGTGAATGGACATGCAAATGTCATGGGAAAATAGCTTGCGGACATCAAACGGCATTAACTTCAATCGATAATAACTGTATTACATCCGAGACAAGCGATCCTTATGAAAAGGCATTGATTCTTGACTTTAAAATATGCAGCAGAAGGTGGTTGAACAACAACATTTCTTCAGGTCTTCAAGCTTTAATCCATTCATCTTAAATAATATGAAAACACAACTATAAATACACAATACCAATTATTTTAAAGATAAAATAAGATAAATAAGTGGATAAAATAAACACATTTACGTGCATATCAAATACCCACACACTTATCTCTTTATTTGTCCTCAAATAAACTAAACTAAGATATGTCACACTTTCGTAGGAAACACGATTGCATTTAGAGTATGCAACAAGCCGTTAAACCTCTAGTTGTCCCTAGTAGGACGAGTGTTGTCTCGTGAGCGTTTTCAGCGGATACTACCCACAAAATCCAAAGCGTCTTATGTACGCGTATTAATCAAATAATATAATTAAGGTCTTTCAAATTCCAAGGACTCTACCTAAATTTAATAACAGCGGTTTAGTCCTAAATTGTTCATCCCATTATTGGTGCAAAAATGAATAAAAAATTTCAAGCTGAATCGTAATTCCTTAATAACACTGTAATTGTCTAGAAGATTAAGAGCGTGGTGTCAACCAAAGTTCTACACATTGATAGTGTGTACCCAATCATTTATTTATTCTTTTTTTATATGAAAGCAATAAGCAAAAGGAAAAAAGATCGAAAAGAACAAACAAACTAACAACTCAAACAATCAATTAAAAGGAATCACATAGCATTTTGCCTCAAATAATAAAAGCCTTGCTGAATAGATGAATTCCACAAACCAAAAGGAACGATTGTGCCCTAAATATTATTTTCAGTAAAATAAAATGCTCAAAACAAACATGCCTACATTCCAAAACTTATGTCTAAAGCAAAATGAATGCTCAGTTAGAGGCCACCGCTCTCAGAATTCAGAAGCCTCAATGTAAACACCCCCACCCTCTCAATAATTAAATAACTCAAAAATAAAAGGAAAAAAAATCGTTTCCTTACCCTTATCAAAATCAACCCACTGAAAATCACATCTTCTAATTTGAAATCAAATCCCACACCTTTGGAAATGAAATCAAATCAGATAAATTTTTTATTCTTCTGCACATAATTGAACTCGAATTGGGGTTTCAACTTTTAGGCTATGGTTTCGAATTGGAATTTGAGAACGGATTCCGATTTTTGTACGAATCGGACTACGATTAGGGTTTGTGGATTTTGTGTGACAATGTTCTGAAGCTGCTTCGAGGAATCGATGTGGGTTTTTCAGGTCTTCGAGTTGAATTTGGTTGAATGGAGTTTGCGTGATTGTGGTTTTTGCTGAAAGGTTGACTGGGTGAAGTGGATTTTTATGGTGAAGCCGAATTGTTGGGGGAGGAGGTTGCAGTGTGACAGTGTATCACAGTGATGTAAGTTGAAGGGGCTATTTGTGGTACGAGTTTGGTATGGTGAAGAGGTTGAAAACTTGTTCGAATTGTTTCACACACCAAAAACTCATTCGAATCGGCTGCAGGTTCATGGAGGTTGAAAGGATGTGGTTCAATGATTTCAGGTGCGGTGGGGAATCACGATTGCTAGCAGTTTTGATTTTGGCTTTTGCTGAAGCCTGTTTTGGGGGAATGGAATTGGAATTTTTAAGTGGAGAATCTATTGCGTTTGCTATTGAATGAAAGGGAAGTTGTTAAAGGAGTCATTGTGGTTGATTGATGCTATTTTGTGGAATATGGTTTTGGTTGACTGCTCGATGAATGTTCGTTTGGGTGTGGGTGACAGAATTGTTGAAGTGAAGATGGCAGTACGGTTTTGAAGAAGGATTGTTCTGGTCTTTGGTGGATTGCAGTTGTATCGGAGGAGTTTTGCGAAGTCGTGTGCAGTTGTGATGGCAGTGGGATGGGAGTGGTTTGCTGTTTAGAAGGTGAAATTGGTTGACAAGGTAGTTTCTGGTGGTATGCGTGGATGGGGTTTGGCTGGTTTGTGAACATGATGAGGAAGATGGTGTTGAACGTTGCGGTTGTGAAGGAAAGTGATGATCTGATGAAGTAGAAATAAAGAAAAAAGAAAATAGAGAAAGGAATCTTTGATTTTTTTTTTTGGGTAGAATTGTTGGAAAGTGGAAGGCAATGTAATGGGAAAGAAATTAAAAAGGAAATGTAATGGAAAAGAAATTAAAAAGGCAAAGTAATGGGAAAGAAATCAAACAGAAAATTGCAATTTTTTTCTCTTTTAATTACAAAATCATAGTATCACTCAGCAATACCAAATATAAATTGATCAAGAGATTTTTTTTCTCTATATATGAAAGAAAACAAAAGGGACAAAATAAAAATATTTTTGAGTTTTTTTTAACGAAAAAAAAAACAGAAAACAAAAGAAAAAAAACCCAAAGGATTTACTAATAAATATTATTTTGATCCCCGACAACAGTGCCAAAATTTGTTTGCGAACAAATTAAACTATTGAAAACAACTATTTAATTCGTTCCGCTTTCCTAAACAACAGGGGTTGTTGTAAAGGTTATCGAACTCTGGGACCAGAATTATTTTACTAATAAATCCAATCAAGTTATACCAAAATTTTGATTGTTTGAAGACTACAGGAAATAAAAATAAAAAGAGAGTTTTTCTATAATAAATGAAAGAAATTAGGGAGTGATGACCTAAATTGGATTGATAATTATCAATAGTAATCAGATTAATAGACCTAACTCATGTTTCTGTCACAAACATGAATCAACGATAATTAGGTATTTAAAAACAAACATGCAAATAACTACAAGCATAGCCTATGTAGGAGCTAAGCTCTTAAACAACCATAGGCTATCAGGTCAGATTCACTAATTTATTTCTAAAACCCTAAAAATTAGATCTAAATATGATAAGTGTTAGATCGAACTCGAATATACCCTGTGAAGGAGCATAGCTCAAAAACAGCACAGAGTACAAATGTTCAGATCTAACTCTTGGTTAGATCCAGATATATATATATATATATATATATATATATATATATATATATATATATATAAAATCCTCATCTTTTGGCTATGTGATTCATATTGAATCTAATCTATAAGCGTCATCACTCCCTTATTAAAGGGAATTAGCTAGACATAGCTAAATGATGGGAAAAAGTGAAATATATAAGAACAAACATAAATAAAATAAAACTAAAACTAAAGAGAATAGGAGAAGAATAGTTTTATTACAAGAGAAATATTACAGAATAAAACTTAAGACAATTGTAAATGAATGAGATACGGTGTATTTATAACTTCCTTGAACAAGACTAAGTGGCTAAATACATGATGTGGGACAAAAGGTTTTGCCCAAATAACAACTAGACCAATGAGAATGCAAGTGAATGGACATGAAATGTCGCGGGAAAATAGCTTGCGGGCATCAAACAGCATCAACTTCAATCGATAATATCTCCATACCATCTGAGACAAGCGATCCTTATGAAAAGGCATTGAATCTTGACTTTAAAATATGCGGCAGAACGTGGTTGAACAACAACATTTCTTCAGGTCTTCATACTTTAATCCAGCACTAAAAATCAACACTCTTCTTGCACCAATTCTTCAAGCTTTTCAACAATTAAGTGCATCAATCCATTCATCTTAAATAATATGAAAACACAACTATAAATACACAGTATCAATTATTTTAAAGAAATAATAAGATAAATAAGCAGATAAAATATACACATTTACATCAATATCAAATACCCCCACACTTATCTCTTTATTCGTCCTCGAATAACCTAAACTAAGATATGTCACATCGTAGGAAACATGATTGCATTTAGCGTATACAACAAGCCGTTAAATCTCTAGGTGTCCCTAGTAGGACGAGTGTTGTCTCATGAGGGTTTTCAGCAGGTACTACCCACAAAATCCAAAGCGTCTTATGTACGCGGATTAAGAAAATAATATATTTAAGGTCTTTCAAATTCCAAGGATTTTACCTAACTTTAATAATAGCGGTTTAGTGCTAAATTGTTCATCCCATTATTGGTGCAAAAATGAATAAAAAATTTCAAGCTGAGTCGTAATTCCTTGATAATACTGTAATTGTCTTGAAGATTAAGAGCGTGGTGTGAACCAAAGTTCTACACATCGACAGTGTACACCCAATCATTTATTTATTCTTTTTTTTATATGAAAGCAATAAGCAGAAGGAAAAAAATCGAAAAAACAAACAAACTAACAACTCAAACAACCAACTAAAAGGAATCACATAGCATTTTGCCTCAAACAATAAAACCCTTGCTGAATAGATGAATTCCACAAACCAAAAGGAATGAATGTTCCCCAAATATTATTTCTCAATAAAATAAAATGCTCAAAGCAAACATGCCTGCATGCCAAAACTTAGGTCTAAAGCAAAATGAATGCTCAGTTAAAAACTACGCCCTCTCAAAATTCAGAAGCCTCAATATAAACACCCCCACCTTATCAATAACCAAATAGCTCAAAAAGAAAAGAAAAAGACAAAATCGTTTCCTTTCCCTTATCCAAATTAACCCACTGAAAATCACGTCCCCGTCTAATTAGAAATAAAATACCACACCTTTGGAAACGAAATCAAATCAGATAATTTTTTTATTCTTCTGCACAGAACCGAACTCGAATTGGGGTTTCAATTTTTGGGCTATGGTTTTGAATTGGAATTTGATGGAATTTGAGAACGGGTTCCATTTTTGTGCGAATCGGACTACAATTAGGGTTTGTGGATTTTGCACGACTTTGTTTTGAAGCTGCTTCGAGGAATCGATGTGGGTTTTTCAGGTATTCGAGTTGAATCTGGTTGAATGCAGTTTGCGTGATTATGGTTTTTGCTAAAAGGTTGACTGGGTGAAGTGGATTTTTGTGGTGAAGCCAAATTGTTGGGGGAGGAGGTTGCAGTGTGGTAGTGTATCACGGTGATGTAAGTTGAAGGTAAGTTGAAGGGGTTATTTGTGGTACGGGTTTGGTATGGTGAAGAGGTTGAAAACTTGTTCGAATTAATTCACACACCAAAAACTCGTTCTAATTGGCTGCAGGTTCATGGAGGTTAAAAGGGTGTGGTTCATTGATTTCAGGTTGCGGAGGGGAATCGCGATTGCTAGCAGTTTTGATTTTGGCTTTTGCTGAAGCCTGTTTTGGGGGATGGAGTTGGGATTGTTGAGTGGAGAATCTATTGCTTTTGCTGTTGAATGAAAAAGGAGTTGTGAAAGGAGTCGTGTTGATGCTGTTTTATGGAATATGGTTTTGGTTGACTGCTTGATGAATATTTGTTTGGGTGTGGGTGACAGAATTGTTGAAGCGAAGATGGCAGTATGGTTTTAAAGAAGGATTGTTCTGGCCTTTGGTGAATTTAAGTTTGTATCGGAGTTTTTTTGAAGTCGTGTGGAGTTGTGACGACAGTGGGATGGGAGTGTTTTGTTGTTTAGAGAGGTGAAATTGGTTGACAAGGTGGTTTATGGTGGTATGCCTAGATGGGGTTTGGCTGGCTTGTGAATGTGATGAGGAAGATGGTGTTGAACGTTGTGGTTGTGAAGGAAAGTGATGATCTGATGAAGTAAAAATAAAGAAAAAAGAAAATAAAGAAAGGAATCTTTGATTTTTGTTTAGAATTGTTGAAAAGTGGAAGGCAATGTAATGGGAAAGAAATTAAAAAGGCAATGTAATGGGAAAGAAATCAAACAGAAAATTGCAATTTTTTCTCTCTTAATTACAAAATCAAAGTATCAATCAGCAATACCAAATAAAAACTAATCAAGAGGTTGTCTTTCTCTATATATGAAAGAAAACAAAAGGAACAAAATAAAAATATTTTTGGGTTTTTATAATGAAAATAAAAAAAACCAGAAAACAAAAGAAAAAAACTGAAGGATTCACTAATAAATATTATTTTGATCCCTGGCAACGGCACCAAAATTTGTTTGCGAACAAATTAAACAATTGAAAACAACTATTTATTTCGTTCGGCTTTCCTAAACAACAAGGGTTGTTGTAAAGGGTATCAAACTCTGAGACCAAAATTATTTTACTAATAAATCCAACCAAGTTATTCCGAAATTTTGATTGTTTGAAGACTACAGGAAATAAAGAAAAAGAGAGTTTTTCTATAATAAATGAAACCAATTAGGGAGTGATGACATAAATTGGATTGATAATTATCAATAGCAAACATATAAATAGATCTAACTCATGTTTCTATCACAAACATGAATCAACGATAATTAGGTATTTAAAAACAAACATGTGAATAACGACAAGCATAGCCTGTGCAGGAGCTCAGCTCTTAAACAACCATAGGCTATCAGGACAAATTCACTAATTTATTTATAAAACCTTAAAATTTAGATCTAAATATGATAAGTGTTAGATCGAACTCGAATATACCCTGTGAAGGAGCCTAACTCTTAAACGACACAGAGTATGAAGGTACAGATCTAACTCTTGGTTCAGATCCAGATATATATATAAAGTCCTCATCTTTTGTTTATGTGATTCATATTGAATCCAATTTATAAGCGTCATCACCCCCTAATTAAAGGGAATTAGCTAGACATAGCTAAATGATGGGAAAAGCGAAAAACAAAAGAACAAACATAAATAAAATAAAACTAAAACTAAAGAGAATAGGAGAAGAATAGTTTTATTCCAAGAGAAGATTTACATATATAATAAAACTTAAGGCAATTCTAATCGGATGAGATACAGTGTATTTATAGCTTCCTTGAATAAGACTAAGTGGCCAAATACATGTTGTGAGACAAAAGTTATTGCCCAAATAACAACTAGACCAATGTGAATGCAAGTGAATGGACATGCAAATGTCATGGGAAAATAGCTTGCGGGGATCAAACGTTATCAACTTCAATCGATAATAACTCCATAACATCAGGGACAAGCGATCCTTATGAAAAGGCATTGAATCTTGACTTTAAAATATGCGGCAGAAGGTGGTTGAACAATAACATTTTTTCAGGTCTTAATCTAGCTCTAAAAATCAACACTCTTTTTGCACCAATTCTTCAAGCTTTTCAACAATTTAGTGCATCAATCCATTCATCTTAAACAATCTGAAAACACAACTATAAATACACAGTATCAATTATTTTAAAGAGAAAATAAGATAAATAAGTGGATAAAATATACACATTTACGTGTATATCAAATACCCCACACTTATCTCTTTATTCGTCCTCGAATAAACTAAACTAAGATATGTCACACTTTCATAGGAAACACGATTGCATTTAGCGTATGCAACATATCATTAAACCTCTAGGTGTCCCTAGTAGGATGAGTGTTGTCTCGTGAGCATTTTCAGCGGATACTACACACAAAATCCAAAGCGCCTTATATACGCGGATTAATCAAATAATATATTTAAGGTCTTTCAAATTCCAAGGACTTTACCTAACTTTAATATTAGCGGTTTAGTCCTAAATTGTTCATCCCATTATTGGTGCAAAAATGAATAAAAAATTTCAAGCTGAATCGTAATTCCTTGATAATACTGTAATTGCCTTGAAGATTAAGAGCGTGGTGTGAACCAAAGTTCTACACATCGACAGTGTGCACCCAATAACTTATTTATTCTTTTTTTTAATGCAATAAGCAGAAGGAAAAAAATTGAAAAAAATAAACAAACTAACAACTCAAACAACCAACTAAAAGGAATCACATAGCATTTTGCCTCAAACAATAAAAGCCTTGCTGAATAGATGAATTCCACCAACCAAAAGGAATGAATGTGCCCTAAATATTATTTCTCAATAAAATAAAATGCTCAAAACAAACATGCCTACGTGCCAAAACATATGTCTAAAGAAAAAATGAATGCTCAGTTAAAATCCACCCCCTCTCAGAATTCAGAAGCCTCAATGTAAACACCCCACCCTCTCAATAATCAAACAACTCAATAATAAAAGGAAAAAAATCGTTTCCTTGCCCTTATCAAAATCAACCCGCTGAAAATCACATCTTCTAATTTGAAATCAAATCCCACACCTTTGGAAACGAAGTCAAATCAGATAATTTTTTTATTCTTCTGCACAGAATCGAACTCGAATTGGGGTTTCAATTTTTAGGCTATGGTTTCGAATTGGAGTTTGATGGATTTTGAGAACGGGTTCCCATTTTTGTACGAATCGGACTGCGATTAGGGTTTGTGGACTTTGTACAACTTTGTTTTGAAGTTGCTTCGAGGAATCAACGTGGGTTTTACAGGTCTTCGAGTTGAATCTGGTTGAATGGAGTTTGCGTGATTGTGGTTTTTGCTGAAAGGTTAACTGGGTGAAGTGGGTTTTTGTGGTGAAGCCGAATTATTGGGGGAGGAGGTTGTTGTGTGGCAGTGTATCACGGTGATGTAAGTTGAAGGGGTTATTTGTGGTACGGGTTTGGTATGGTGAAGAGGTTGAAAACTTGTTCGAATTAATTCACACACCAAAAACTCGTTCGAATTGGCTACAGGTACATGGAGGTTGAAAGGATGTGGTTCACTGATTTCAGGTTGCGGAGGGGAATCGCGATTGCTAGCAGTTTTGATTTTGGCTTTTGCTGAAGCCAATTTTAGGGGAATGGAGTTGGGATTGTTGAGTGGGGAATCTATTGCGTTTGTTGCTGAATGAAAGGGGAGTTGTGAAAGGAGTCGTAGTGGTTGGTTGATGCTGTTTTGAGGGTTATGGTTTTGGTTGACTGCTCGATGAATGTTCGTTTGGGTGTGGGTTACAAAATTGTTGAAGTGAAGATGGCAGTACGGTTTTGAAAAAGGATTGTTCTGGTCTTTGGTGAATTGCAGTTTGTATCGAAGGAGTTTTGTGAAGTCATGTGGAGTTGTGACGGCAGTGGGATGGGAGTGGTTTGCTGTTTAGAGAGGTGAAATTGGTTGACAACGTGTGTCAAAACACATTTAAATTTACCACGCTCACATATTAAATCCAAAAATTGTGAAATTTGAAACATAACATTAATTTGACATTCCGGATCCTACAAAAGTGGTTTCGTTGAAAACGGAGGTCGTTTGCAAAATGGTTGTTTTTTAAGGGCTATATTTTATATTAAAATATATATGAATTCCATGGCGACTATTTTAAATTTTAAACTGGACATAACTTTCAATTTTTATTATGAAATCTGAATTTTTCACATTCGTTAGAAATATTTTATTAAATAGATTCAAACATTTTTGGTTTTACTGAAATTAGATTTATTTTGAATTTTGTACATTCAATTGTAATTTAAAATTTAATTTTTGAACTACCACGCCATTTCAAACTCGTTTTATATTTAAAATAAATTTATACATTCCAACTTCGATTAAAATAAATTTTAAATCGTTATTATTTAAAATAAATCATTTTAAATATTCAAAATCTATTAAAATTGCTAAAATAAAATTTTTAAATTGGTTTTGAAATCCCGGGTTGTTACAAGGTGGTTTCTGGTGGTATGCGTGGACGAGGTTTGGCTGGTTTGTGAATGTGATGAGGAAGATGGTGTTGAACGTTGCGGTTGTGAAGGAAAGTGATGATCTGATGAAGTAGAAATAAAGAAAAAACAAAATAAAGGAAGGAATATCTGATTTTTTTATTTTTTTATAGAATTGTTGAAAAGTGGAAGACAATGTAATGGGAAAGAAATCAAACAGAAAATTGCAATTTTTTTCTCTCTTAATTACAAAATCATACTATCAATCAGCAATACCAAATAAAAACTAATCAAGATATTTTTTTCTCTATATATGAAAGAAAACAAAAGAAATAAAATAAAAATATTTTTGAGTTTTTTTTAATGAAAATAAAAAATAAAAATAAACCAAAAAACAAAAGGAAAAAAAATATAACACGAAGGATTTACTAATAAATATTATTTTGGTCCCTAGCAACCGTGCCAAATTTTGTTTGCGAACAAATTAAACAATTGAAAACAACTATTTAATTCATTCGGCTTTCCTAGACAACAAGGGTTGTTGTTAAAGGTGTCGAACTCTGGGACCAAAATTATTTTACTAATAAAACAAATGAAGTTAATCCGAAATTTTGATGGTTTGAAGACTACATGAAATAAAGAAAAAGAGAGTTTTTCTATAATAAATGAAAACAATTAGGGAGTGATGACATAAATTGGATTGATAAGTATCAATAGCAAATAGATTAATAGATCTAACTTATGTTTCTGTCACAAACATGAATCAACGATAATTAGGTATTTAAAAATAAATATGTGAATAACGACAAGCATAGCCTATGCAGGAGCTAAGCTCTTAAACAACCATAGGCTATCAGGACAGATTCACTAATTTATTTCTAAAACCCTAGAAATTAGATCTAAATCTGATAAGTGTTAGATCGAACTCGAATATACCCTGTGAAGGAGCATAACTCTTAAATGACACAGAGTATGATGGTTCAGATTTAACTCTTGGTTCAGTTCCAGATCTATATATATAAAGCCCTCATCTTTTGGTTATGTGATTTGTATTGAATCCAATCTATAAGCGTCATCTCCCCCTAATTAAAGGGAACTAGCTAGACATAGCTAAATGATGGGAAAAAGCGAAAAATAAAAGAACAAACATAAATATAAAAAAAAAACTAAAGAGAATAGGAGAAGAATGGTTTTATTCCAAGAGAAGAATTACAGAATAAAACTTAAGACAATTCTAAATGAATGAGATACGGTGTATTTTTAGCTTCCTTGAACAAGACTAAGTGGCCAAATACATGATGTGGGACAAAAGGTTTTGTCCAAATAACAACTAGACCAATGTGAATACAAGTGAATGGACATGCAAATGTCATGGGAAAATAGCTTGCAGGCATCAAACAGCATCAACTTCAATCGATAATAACTCCATAACATCTGAGACAAACGATTCTTATGAAAACCTATTGAATCTTGACTTTAAAATATACGACAGAAGGTGGTTGAACAAAAACATTTCTTCAGGCCTTCATGCTTTAATCCAGCTCTGAAAATCAACACTCTTCTTGCACCAATTCTTCAAGTTTTTCATCAATTAAGTGCATCAATCCATTCATCTTAAATAATCTGAAAACACAACTATAAATACACAGTATCAATTATTTTAAAGAGAAAATAAGATAAATAAGCGGATAAAATATATACATTTACGTGTATATCGGTGGTTTGCAGCTAAACCGAACCAGTGTGTATACGCACGCCCGCCCGCTAGAGGTGTCAAATGGGTCATTTAGGGTCGTTTGCGGGTCAACTTAAATTTGACCCTACCAATTTACGACCTGTTTATTTTGACCCATTCAACACAAATCTTTATCTAATGCAACCCACCTACTAAGTGGGTTGCCCATTTGACTCATCTAAATGTAGTATGCTATGTTTTATATACAGTCATCAGAATTATTATGTTATTTTCTAGGTATAAACGTTAATCACCTTGGAGATCTTTACTGTTCGTTCATAGGACGAAATATCTGAGTGTTCCATACTATCCATAATTTAGATGGGAATCTATTGGTCGAAGTCTCGTCAGGTTCCAAGACTATATGAAAAAATCATTGCAGTTTAAACAAAAAATAGCGACTTTGTATATAGGCAGAGTTCAAATATGGGAATTTAGCCTGTTTTTTCTAAGTACAACTGACATTCCCCTTGGGGAATTATAGTGTACGGTCACAGAGCAAAACGTCCGAGTCTTTCACACTGTCCGTAATTTAGGTGGGAATTTATCGTTTGAAGTTTCATCTGGTTCCGAGGCAGTATTAAGAAATTACTGCGGTTTTTACAAAAAAAATAACGACTCTGTATGTAGGTAGAGTTCAAATATGGAAATTTAGCCTGTTTTTTTTTTCTAACTACAATTGGCAGTTCCCTTGGAGAACTATAGAGCACGGTCACAGAGTAAAATGTCCGAGTGTTTCACACTGTTCGTAATTTAGTCGGGAATCTATCGGTCGAAGTCTCATCCGGTTTCGGGGCAATATGAAGAAATTACTGTAGTTTTTACAAAAAAAATATAGCGACTTATATGTAGGCAGAGTCCAAATATGAGAATTTAGCCTTTTTTTTTTAGGTACAACTGGTAGTCCCCTCGGAGAACTACAATGTACGGTCACAGAGCAAAACGTCTGAGTGTTTCACACTGTCCGTAATTTAGGTGGTAATATATCGATCGAAGTCTCACCCGGTTCCAAGTCAGTATGAAGAAATTACGACAGTTTTTACAAAAAAAATAGCAACTTCATATGTAGGCAGAGTTAAATGGGTAAGTGGGTTACCCATTTGTAACCCTTTTTAAAATGGGTCAACCCTTTTATGACCCATTTAATAAAAAATTATAAATGGGTTGACCCAACAGGGTTGTGATTAGGGTAAATTGATAGGGTCATATTTTGATAGGTCTAACGCCCGCACCCTCGTGCACACTCATATATGTACCAAGATGCTTATATATATTTTTGCAGTGTGGGGACTAATATTACAAGTTTTCCAAAATGTAGTCATACACATAAGAAACATAAATTAAAATTAAACACATAAAATAATTCAAAACAATTAAATACCCTGTTCAAATACCACGTTAAAATACCCCTTTCGTAGCAAAAAACACATTCCTCATTTACAACAGTGTCACGCTCAAATACCTCGCTCAAAAACCCCGCTCAGATGCCTCGTTACTATTCGTCGAGAACACACTTTAATCATACTGGAAACCACCTGCATATCACAATGAACGACGGAGGAGGAAATTTAAACCAAACTAGAATTAAATAAAATAAACAAATTACTTTTCCATACCTGGGTATGGGATCCGCATAAGGTTTGTTGATCTGAAGGCAACAACATAGTGTAATTTTTCGTTGTTCCCTATATATCTTTTTATTTCCACTATATTATGTTATTTCGGATACTTTTTTTTTAGACGAAATGAATTGAAAAATGACATATACATTATGAAATTATTAGATTGTTTGAGTTGTGTTAATGCACTAAAAATGCATGAATATTAGTTTTTCACACTTTCAATTGTTAGAAAATGTTGGAATATGTGCGTTGAAGACAAGTTCGAGGAAAGTAATGCCGTACTGCTGACTTTAAAAATATATGAAATAGATTCTTTCAGGCAATAGTCCAACATATCAAGTACAAACGGGTTATCAAACAATTAACTTTTAGGCTATATATTTAATGTCCCGCTATTACCCCCACTATATCTTGTAGCGGACTTCTATCGCTACAATTCTCCCAAATTGCCTCACGGATAGCCTTTTCACATTTTTCCTTGTAATATTCCGTTGTTTCCGATATATCTTATTATTTCCACTATATTATGCTATTTTTTTATAGACAAAATGAATTGAAAAATGACATATATACATTATGAAATTATTAGATTAGTTTTTCTAATTTAATTTTTTTAACATATATTATCAGAAGCAAAAGCACTATAATAGTCAATTAAATATAATTGAGTTAAATGAAAGTTTACATTTATTCTTATATATTTGTATAGGTTTTTATTTAAGATTAAGAATGTATTAATTATAATTAAATTGAATGTTATTTTTTCATTTAATTATCATTTTTATATTTGTAAAAACATCAAGACTGAATGTTTTAGAGTCACCCGTTAATCCTGCTATTTCTTGCTTTATCCTACTATGTCTTTTTGCATCTCTACCGCATTGAATCCGCTAAACGCTTTAACTGTACATCTTTCAGGATTTAACTGCAGTCTTGGAAAAATGTAACCAAATTCAAAATTTGTACGCTTTTGATCTAATCATGAACACTTTAATTTGGTTTTTGATGATGCAAATTTCGAAGGTAGAACAGTCTGAAGAAGAAGAAGAATCTGCAACATCTATGTATTTGCAACACCTTAAAGGCGTCATAAATCCCAAAATAAAATTTGATTTTGCAAATTTGAGTTGTGAACCCGTGCACATGTGGATTCCTCAAGGTCACAGCTTCTTTATCAGTATCCTATACTTAAACAAGTACAGTGCCTTTTTTTTGTGTGTGTGTGTGTGTGTTGGACTTATGTTACCTCTTACCACTTCCTTCTTCTCTTTCCAAAAGGACTTTATTTTAAATTTTACCATTGATTCAGTAACTAACATAATATCATACAGAGAGTATAAATACAAGCACATGTTTACAACGTTGATCAAACCCCTGTGCACAGACCGAATATTAAATCATCGTGACGCGCTCCTTGATGAACCCAATGCTTTAACGGCCCCAGCTCTAAGTACAATTTGATGATACGCAGCAGCAATTGCAGCCCCTATAAACGGCCCAGCCCAGAATATCCACTGCAATTCAATCATCATACACATATAATCTCACTACCATAGTCTAACATTTAACAGTAAAAGAAATTACCTGATCATCCCAAGCTTTATTTTTATTATAAACAACAGCAGCCCCTAAACTTCTGGCCGGATTAATCCCGGTCCCAGTAATCGGAATCGTAGCCAAGTGCACCATAAACACAGCGAAACCAATCGGCAGCGGCGCCAGCACAGGCACATGCGAATCCCGCGCATTCCGCTTCGGGTCAGTAGCGGAAAACACCGTATAAACCAAAACAAACGTCCCGACAACCTCCGCGGCAAGCCCGGTCAAGGTAGAGTACCCATCGTTCAGCCCGTTAGCCCCACCTCCGTACTGCTCGTAAAACCCACCCTGGAACGCCTTCACCAGCGCCACCCCGCATATCGCGCCCAAACACTGGGCGCACACGTACAACACCGCCCGGATGAGGGACACCTTCCGGGCCAGGAACAGGCCGAAGGTCACCGCCGGGTTGATGTGCCCTCCGGATATGCCGGCGGTGCAGTAGACGAGGATGAAGATCATGCCGCCGAACGCCCACGCGATCCCGAGGACGCCCACGCCACCGCAGGCCGCGTCCGCGTTGTTCGGTAGGGTTGTTGGGTGGGATTGGTGGCTGTACCCGATTACGGTGGCGACCGTGACGTACAGGAAGAGGAGGGTGGCGACGAACTCGGCTATCACGGCTCGGTACAGGGACCATGTTGTCAGCTCGTGGCTGTCGATCAGCGGTGCGGGTGGTGGGTCGGTGTAGTCTTTTGGTGCATACGGTGCCTCAACGTCTTTGGTCATGTTATTCCTTTGCCTTATTTTATGTGCCAAGTTACGAGAATTTATAAGGGAGGAATCGTACTGAAGGATAATATTTTTTTTGATGTAAAGCTCGCCGTCCAAAGGCGTAGAGGCCACAAAATCGTATGGCGTTTTGGGTGAGGGTGGGCCCGGAGAGAGGTGCCCACGGTATTAGGCTGTAGTTGATTTTAAGGTACCAATAATTGGGTAGGGTAGGGTGGGTTAGGGAAGGCGAGTAGCGATATAAGGAGGAGAGTAAGACTGCAGGAGAGTTTAGGTTGTGGAATAAAGACGTTTAAGCATGCTTTTATGTTTGTTGCTTTCTGTAAGTGGGTTCGTTTTATATTTGTGGACTAAAGCATGCATTGGATACCGTCTAAGATAAAAAGGTGTCTTTTTCTCAATATGTAAATTATATGGATGTCAACTATGAGAATATGAGAATAAGTGCCTACGGATTAACCAGGCAAACATGAAAAGCATGGCCTTTCACGATTATTTGTTGATGCATTGAATTTTACTTTGTCAAATTCTATTTGAACCCAACTAATTGCTGAGTAACCCCCAAAGCACATTAAAATCGAGTAAACCCATCATTTTGGTGACTAGCCACCCTTTTATTTTAAAAAATCCAATAATACCCTTTTACTTTCCACGCAGTGGCCCTACGAGGTTCACTATAAAACCACGTAGAGACAATACGAGGTAAACTGAAAATTAGAAAAAAAAATATAACTGAAAAGAGACAGTTTCAATCTTCAATTTTTTTTATAAAACTGGGAATCTACTCAGCAAATTGATGGATTGAAATAGAATTTGCCTTTTACTTTTCTTTTTTAACTAATATAATAGCAAAACGGTGGAAAAACCGACCGTTAAGCTGTATACAATTGTAAAAAAACAAATTTTTAATCAAAAAAAATCCTAAATAGAATTTTTAAGAAAAATCTAGTGCATTGATTTGGAAAAAGAGAAAACGATAGGAAAAGTGTAAATTCGGTTACATTAAAATTTGTAGACGTTGGCTAGTTTAATATTAAGGATCTATGTGCTGATATCAGCTCAAAACATATCATTATCTTTGTAAATATTTAATTAAAAAGTATGAAAATAGCAAAAATAGATATAATAAATAAATCACATATTATTTAAATACATTATTAAATAAAGGATTTTTTTCATGTTTAGGTCTTTTCTTTAGAAAGGTAATTTTTTTTAATCCACCATATTAGTAAGTTAATCCACCCAATTTAATAGGATCTTTGACTTTTACTAAAATTTAAATTTTAATCAGTACATCCACCAAAAAAAGAAAACCGTACGTATTCTTCTCTTCTCAATCTTCTGCGTTTTCTTCTTTTGTGCGTTTTCTTCTTCCATGCGTTTTCTTCTTCCTTACTTTTTTCGTCGTCTTCTCGGTTCTGGAATCGTAACATCTAAATCCAAGCTTAAGCGATAAGCAGAGTAATTCAACATAATAGTAAGTAATTTGTTTTTATATATATATATATATATATATATATATATATATATATATATATATATATATATATATAGACACACACACACACACATATTGAAGTTGATTAATTGTAAACAAAATTGTATTTTTTTAATATCACCATTATCAAATATAATTATAGTTAGTTATTTTCTGAATCTTGAAAAATTGATAGTAATTCAACCTATTGATGTTTTGCTCCATGATCGGTTTATTTATAGCAAGGATTTCTTGTTTGTTCCTCACCACGTCATTTGGACTTTAATGCATATGTATACTACCATGTATGAATGACTAGTATGAGTGGCTGCACAAGTTAACATATACAGCAAGAGGACTTGAATACCAAATGAAAATCTTATAGTTGACATGTCGGTATAATTTATATAAGAAACATGTTGCATACAGTAGATTTATAATGTGTATTTTTTTCACATAATTATCTGGTATGAGATCTTGATTTTAGGCTAGTTGGATTATTATTATTAATCTGATATGAGAATTATGAAATAACGCATGAAACAAGAAGCACAAAATCGATTGTTAGATATAATAGGGTGAAATCTATAAGTTAATCCACTCGTGGATTAACTTACAAAATAGTTGTGGATTAACTTATTAAAGTAAAACGGTGGGTTAACTTATTAAGACCGTGGATTAGAATAAAAATTACCTTTTAGAAAATACGACAAATATAAACTTATTATCAAAATATTTACACATATAAGCTTGTTTTGGCAACATGTGCGACTAACTATTATCAGGAAATTCTTAGGATCCCTACACAATTAGATTTTAAAAGAGTTAATACGCTACTAAAACTACAGCGTATTCCAGCACGCATATTCCAAAGGCCACCAAAGGCTTCCAACGGTCCGCTGATTTTAAAACTAGCCGTCTGAAGTCGTTGGAAGCTGTTGTAATTTATGTTGTTTGTGGCCGTTGGAATTCGCCTGTATACATTTTTCAGAAAACATAAGGTGCTTATTTGTCTTCCTGCTCCCAAAACAAAGAAAATCCTCCTTCAATTACTCCTTCCCAAACGTTGCACCCCTCTAAACCGCCTCTGGCCCTGCCACCAAACTTCTAGTGCTACACCTCCACTCTCCAGCATTTCAAAATCAGTTTTTTTCAATTAAACCGTAATTATTTAGGCTTTGTAATTTAGACCTAAATTTGTATTATACTTATTCCTAATAGCTACGAGTGTTTATTACATCATATTCCATGCTAATTACTATTGCTATTATCAAAATATTCAAATTATTTCTAATAGCTCGGTTAACATATATATATATATATATATATATATATATATATATATATATATATTGTATATGTGTAGGATGATTTTGTTTTGATTGATCGTTGGCGTATGATAAGTTTTGCAAATAGTTTAATATATGTGAACACAAGTTATGTATTATGTTGGAATTGATCATAATTTTACATAATTATGCAAAAACGAATTGAATATTCATACGAACATGTGAATTGATTTGGTGTTTAATAAGTTTAGAATGATTTCGGATAATTTCGTTATGATTAATCATAGTTAGAATTCCTTAAATAGTATAACTTAGTATATAAACAAATTATATATTTAATTTAGTATAAGCAAAAATGAGTTATATTTTATGCAAAATAGTAAAAATATATAATTTACTACATATGTTCAACACAGTAAAATATAAATGCAACCCTTTTAACTGTTACGACCAGTAACATAAAGTGAAGTGTTTTCAACTTGACTTAAACTTTCCGTAGCATCTCATAAACTCTATCTTTTTTTTGGACTTTAAAACCGTTATAAAGTAATTATAAATGCAATATTTACTTAAATAATTTCGAGGTCTTTTCTGACATATATTGGAATATTACTGAAGTAGTTTCGTGTTTGTCTTAAACCCTTAAAAGTATGAATTTGAAAAAGTAATTTAAGATAACTTTCAGAAAACATTTCCTTTTTTTTTTTTTTTTTTGGGGGTTGCAGTATAAGATAATAGATCTAAGGTAGTGCACTATTACTTTATGTTAGTACTAAACCGAGTAGAGTATGTCCCTACTTAGTGACGTCATGCTGACCACAATAGGATAACATATCCTAGGATTTAAACTAAACGAGGGTGTGGTTAAGATTCAAAAACGTGTATTTGGATAAATCATGGGTTTTGGATGAATGAATTTTATTATAATCTTGCTTGATTTAATATCTCATAGTCTTCATTGTTTATTACTTTAAACTTTAGATTTATGAAACCTCTAAAGAGATTTATAATGAAACTATATTACAACCCACTAAGATATGATTTGAAAACTATAGCTTAAATAGCTATCTCACTGCGTCTGTGTTGCTCATGATTCTACACTTAAACATTTCAATTTTAGATGGTTAGTTGGCTGATTTGAAGTGAAGACTTTTATTATGTATAATATCTCTTTATGTACTCTTATGTATAATTGTTTGATAGTTAAACTCTTGGATTCTTGTAACCATGTTATATGATGAGATCATTGTACAATAGTTCTTCCATTTAAAATCATGTACTTTGAATGATTTTATATTCTGATACATTTTTGTTAAATTGTGATACTATTCTATTAGCATCGTGACTTGTACGTGGCATCACCGCTTCTGGATAATTGTACCAGAGGGGGGGGGGTATTACATTGAGGTTCTTTTGTTTTGGGATTGTCGTTCGAGGTAGGCAGTAGTAGCTGCTATGCCTTCCACCAGTCGGAATTCACAATCTGATAGAATGCTATCGTAGGTTTAGTCTCGGTGCGTCGTCATATTTATCTCGATCGTGCCCTTTATGATTTTGATTTAACGTTGTCATATTGCTGCGCATTTCTATACACCGACAGTTTAGTGGTGTGTTATATGGAAATTATACGCCAATGTTTATAAACTGTGCAAGGGTAATATGGTAGTTTTCCCTACACTATTTTCAGTAGTACATTTACCATAGACACTATTATGATATAGTATTGTGTCATATGCATATTCCATGGATCCTTAAAGGATATAATTCCAAATATCCTTTAAGTTACTGTGCATTTCCGTGAACATTTCACTTGAGTTAAAGTACCTACATGAGAATGTTAGTGTGACTCGTGTGTTTTGTTTTTGATTTATGCTCGGATCATCCTGAGTATCACAGCCTTTCATGACGCATCTTTCGGAGCTTGAAGTCTTGTTGGAATATTTATATGTCTATTAGTTGTTTAGTTATTACCGTTGTTTCCCATATCTATCAGTTATGTGTGTGGGTGTGGGTGTGGGTGTGTATGTGTGTGTGTGCATGTGCGCGCAAACATCTATGTATGAGATCTGCGTTGTATTAGCTAATGACTAGTATTATGTACTTACGCAGGACTATTTATTTTGTTAGTAACTCTTTGTACTACTATGGTTTTATTTTCTTCGGTTGCGAGCTATTTTATTCCGTGTCTATGATTGTATTATCTAATTTATATTTACTTCAAATTTAATTAACAATCTATTGTTTTGAACGATTCAAATCTGATATGTGTGGTTTATTGTCGATTTGAATGGTTCGAAATAGTAGATTGTTACATGTCATTTATTGTTATACTGTACGATTGAATGTTGCAACAGGACCAGTGGCCAACTTCAGTTGAGGTGTTGATTTTTCGAAGGAGTTCACAAATCACTTATGGCTCTCGATAGGTCATTTTGGATAGATAATGGAAATTCAACGTATTTATATAGTTCTTAGTGACCCTTGCACTAGGGCTTATTTTCTAGTGATTGCATGAGCATCACCACCAAGGAGATTGAATCTCAATCCATGAGCTCTGTCCGCCTTTGTGAGCGTTAAATAGTAGGTCCTTTTGTTAAAGAGGAATGTCGATTCCTTCTTTCTCTATACATGGCTAATTCTATATCTGAAACATCAATAACATGGTTCACATACAACAAGCATTCCCTGTTGTGAATGGGAGCCATCCGAATTAGATCTTCCAACATCACCCGCTCTTGGGCGATATTAACAATATTTTATGCAATGGGGACTATAAGACGGACATGATTTAGATTAGCCACCAAAGGAGTGAAGGGTCGAAATTTTAAGTCGTTTGAGCATCTAACCTTGTCCTCAACTCTAACACTTCACAGTCTAGATCCCATGATTATTAAAGCCTTGAAGCACACTTGGTCCATGTTGTCACTTAACCAAGTGATGGAACAATCACCAATACAAACAATATTCCCATTTGTGTCATGGTCATTAGAGTTAATACCATCATTATCAACGTTAAGATTCACATGACAACTTGACTAGATTTTCAATAGAGGAAAAGTGGAGAAATTCCGATAGGTTTTAGAGGAGGCCTTCCTTTTATCACTAGAATGTTGACTAAATATTTAACTAACCTTAGAATTATGTTAATGCAACTATATAAGGAAAGATCAATTGCCAATACCAAGCTTAAAATTCGGTTATTAGGTGTAAATGAGCTACTAAAGGAAACAAGATATATGATGACTTGACTAAGCTTGCTTACGTTCACTTTCATGATTTCTTACTATATCGATCTCTTATAATTACAAAGAATTTCAAGATAATAATAAGAAATAAAGAGAACTCAGTTTACAATATGGCTAACTTAAGAACTCGCGTATTTTTTCGATGCTAAAAGCACCTTTACGAGTCAAAGTTCCACCCTTATAAAGTTTTATAGTAAATGATATCTATAGTCTTTAAAATTGACATTCAAATGGTTAATAATGTACTGAAAGGTGAGAAGCAATATGAGCCATTGATCCAGTCGTTTCGGCCGACATAAGACTATTGGAAAGGCGATGTTATATGTAGCTAGGATGTATTCCAAATTTCATTCCATAGTAGAAGCATGCTTTGCATAGATCAAGGCAACATTGCATTGGAGTGGGTAGGCTTTTCTCAAAAATGTCGTTGTATTCACGTAGTTGGTGTGGAAAATTGTACATGTACCAAATGAACAGTTGTGTGTGATGCATTTTTCAAGAAAAGGCTTATGAAAAGCTTCTTTCACATAGTAATGGTCGTCCATTTGTAGCTAAGGCCTTCCTAAATAGTACAAGACAAGTTGTGGTTGCTATAAGGTAGAGTTGGGTTGGCCATAAAAGATGATTACATAAAAGAAAACCAGATAACCTATGCATGCAATATTTGCACAACACCTTAAAATTTTGTTCGTGAAAATTGTTAAAAACCAAGAAAAATGTACATAAAAGATGATAACAATTGTTTTTGCCATAACACCTTAAAATTAGATGGTTGGTTGCTTTTGTTTCCGTATCCAAAATAATAATAAAACAAATAAAACTCATGACTTTGCAATATTTGCACAGCAATAATATAGAAATAATAATGTATCAACACGGAAGAAACGAGATGAAAAGGAAAAAAAAAAAAGTGGACCAACGCAATTGGCAATCAAGTAAGTAACGACAAATTGAGCAATAAATGGAGGAGTTCGCTTTTTTTGTGATGGACGTGCGAGGGAATATATAAAAAGGGCGGTGCGAGAGTCATGAAAGGGACGGTGACGGATAACAAACACCGACCAGAAGGAGCAGCTATGGTCTATATTTGCTGGCTGTTCCTATCTCCACTTTATTTTTTCTTTATATCGTCGCTTTTGGAAGTGTCTCATTCCACCAATGCAAGCCCACTTTTCCTATTTTCTCCCATTAGTCTATCAAATCCTACGTGCTATGATTCATATTGGTTCATTGAGACCACGAAGATCAACCTCGAGTCAATTAAGTGAACCCACCAAATGCATTTCAAATGCACCACAAATTCTTGTAAGGGGTTTTAGGCATAAAGTCAAAATTAATAAAATATTTATTCATAAGTACAACAGGCTAAAATTTTAGCTATAAAGTCAAATTTTAGTGCAAATAGAGGAATTCAGGGACCCACTATTATTTCATACTTTACACTAAATTTTGTTCTTATGGTTGAAATTTTAGCCTCTTGTATTATGGATAAATATTTCATTAATTTTGTCTTTGTGCCTAAAAACCCCAAAACAGAAAAATATTTATTAATCTTGTCTTTATAAATAATTTTATTTATTTATTTTGTCTTTCATAATATTTTCCTATTCTTGTATTGAACTCTAATAGTTAAGATAACAAGTAATATCAAAAAAGTACGTCTCAAAGAAAACACAAAGACTAGTTGCACCGTTAACAACAAATTTTGGTTAAATTACCAAGTGCCTCTCAAAATCACCACCAAAACTATTTATAAAGTTAATAGTAAAGTTGTATATAATTTATGGACTACTTCTCAAAAGCATCACCAAAACTGATTATGAATTAATAGTAAAGAGTTCTCAATATTCCATCATTGCGTCTTAAAATCACCACATAAACTGGTTATGGATTTAAAAGTAACAATTTTGTATAATCCATCAAATGCATAAGCACAATATAAGCTGGTTATGGATTAGTGATAAACATATTGTTCAAGATCAAGATTTTCAATAATGAATCCATCAAGTGCCTTACTAGTGTTACTAGTACAGAACTGCTTACTTTTTTTTTTTTGAAACCAATAGCATGTTGTTTATGGAATACACTATGAGACAAATTCACGACGGTTTTTTATAAAAGCCGTAGCAGATATTTATACAATGCGACGGTTGTATTGAAAACCATATATAAACAATTATATAGTTGAAAATATTAAATGACGGGTTTGCGATGTTTATTATTTAACAATCGCAGGTTTGCGATCTGCCCTCATCCATCTAAACCTAAATTTACTAACACCATCTAAAAGAAGAAAACCGCCTCCATCTCGTTAAAACGCTTTGACCTCTTTCATCGAAAAAACGTATCGACATCCCCAGATCTGTATCGCACTCTTTCATCAATCAACGTCATCCGCCTCCATCTCGAAGAAGAAAACCGCCTCCATCTCGTTAAAACGCTTTGACCTCTTTCATCGAAAAAACGTATCGACATCCCCAGATCTGTATCGCACTCTTTCATCAATCAACGTCATCGTTTCATCGTACCAATATTCTTGCAGTCGATTGCTCCTTCGCATCGTAGTCAGGTATGGATTGTTCTTGATATTGCAATCGATTGTTTCTTCGCGTCATAGTCAGGTATGGATTGTTCTTGATATTGCAGTCGATTGATGTTGCTGCTGCAATTGGAAGTCATGACTCAGGGGATATTGTAGAGCTCGTGGTTGGTCATGTAGGTTTTTCAGTTAATTGGTGATAGCAATGATTTTGGGGTTACCGACATGGTGGCAGTGGTATAAGTAAGGTTTTGACAAGGTTTGTGTTAACCTTGATGCAAAGAAAAAAAAGGTGATACTAATGGAGTTCAATAGTTGTTTGTCACGATGACGTTGGGGATGGAGGTGGAGTCTAATGACTTCCTAGATGAAAATGATACCGAAACCAAAGAGACCTATTGACAATTTAACATACACACACAAATATATATATATATATATATATATATATATATAACTATTAAATTCGGCATCAAAACCAGATATCGGTGAAGGGGTATTGGAGCACTATTAGCACCAAGTGAATGTTTCGGAAGCAGATAACCAATAATGGATCATTGAAGCAAACAATACCGAAAACAAAGAGAGGGAGATTTGTCAATGTGCTATCAGTACCAACACAAGAGGCAAAGGCTTGGTATCGATACAAAAGGGGACAACAACAAAGGAGTGCCGACACCGAAGGCAACCAACATAAATACAACTCCGAAAGCATTACACTTAAAACTGGAAGCAGATAAAAAGGCTTAACCAAAAGTGTATGATCCGAAACCCGAAACCAAGAAAGAAAAGCACAAAGTCAAGCTAGGGGAAGCAAAGGGCTGTCAATATCTGATATAGATACCATCGTCAGGGAGTAACTTCAAAACCATCGGAAGGCATACCGAAAGCATACTATAGCCAAGCCTGAACTATACCCAAGAATTTACTGAAACAATCCGAAGTCATAAGGAGAGGGGCTATCAACGCTAATTTGCTTAGTGTCGATACCGAAATAGATGAAGATGATAAAGTTAAGCAATTCTCATCTTTGAAAGCAACTCTTCGAAACCGTAGCTTATCATTAGGATCGAAAGCAACTCTCGAAGCTATCTATACCAATGGAATTAGAATCGATACATTATGAAAAATCAAAGTTAAGCTCCTAGAGCCTGAAACCGACATTCCTAAAGCAGGATAGACCCGATAACAATGCTCAGTAGAGAGAAAGGCGGCCGAAACCATGTTGCCGGAACCGAAAGGCACAAAAGTGGCTGAAATCATGTTGCCGCATCTGAAAGAGACTTCTGCTGAGTTGCTATCAAAAGGGGGACCAATTTGCCTATAAATAAGACCCCAGGGGTCTCATTTGGGATTTGGGAGGACTTTTCTCATTCTCCATTCTTGTAAACTTTTCTTTTGGAGTAAAACCTAATTTCTAAATCGATTTGAGGATTTTACTTAGACATTTCTATGTACCCGATAAAGTGATCAATAAAGAGTGAATAGTACTTGAGATCAATGTCATGAATTTCTTCATCATTTATGTTGCTAGTTTCTTCAATGTTTCTTCACGACAATGTTCCATGCATAAGCCAAATTACCCGAAATACCCTTCTACAAGCCGTTTAGCTTTCTAACTTGCATTGTGCTTAGGGAACCCTTATTCCAAGATTACTGTTGGCCCTCGAGTCTCGTAAGCGTTATACTCACAACTTTGATGGAAAAGTAACTAATCTTTGGGCTTAAGACCTTGATATCTAGGGAACGGTGAACTAACTCATGCCCGTAGAAACAAAATAATCCATTTAATTTCCCTAGGTCGACACCCTTAGACCTATTTCCGGTGTTGAGGAAAAATTTCGTTGACACTTTGGTGCTAGAAAGAGGATTTGAACCTACGACCCTTTGGATAGCCTTACCACATTTCTAACTGAGTTGTTCCATCTGGGATTTGACTAAGCTTTGAAAAAGCAAAAGCATGGGCAAAGGGTCCCAACAAGGATCTTCCGAATCTCAAATGGCTATGTCAAATATTACTGACCCAAGAGTGTTGGAAGAACAAAGATTTAGTTGAAGCTTTACGAATCGTAAAATGGAAAAAGGAAGTAGAACAATACAATCCTGATTGTTGGAGCAACAACCCTTTCCACATAGGACAAATCCCAACCTTTTCGCTAAATGGTTCTACATCAAATGAGTATAACCTATTCTCTCACATAAGAGAAGCCATCCATGAACAAACCAAGGGAAAAATATTTGAACAAGGGATAATGAGAGACTTCAACCATTTCACTTCCAAATGGACTAAAAAAATAACATTTCAGTCTCAAGATATGTCGAAAAGAAGTTTTGGAGACACAAATGAAGAAATAATGATAAGTAACTAAAGGGCTAAGTTCCAACGACAAAGAGAAAATTTCATGTTAAGGCTACCAAAAGAATGCCACCTTACCACTTCAGTGGAAAATATCTACTCCCTGACCAAACTTTATCTTAATTTCTGGCCATTTGCAAAGGAGAACTCCAAATACGAAAGGAAATTGAGAGGGTCTTAATGCCACTATCATATGATGAATGAACATACAACCAACCACTACAGAGTTCTTGAAGGAATGATTATCAAGTTCTTTAATCAAGGCCAATTGCAAGACTTTGTAAAAGAATCAAACTAAGTCCAACAAAAGTCTTCTCGCAGAAGGATTGCCTACAAAGTTAAGGGTATGGAAACCCTCAAAGTTTGGAATAACCCAAAATAGGTCAAATGAATTACAATGGTTAAAAATCCTTGTCACCACCAAGATGGCCAGGGCAAGGCACCCCTCGGAGAGGGGTGGTGTGTAAGCCTTTCTCGGCACCCAAATCAGAAAAGGACAGGTTAAAGAATCAAAAGCGTAAGCCTCCGATCCACGCCATAAATGGTCAGCACTGAGCGTATAAATTAGCACGCCCTGCCTCTGCTCACAGAAGAGTACGCCATGCCTATGTTATGAACTAAGCACGTCCTACCTCTGCTCACAGAAGATCACGTCCTACCTTTTCTTATGTTCCTTGTATCCTGCAGAAGGAACGAAAACCCTTATCACCGCCTACGATGGCTAGGATAGGGCACTCCTTGGAGAGTGTATTGTGTAAGCCTCTATCACTGCCTACGATGGCCATGATAGAGCATCAAAAGAGTAAGCCTTTAAACCGCGTCTATGATGGCTCGGTCAAAGCATCTAAGACCTTATCACTTCTTGCGTTGGCCAGGGTGAGGCGCCTCTTGGAAGGAGGTCAAGTAAGTCCTTGGGCCCTGCTTGAGAATAAGCTAGCCAAGCGCACTAGACGCACAGGCCCAGAGAGTGGTCAACAAAGAACGTACATCCTCTGCTTTGACAATCACAAGCCCATAGAGTGGCTAACAAAGTACGTACATACTATGCTTTGCAAATTAAACCCAAAGGGGGTAACACAACTATTATTACCCGAGGTGGATTTCTGGTCTTTTATCTAATACCTGAATCTGGGTCCGTTCGGGAATTCTATTATTACCAGAGGTGTATTTCTGGTCTTCTATCTAATACCCGAATCTGGGTCAGTTCAGGACTTCTATTATTACCAAATGTGGATATCTGGTCATCCGTTAAATACTTGAATTTGGGTTATGGTTTAGGACTTCTATTATTACCAGACACGAATACCTGGTCTTCTATTTAAAACCTGAATCTGGGTTATCGTTCGGGATTTATGATTACTGCTAGAAGAGGAATTATGGTCTTCTCTCGTTAATACCCGAATCTGGGTTTTGAACTTTTAATTACTACCGCTATATATGGGTTTCTAGCCTTATCTTGCAACCGTCCCAAATATGGATTCCGACGATCCTATCTACACTTCCAAAAAAAGGAGTTCTAGGCCTCCCATTTAATACCCTAATCAGGGTCAAGGGGCTTTAATTCTTATCCCTGGGAAAGGTGTCCGCTATCAATACCCAGATTAATATCACAGGTCTACCATCTAAAAGCCCTCAAACGAAGATTATGATCTACCGCATCTCACAAGGAGATTCCTTAAACTCATTACATAAATCATTATTAATTAGATGAAATACAGATGATCACACTATTCTAAGGCAAACTAATTTGTTGATGAGATATAACCCATGCACTGTTTCGCGCAGAGCGAAAGAACCATTACATACATCTTACAAGTCAACAATAGTATGTGGTATATTGGGTGTGTGCAGAAAAATTCAACAGGATTCCTGAAAGAATGATGTTCTAAATACAGACAAGGATCACATATCAGGTGATACGTACATAATTTACAAATTTATTTACAAGATTATGTCACCAACTACTCACAAAAAAGTTAGGCATCAATGTTATTTAGTACAATATTCTATGCTTCCCTATCATCAGGTAAAGGGGGAATAATGGCATGCCGAAGCAAGGTGCATAAAAGCTCATTGATGTTTTGCCTCTTTTCCCTAATTTTATCAGGGCCATTTAAAGGTTTAATTCTGAGCTTCAAAGCCTTGTTATAATCCCTACCCATGGCTTTAAGAGTCTTATTTTCTTTCTCCAAATAAAAAACGTTTTTTCGTTAAGAATGTCTTTCCTTTCGTAGCTGCTTAATTTTAGAAACATAGAAGTCAATAAACCGAAGTGTATCCTCATTGTATTGTCTATCATGGAAACTTTTTATGTTGCCTTTGACCCTTCGGCACCGCCTGCTGACAACTAATCATCCAACCTAAGTGGGGGGTTCCCCATATGATAATGCATTTTGGACCCGAAAGCCTCGGGGCTAGTCGTGGCTTGTGGAAACCTAGGTGCAGGAATATTAGTAGTACACCCAAAAGCAAACTCCCAAGTTTTTAAGCTCACTAGCGCATTGTCACACTTAATCTCTAAATCAACAGTTTGTTGATGTAATCCATCTATTTCTTCGCCAAAATCAATAGAGGGATTGGTTTTTATTTCTCTTTTCAACTCAAGGATAGTTTATTCTTTTCTTTTAGCTGATCCTCCAGGATATTCACTCATTCATTCAAATGCTTCATAGCCAACTTTTGAAGTAAAAAGTCTTATCTCGAGTACTAGCAGAAGGGTCTTTAGAAATATCTTTTTGATCTATAACTCGTGGTGCTTTCCTCCTCCATAGAAGAAGAGGAGTATTTATTTTGAAACCCTATTTATAAACCAAGCATACCATTACTTATGAGTCCTACTTTCGAAAGGAGTAATAACAACAAGTCATACTTTCCATCATTCGAAAATATCAAGTACATAGATTTTTCTGAATTCATCTAAACAAGTTTAAAATTACAAGGATTACGAAAATTAATCCTACTCTTTAACACACTTATTGTTTATGTTACATATAAGCTCTATATGGTGAGCTATAAGTTTCCTTATAGTCACTTCTCGATCATCACATAGAAAACTAAAAGGAAGTTGATGATATTTCATGTAAACATGCTTAAGATCTTTTAGAAAGTTGTCCCAGCTGAACTTACAATGTGGTCTCGTTGAAAACTCCATCCTCAACCTAGACAATTAACGTAAATCATCCGTTGAAACAACATCATTGTGAAAAATAGGGTTCTGTCATAATGTGAAAGGGAAATCAGTGGTTATAGTTAGAAGGCATTATCATTAGACGCACACAGCCATATCATTAAGTTATACAAGTTCCAAGATAAAGGAAACTAATTACTAATAAATTCAAGAAGAAGGAAAATGCCTCAAGAGCATGATATATACCTGAGAGGTGGGGATACCAGACTAAATAGGTTGCTCCTTTTCATCGAGATCATAGGAACGAGTCTCCTTAGCAGAAAATTTATCCAAATCCCGGGCAATAGGAGTGCTTATAGGATGTGAATTCACTTCCTCGGAACCTAGGGTCTTACCAACATTTGGAGGAGGATTGCTCCCATCTTTATCAAAGTTATCACGGCGACCTTCGTCTCCAGAACCAAAGTTATTGTCATCACCATCATCATCTTCACTGTCATCGTTTGTAGAAAAATTCTCTTCCGCCTTGTCATGATACTCAGAATCATCAGGAAGATATTAAATAACAAGAGACCCTCAAGTTTCATCTTGTCCTTCTTTGGGACCATAACTCCCCGCTTGGCCAGTTCTATCCTTTCCATGACTCTGCTCCTTATAGTGGGATGGACTGAAGAAAAATCCATTATAGGAAACTTTAGGAAGTTATCAATGTATGCTAGGAAAAGATCATCTTCGTAATATTCCATTACTACATCCGAAAGATGTGTCTTCAAAAATGAAGAAATCCTGTTTTTGGCTTCATAAACTAGCCTCCTTGCATTACAAGGTGCGCCATTCTTCACGCTTAACTTGTCACCATGTTCAGCTACTATACTCACTCGTTCGTTTTCAAGAGTTGATACCTTGTTGGTCAAGGTACTTTTGACTTCCCTCTCCTTTACAAGTTCCGACTCAGCCTTATAAGGAGATGTTTTCAACCTTACATGCTCTATCACTTTCCTTCTTCGACATAATCAAAGCGTTAACTTTAGATAAATAGGCAATCTTCTCCTCTTTAAGAATGACCATTTCAGAGGATGACGAAGCAACCACCTTTCGAATGGAGTACCATCCCTTGGATATCCGAGGGAAGGAAGATCATATTAGTTTGCATATAAAAACATAAGAAAAAGAGGAACCATAAAGAATAAGAGCATACCAGAAGATGTTGTTTGATAAGATCATGATGAAAGCTTGTCCAGTCTGAGGAAAAAGAGGGCAATGACATATGATAATACCTACGGAGGAAAGAGCAGACTTCACAATTCTATCAGAATCAGAAGTCAGAGAAGGAGACTTAGTATAATCATCATAATGAGGAGATGGGAATGATGCCAGCTCACTCTCCCTCAAATCCAAAGCTTCTTGAGGGTTTGACGTCAAGAAACCAACAATAAAGCCACTTCCTATGGTCTTTGTTTGAGAAGAGTCAACATTGGGAGTAATGTCAGTAGGAGGAGAAACATGACCAGATGTCGGCTGTTTAGCAGGCAAAGCAACGATCTTTTTACCTGTAAGGGAGGAGACATGAGATTTGCCTTTGTTCCTTTTTGGAGGCTTATCATCGACATATGAAGCAAATCTTTTTACAGACAAATCCCTAGATTGAGCCAGGGAGGCAAGGGTAGCCGGTTCATCTACATCTTCGGTAACTGATCAAGAGTTATAACAAAAAAACAAGAATATAGAAAGCAAGGTTATGAAATAAAAACTTGGGGGGTGATACTCTTACCTGCAGTACCTGGAAACAAGGGGGTCGAAGGAGCAAATGAGTCAGAACCTAAGGACATGTGGTCAGAGCCAGTATAGTGAAAGGATGGTTGTCCAAAAAGCTTTTTCCTAAGAGGACGAAGGGCATGCTTGTGAAGATTATTTAAAGTCAACGAAATCTCCCACCTACCTAACCTCTCAGATGTCTTGTAAATAGATTCGCTAGCTTGAGCTTCCCCATCACTTAAACTCTTCTTCTTGTGAGTTCGAGCTAAAAAGAGATAATGTCAGACAAAGCACAGAAATAACATGGTCATAATAAAAATGATAAAAAACGCACCAGGGTTAACAAGATTGCCAGAGATACCAGGAGGACATCTAATATAGAAAAATTGGTTTTCCCAATCTCTAGACTTATTAATGCAGTAACTAATCAATATCTTTGTAGGGTTCGAATGAATAATATATGAATCCAATCGTTTGGATAAACAAAGCAGATGATGAAGAAGGTTAACGTCGAGGGAAGTTTGGCCTGACTTGAGGGCATGAACCTTGAGGCATATGAAGAGACTATCTGTGTCTGGGGAAATACGAATAGGAGCAACTCCCAAGTGATGTAAGAATTAAAAAATAAAGTCTGGGAAAGGAAAGAAACCTCCATGCCAAATATGAATGGCCGTGTATGCCAAAAATCTCGTTTGAGGATTCTGAATGGTATCTTGACCTGAGGCAGGAATCGCATCAACTCCAGTTATATTGAAGCTCCTAAGAATGGTATCCACTTCGTCTTGAGTATTGATGAGGGAACGCTGAAATGCAATTGCCTTCTTAGGGCGAGGTGTAGCAGAGCCACTTAGCTTTGATTTACTAGCATTCTGTTCCGTAGACATAGTACTACCATGTGATACTGTTCCGTAACACATATTAGTATTATATCTTCACATAAACTACCATATGACATTCACCAGTTCGTAGCCAACATGAAAAATTGATAACATTAAAGCTTGGAGTGTTGAAACACCACATGGCTCATTAGGATCAAAATTCTGATGAAGTTCATGTAGAGGAAAAATCTTTATATATGCGTATAAATAATTAAGTATTTGATTACGATCTAGCTAACTACCCCGATACCAAAACCACAATGACGGAAGGCTGTGTAATGACCCGGAAATTTGGCGATCTTGGTTATCCGATATACAACACATATTGAACATCCAAGGATCAGAAATAACCGAATAGTTAATGAAAGAAATTAGAGGGTGAGAATAGATAAGATAGAAACTTAGAATAGAAGAAGAAGAAGATACAACATCAGAGTAACACGAATCTCACAGCGGAACGAACAACATATAATAGATAACATATCCTTGAAAGAAAATCCGTATATGTATACAATAACATTATCAGAGTACAACACTTAAAACACAGCGGAAATAAACAATAGCTATATGATCCCGAAGCCTCCTGCTCCAGCTCTTCAAGTATCTGTAAATCCCGACTACTTGACTGCCCGTACAAAATTGGGCACCCAAGAGTTTAGGAAACAAACAAAATAAACTCCGGGTCAGTCATGGGACTGGTATGAGTAAAACAGTTTAAAACAGATTGAGTCATTAAATGATATCTCATAAGACCACGCCGTATAACGGAACGGGTTTTTCCCTTATTAGAATCCAAAATATCTTTATATCAAAAACCTTTTGATATTATAATAATGTCTATCAACCATAATATAATAATCATCTAGCAGAAATGCTTCCATCTCACGTTCTACATATATAGTATACAATCAAAACCGCAAGCACGTATTGGGTAAATGGATTTCCAACTATGACAAGGTATGGAACCACCTTTCGCTAGCGTACCTCTAGAGAGGAATACACTAGGTTCAACAAGAACATCTTGCAAGCCGGCCACACATGACCGACCACTCATTTCGCTTGAGTGTATCGAATGTATATCACCAACGGTTGGGATCAGCAACCTTTCCCGAATGGGACAACATCAACAATAGATTTTTAGAAGTAAATGAAACTCTAGATCAGGTGATTATACACCCTAATAGGTGCAACCTACATAGCTATGCTGCCTACCCGATTTTTCTCATTTCCTAGTTGTGAGGCTAGAGGCCACACTTATCTCTGACAGATCACACGTTTATTCACTTTGAATGTCACATCGTCATACCTGCCAAATCACAAATTGATTTCCCCAAAAATACCACGGTTATACAGCTAGGAGAAACGAATTCCTCCACCACCAAACGTGAATACGTTTGAAGTGATCAACTTACGCGATCTATTAGATATACTCTGTCAGACATTCTTCCATACAGGTCGTCCTGGGACTGGACAAACCGAAGGCACTATTCAGTACAACCATCTTAGGCAATCTTTACCTAATATTTATACAACAGCCCTTTCACTTTACTCCGTCTTCAATTATCTTTGGCATATATGATTCGCAACGCTTATGCCAATACGGAGTGGTTCTTCGGATAATAATCCAACCGGTCTCTCCATATTAACAACGTTAAAATGGTCAAAAACTTTGATAGTCGGTGATTTAACTATCAAAGAAAAACACATGTGCAAACAATGATATTATTTCCAGATGGAAATTATATCGATCAATCATCATTTAATATATATATATATATTCACATTTCCTTATTTTCTATATTTAGAAAATATATGTTATTAACACTGGGAAACATTTCCATGGCTTAATTTCGTATCACTATTCTTCCACATCTATCAGACTCTAACTATAAACTAACAAGAGAACAACTTCCTAAGTATAAACCCCGAAGGCCGAAACCAACATCAGATTGATACTCAGGAACCCATTCAACTTATTAATCCCTAGTTAGTTTCTAATTTTTGTTTAACTCCAATTCTTTATTTCTATGTTCGATTAACTCCCTTTGAATAACTATGTTCAGTTGACTCCTTTCGAATAACTATATTCGATTTAACTCCATTCGCTTAACTCTAGATCGCAGCGATCACAATGGTTACGCCTGATTCCCTCAGGAAACATCCGACCGCCGTAGGCTATCTGCGACCCTGCGAATTACGCTAGCAGTCGTGCTAAATGGTAACTTATCCTAAATAACTATGTCTGATTAAATCCTTTTTATCTCATCAATTTCCTTTTATAATCCTATTTAGTTTCCAACTAAATATTCCTTTTATAATTCTATTTATTTACTAAATAAATATTCCTTTATTGTATTTATTTCCTAAATAAATATTCCTCTTTTTAAAATCCAATGATTTTATAAATACTTTATTTTCAAAATATTTCCTTTTATAAAATCAATTGATTTTATAAAATTCCTTTATTTCAATATACATTGAAATATTTCTCTTTTTATATCCCAGGGTCTTTTATGATATTAAAAATATCGAATAACAATGATCAACATCATTCTAACACACAGAATCCATAACAGATTATATATCTCATCATATATTACAATACATGAACATAATAGTATTATAAATATTGAGGAGTCCAGTTGGACCTCTCCAACATGTTTCCCTGCATCACAGATGTTACACAATATAATCAGCATCACTTTCTGTTCAATATGAAATATTCTGTTAACAGAATCAACTTATATAGATTTAACGGTTTATATATATATATATATATATATATATATAATTTCCACTAACTGACTAGCAGTTCAATCAACAGTCAACACACAAACAATCAGACAATTTTTAACAGTTCTAAAATACAACATGAAAATATAAACTGTTCAGAGTTAGTGAGATTTACTCACATTGGACGATCATCATTAATAACGATAACCATTGCTCGATTTGATTCAGACGGACAATTTATTTTTCCATAAATTGTAACGATCTTCGATTCACTCCCAGTCAGTTCCATTGGGTTGCTCTCGTCCATACGATCCCAACGGATCTTGTTTCGCTGAATTTCGATATCGTATGGCAAAGTTATACATTTTCTAAGTTTGTAAACATTTAAATAAATTCTAACTAAATATTATTTAATAAAGGTTGGGCCTCACTTTTGAATCCAGCCCAAATAGCCTAGGAACCCGCATTCAAATCCAACCCTTCTTCACCGAAATAACTCACGGCACCTGCTCCCATTTATCACCATTTCCACGAATCCTCTCAACGCCATGCTCTCAACAAATCTCCATTACAATCAAAACCAATACCACCACTAAACTTCCCAACAAAAACCCTACTGCTTTATTCCCCAAAGCTCAAACTCGGACCTCTCCTCCAACCCTTCTCGTCCAACTCGAGATCAGCCACTGGAAGCGTCGACCTGCTCGCAGTAGCTCCCTTGCGACATCCCATCAGCAACCAAGTAGAATAAGATCACCGAACCCCCTATATAAAAATATGAACTTCAAACCACCATAATACCCGACAACGTTATCCTCACCCCTTATCACCATTACCGCCCTTATACCCGTGAGCTTCCCCATGAACAAATGCATTCCAGTATATAAATGAAAGGAAAACAAACAATCCAAACTCTTTACTGTCTTAGCACAACTATACCTCCCTGTAACCGAACAGTATGCCACAAACTCCTCCTCACGCATCTCTCCTTGCCTTGCACTTCATGGAACTACAACTCCACTTTAATATAACCCTGCGGTGGTATATTCAATCCGAGGAAAAGTTTGAAAAGAGTTTTATGGGTTTGTTCGATCTAAAGGAATATATTTAATTTAAGTGAAGAGAATAAATGGCAGCCGTGGAGTTTGTTGTTGGAGCGAGACAAAATGGGAAAAATATCTACGGTTGAGTATATATATAATAGGGGAACGCTTTGCCCTTAAGTATTGTGTACAGTAGCCTAATGTTGGCATGAGATTTCACCTCAAATAGTTGTGGCTATGATTGAGTAACGTTGGCATGAGTTTACACCTTAAATAGTTGTGGCTGTGATTGAGTAACGTTGGCATGTATTCGTTTTGTTTTTAAAATGTTATGGTACCCTTCTATATGAAACTCCATTCAAGATTGAACTACAGCGGACAGAAATAATAACACCATCGTGACGAGCGAGGTGTCCCGACTCCAGAAATATAATAACCCCGGTAGATTGACTCATATTGTGAAATCCCAAAATGTTGATTATGGGGTGCAAAATACCCTAAATAAAAAGTTGCTTATTTAATTAATTAAAAATCACAGTAAAATTCTAAAAATTAAATTATCGTTTTGTATCAAAAGGACCTTATCTAAATTTAAACCCGATATCTAGTTATATCGAATAAACCGTTACGGTCGATAAACGATTCTATAGTGACTATTTTAAAATTTGATTTGGACATAAATAAAAATCTACACAACGAAATCCTGATTTTTCTCTTCCATCAGAAAGATGCTCCGAATGTTTCTTATTTCACAGAAATCCGATTTAAATCAAACCCTGTACATTCAGTTGAAGTTCAAATCGCCAATTTACGAACTGCAGCGCCATTTCGAGCTCGATTATAATTATAAAATAATTATACGTTTAAACTTCGTTTATATAATATTTTCGTTATTATAATTCAACTCTAAACTAAATTATATACTTTTAATTGTCCAGTTCACACAATATTGTGAATTCCACTAATTCTGATTATTTCTGAATTAAATATATTATTTAATTAATATTTTAAATTAAATATTCACTATAATTTAACTCAACGACCATTAAATCCTATAAACTCTATTTAAATAATTAAATAAATTAATTATTATATCGCCGAAAAATGCGGGTCATTACATTCTTCCCCACTTAAAAATAATTTCGTCCTCGAAATTGCTAAGGTAGAAAACAAACCATATTGACTAGTTAGAACTTATTTATTCACTTCTTAACTTCGGTTTTCAACTGAACCAATTTAATTTCAATTAAATTATTAATTTAATTCTATTAACGAATATTTTCAAAAATCCTGAATATTTTCTAACGCCTTAACTTTTCGAAAAATTTCGCCAGCACCTCCTTTGTACTGGTCAATAGTTCAAACTCCAGCTCGCCACTCTGGGCCTTCTTCAACCCAAAAGAAAATCAAACAGCCAAGCGGCTTGCCAATTCGGCTCATAAATCTTATATCCAATAGAAATATAATCTTTTACCTTTTTTTGTCGGCATATCATTATATCCTTTCCACCTGTTATCAATTCAGCAGATACAAGGGTCATCCCAATCAAACTCCAATCTATTTTTATCCACAAATCCAACCATTTGCTTATATCCAAACCAAATATTATTTCAACTCGAGTTTCATTATCGATTCCCAACACTTAACTCAGTTATCAAATTACACTTCAAATTCGAATCTCCCAAATACAATTTGTCTCGATATCATTCAAATTCAATTTCAGTTACCACTTAACTGACTTTACTTTAATTCCAATTGGCTTTTACAAATTTCAATTCAAATTTGTTTTTAATCCAACAATCTTTCCCTGGGAATTTTAAACAGTTTACCATATCGAAAATCAAACTTTCCTTTTCAAGATTCAAAACAACTTGCTTTTCTCAAATCAATTCAAAACAATAACTTTGGTAGTAATCCGTCACTTAGAACTCAGAGTGAACACTAATTATGTCGCGATTCATCATCAGGGTTATTTCCCAGCTATCGAAGTGAGTTCAACACTATATCACTTTCAAAACCATTCTAAATACTTTCATTTTGAAATTCATTTTTAAAATACTATTCCCAATGCTTGTAAAACAATTTAAAATCTCCCAAGATCTTAAAATTTACATATGTTTAATCCAAGTCTATTTACAAACTCTATTCCAAATTTCCAGGGTTTTAATTTCAATTCTGATTCAAATTCAGATTTAATTCATCTCGTAACACTTATACGAATATTATTTGGTTATATATATAACCATTTTACTTGTATAATCTTACTCGATTATAATAGTGACCAACACATCCAATATATTATAATCATTTTAATATAAATCCTTTATATCAAAATCTAATTTGGGTAAAATTATTTCATTTACCCACTTGCCAAAACATACCGTGTCGACCCATCGTATTCAAGTGTTTAGTAACTCCTATCGATACAATGGATCAAACTGATCGACCAGAAATTCATAAGCCACTCAATCAATAAATCTCCACAATAAAAAAACATTTTTATATCAAGTAACAAATACGTTCACTCGTATATATACACTCAACTCAAACTAGGGCATTATTAACCCTATCTCTACCGAGTCACGCCACAGAGCCAAGGTAATTCACTTAACCTTAAGATCTGATACCAACTGTAATGACCTGGAAATTTGGCAATCTTGGTTATCCGATATACAACACATATCGAACATCTAAGGATCGGAAATAACCGAATAGTTAGTAAAAGAAATTAGAGGGTGAGAATAGATAAGATAGAAACTTAGAATAGAAGAAGAAGAAGATACAACATCAGAGTAACACGAATCTCAAAGCGGTACGAACAACATATAATAGATAACATATCCTTGAAATAAAATCCATATATGTATACAATAACATTATCAGAGTATAACACTTACAACACAGCGGAAATAAACAATAGCTATATGATCCTGAAGCCTCCTGCTCCAGCTCTTCAAGTATCTGTAAATCCTGACTACTTGACTACCCGTACAAAATTGGGCACCTAAGAGTTTAGGGAAACAAACAAAATAAACTCTGGGTCAGTCATGGGACTGGTATGAGTAAAACAGTTTAAAATTGAAGATCCCCCAAAAAATGTAAACTTATTTGAGCTTGTCTCTTTGTAGGAGGAAAAAGAATAAGAAAATCTATACTTAATGGTTCTCCAGTCCTGACCATATAGAAGAGCATGGATGAATAGACCAGACTATTGCCAAAAGATTTAAATGGCAGGAAGTCAAAGTGCAATATGGTGTGGAAGCCAAAAGTTTGACTTGAAAAGTCGAAATTACCTCTTCACTAGGGGGAAAATGTTGCTATTAAATTCGGCACCGAAACCAGAGATCGGTGAAGGGGTATCAGAGCACTACTAGCACCAAGAGAATGTTTTGAAAGTAGATAACCAACACCGGATCACTGAAGCAACGGATATCGAAAGCAGAGAGAGGGAGATTTGTCAATGTGCTATTGGTTCTAACATAAGAGGCAAAGGCTTGGTACCAATACAAAGGGTATAGCGGTAATACAATACTGATACCGAAGGCTACAACAGCGATGCAGTGCTGACACCAAAGGCAACCAACATAAATACAACTCTAGAAGCAAATTAAAAGGGTTGAACGAAAGCATATGATCTGAAAGCAGAAACCAACAAAGAAAGGAACAAAGTCAAGCTAGAGGAAGTAAAGGGTTGTCGATATCTGATAATGATACCAACGCCAAGGACTAACTTCAAAACCATCGGAAGGCATACCGAAAGCATACCATCGTCAAGCCTGAATTATACCCAAGAATTCACTGAAACAATCCGAAGTCATAAGAAGAGGGGCTATCCACAAAATTTGCTTATTGTCAATACCAAACTAGATAAAGATGATAAAGTTACGAGGAACAGAAGCATGAGGGAAATATTTTGAAGACTTGCTATCGAAACTGGAGCTTATCATCAAGACCGAAAGCGACTCTCGAAGCTATCTATACCAATGGACTTGGTATCAATACATTATGAAACCGCAGCATCAAAGTTAAGCTCTTAGAGCTTGAAACCGAAACTCCAAAAGAAGAATACACTCGACAACAGTGCTCAACTGAGAAAAAGGTGGTCGAACCTATGTTGCCGGCACCGAAAGGCATAAAAGCGACTGAAACCGTGTTGACGCATCCGAAAGAGACTTCTGCTGAGTTGATGTCAAGGGGGAGGGGGGAAATTTATCTATAAATAAGACCCCAGGGGCCTCATTTGGGAGGACTTTTATCATTTCCCAGTTTTATAAACTTCTTATAGAGTAAAACCTAATTTCTAAATCAATTTGGGGACTTTACTTATATATTTCTGTGTACCCAACAAGGTGATCAATAAAGAGTGAATCAATACTTGAGATCAATGTCAAAAATTTCTTCCTCATTTATGTTGCCAGTTTCTTCAATGTTTCTTCATGACAATGTTACATGCATAAGCCAAATTACCCAAAATACCCATCTACAAGCCGTTTAGTTTTCTAAACTGTTGGTCCTCGAGTCACGTAATCGTGATACTCACCTCTTTTAAGGAAAAGTAACTAATCTTTGGTCTTAAGACCTTGATATCTAGGAAATGGTGAATTAACTCAAGCTTGCAAAAACTAAACAAACCCTTTAATTTCCCTAGGTCCACATCCTTAGACCTATTTCCGATGTTGACGAAAAATATCATTAACAATATATATATGTATATATATATACAAACATATTTGATGCTAGATTTTATCAATCAAACGTCGACACCAAATTTGTATGTCAATCACACAATAATCAGTCATAGAGTAGTCGTAGAGTACGTAAAGTAAACAGATACATGGAATTTATAATGATTCGGCAAATCATGTGTACATTCACTTGTTGTAATCCGTTGTTTATATTGTTTGATTATAACGATAGTTCGATTTGATGATAAGAATATGGAGAAAAAGTTTTTGTTGTTAGGTTTAGCAATGTCCTAGTATAGTAGTCTCCAAAAACCAAGATAAGATCTCCAAAATGAGCAATTTGATGTCCTATTTATAGTTGTAAGAGAGAACTGGTTGGCCATAAATCGAATAGAGAAAATAAGAATGCATTTTGACCATGATTCAAATTTTTTGGATTTGATCCCTAATGTCACAGGTATCGGTATTTTTTTTTGTATCTGAAGCCAAGCCTCGAGTAAAAATACGGTAATGGTTACCGTTACCATACTGTTTTTACCGGTAAGCCAGAATTGCTTACCGTTATCGATCGACTGGTATACCAAAGATTGGTATACCGATAATCTAGTAACCATTACACTGGTAATGGTAAATTACCGTTTGTCCATCAAAGTTTATATCTTGACATGTTTTTTGTACACAGTACATCTTTATTATACTATATGTAATGTAAGTTTATAAAGAAACATAAGTGAGAAAGAAAATAAGTGTACCCAGAATTATTTCACCTGATTATTAAACTAAATATAGACATTTATTTGGTTCTGAATGCATGCAATAAAGCATATCAAGAAAATATACATATGTTTTAAACTAACTGGTAAAATTACCGATACCGCTGGTATTGAAGAAATGTTACCGATAATTTACCGCTAAAAATGGTAAATTTACCGTTACTATACCGTTTTAACTGGTATACCGATTTCAATCAAAAATAGTTACCGATCGAATGGTAATGGTATGATAATGGTAAGTTTACCATTACCATAATAGCCCTAAGTAAAATCCCCAAGTTTCAGTCCTTTACCCGATCACTTGTTTTTGCTAGAATCCTCGAGTAGATCACATGTTTTGTCTTGATCGGCCTATGCACTTGAAGTTTGATGTGCTTTATATTTATACCGATCAAGAGAGGAATGCTTAGTACCGATCCCTCGGTTTTCATATCTGATCCAACTGTCAAGCCTAACTCGATTCCCTGCTCGATCACATCGTTCTTGAGTGAATCCACGTTCCGATCCCTGTTTTTACGTGATTGGACTGAAGGCTGGAGGTGATCCGCTCTAGGAAATTTCATACCGATCCGATCATTTATAAATGATCAGTCAAGTCCTATATGCTTTGATCCATCTTTTTCTTGTGAAGGCTCAAGCTGATCCAATGTTTTTGAGATGATCCGCCTATCCAAAATACTGATCCAGGTCGGGATTCCTACCGATCCAGTCTTCCATGCGAACTCAACCATTTTCAAGCAATTGAAACGTGCCGCTCCATCATTCTTGAGCGATCTCCCTGGGTTAATCAAGTGTTTCCTGAGGAGATCGATCTAGTTTCGAAACTGATCGATCAACAAATTTTAAGTGATCTTGTAAGGCGATCATGCCTTTTTTGGGTTCCCATCATCTCAGACTGGATGACACAAGACTCGTCATCGATGGTAGCATCCATTTGTGCATCAAATAGAAGGACACAACGTGGATTCAGATCACACTCAAAGATGTCGAAGCACAGTATCAGTGCCAGGCCTACGGCGACAAATAGGTCCACCAAACTAAAAGCGACGAAATCAGCAAACATCACTAGTTGATCAAAATGAAAACCATAATTGGCTGTGACCAAGTAACGTTTAATCTTCTCCTCATAGCGGTCTAGCCATGCTTCTTCCTGAGGTGTGAGACCGGAGTGCTGAGCGACGACATTTCAAGGAGGTGCCATGGAGGAATCGAAGAATCTGGCAAACGAAATTACAAATCTGGAGTATAATAGGGTAGAGATCTGCACAAGAAGAATTTTGGTGGTAATTTGGGAAGAAACGAAGCGAAAGTTGCTCGAATTGGAGATTGGAAGTGGAGGAGGGTTTTGGGTTTGCAGGAAATGGGGATAGGGGAGGTAAACGTCAGTTAGAATGATATATATGTATATATATGTATATATATATATATATATATCATTTCAATCGAATTCAAGTTAGGCTATAGGTTGTGCCCCATAGGGAGAGCAGTCGACCTGGCCCCTAGAAGGCGGTCGACCGCTTGACCCAAAACGGGCGTGGTCTAAACATTGGCCCAACGGCCCGAATATTTTGTATAAAAATTACAATTAAAATTCCTATAACATCGATTCGACTTCTAAGCCCAACGGAATTCTCGTGTCGACTTCCACCATTTGTCTAGTCAAGAAATTTAATTTCCAACGCCTTTTTCCCTGTCGTTGAACAGTTGTGACCACCAAATGAACGAACGAATTTTAGAGTAGAAAATCAGCTAGAAATCCAAAATAAAAATTAAAAGAATTTTCCCCTTAACTAGCTGACATAAAGTTAAAAGATTCAAAATCAAATACCCCATAAGCCAAGACGAATTATTTTCCTTAGCCTTTTTGAAGAAAAATTTGATACCTTTCAAAAATGGAATTTATTATAAACTAACGGTTTCATATTTATAAATCCAATTTGTTATTGATATTATTTTTATTTCTATCTCATTTTGTATTACAAACTAAAAAATCTTTTTGCAGTTAAGAATTTTAGAGCTTTAAAATCTCAAGGACTAATTGCGATAATTTCAATAAATCATCCAATATGTAGAAAGAGGGGTACTAAAAATCACAAGGAATGGGTATTAATTATTTTCAAGTTTTAGTGGAATATTCCTTGTAATCTCCAATTCCCTTCTTTCTACCAATCAGATTATATTTATTAAAATCACATAATGCTTGAACAATTATGAAACACAAATAAATTAAAATTTTAAAAACTATATCTCTATAAACTATATTTTTATAAAACTATTCTTCCGAAACCATAATTCCGAAAACTTTTTGAAAACCATTTTAATTTCCCCTGTTTTAAAAATAAAATTCCCTCGGATACAAGGCCAAGAACTCAAATGAATATTTTCAATAAAGGAATATCCGGAAATTTAACGAAGTAACGAATGGACACCCCTCGTAATTATATTTTCGAATGGATACGGCATATTAACATGGATTTCCCATTTCAAACCAAGGAAAGCTCTTTGGCTGGAACTACCAAACGAAACCAAGAACCAGAAATTGTGACTATATCAGTTGTAACTAGATTTTTGTCCAGTCACAAGGCTTAAATCAACAGAATCCACCATATTCCAACTCTTCGCAATGAAATCACCAAATAATTGTGGGGTAAGACAAAATTGGCTAGAAACCTGAACTCAACATATCTCAACTCTTAGTCGCTTAAGACCCATTCTATATAATTAGGCCCATGACCAATTCATCGTTGAAATAAATTAAAGTCGAGTAAGAAAGACGAAGAAGTTATAAAAGAAAATCGAATTATGTTCTCTCACGAATCCAAATTTTAACTAATTCCTCTGATCGTTAAACCTGTGTTCTGATACCAAATGTAACACCCCACACTTTTCTAAGCCCAAATTTCGACAAAAAATCGAAATTCGAACACATCCGAGCATGGAGCGTGTAAATCTGGTACCTGCATATAAATGACCATGAGCATAATCATAGTACGGTAAAATAACTCACAGCGGAAACAAAATAGGATAGTATTAACTCAAGTAACTACCTTTTTAAAAGCAAGTCGCCATGTCAATACCGAGCATGAGAGAGAAAGAGAACCGAAAGCCGAACTTAGACCTGTGAGAACTCAACCATATCCAGAGAAATCTGAGAGGTTATAATGAGAAGGCGGTCAGAATAAAAAGTTCTAGGGAACAAGAAAAGTACAAAACATATTACAATTCACAGATGTATCTCGTTTGGTTCAGCCAAAGATATATGACTACCAAGGCTAGTAATTCTAACTTAACCTTGTAAAGATTTATGCACGACTCTAACTACCCTTCCCAAGGTAGTACTCCCAATGATATCGATATCGAGATAGAACGTTTACGCATACGTTTGTGAAGCCTTATGCTAATTATTAAATCGAGAAGTAAACTTCTAATTACAGAGTTTATTTACTCATGTGTATATACTTAGCCACTTAAAACCTCACTATCAATGATATAGGGTGGATTCTCTCGATCAATTAAGACCCTAGGCGGACCTGTTGGTCATTCAATACCTCTCAAATGATTTTCTCAATTTAGTTATAAACTAGAGGACATTACCTATAGAGTCCTACTAATTAAGGCTTCCGTCACTCAACCATATAAACCCATATCCCGCATAAGGTGTGAGATGGTATCTCATCACTTAAGATCGTTAGGACTAGGTAAATGACATCTCATCATTTATGACCTTCCTATTGGCAGAATATCGTTGTACCATCTAGCTGACCTTGTTGGATAATCTCCTTAGACGCTTAATACTTCCCGTAGGATACGTAGCCCTGTGGAATGGCCATACCAGACTCCAGATTTAGGTAGGATTCGTACAACATTTAAGACCCCTAACTAGAGGACCCATCCCACCCAAGTCACTTAAGACCCAAGGAAGTGGACTATTCGTGAAGATTTTCAAGTTTGTACCCAATTAGCCTTTAATTATTCTATTTATGGGAGGTAGGCTATGCGATCGCTTAATACCTTTGTGTATGTGGATCTCACAACTTACGACCTTAATCCCAAAGCAGGCTACACTTATAGATTTTTTTCTTGTTTGGTTTCTCCTTACGAAGGGGAGTAGTACCTCTTTTGGCAACTTAAGACCACACTCATGGAGTAAACCTTATTTTTGGAATTAATCAATGCTACGCAAACTAAATATCGTCACGGGTTCCTATGATTAGTGATATCTCACATCAGTTGAACATATATTCGACTGCTAGAAAGTGCAGACTTCTGTCGAATAAGACAACTGACCTCATATCATTAACCTACTAAGTCCAATCCTAATTTTCATTATAAGTTCTAGGTTAACTAGTGTAAATAAGGAAAGTTATATCCTCCTTAGCCTAGGATATTTATTTAATTATTTTTCTTATTGGACTTAGTATTTAAAACGGTAATCGATACCCATTAATCCCCTTTTGATTTCATTTGTTTCTATTTCATAGGGTTATTGTCATTTATGACCATAACAGTCATATTTTCCTAAGGCATTAATTATCCTTAATTATAAGGCCCGATATGTCTATTTGTTGCACCCCAACAGACATTGCTAATTTATTTATTTATTTATTGCATGTTGCGCGTGTGTGTGTGTATTTCTGAAAATTGTATATATATACATATATATGTGTGCACCACACCCTTCACATTAAGCCGACCACTTGTGAATGCTGGATTTGTTAGGTAGTTCAGGGCGGACTTCTACCACAAGTTGAGCTTAACCTCGTATCTTAATGCTGTTATAATTCAATTCCCTAATTGGGGTTTACAACATTAATCCTAGCCAATTTAGAAATTGTAACCGTTAGGCTTAACTGCCTAATTAAATTTGTTTTTCCCAATCAATACAATAGCTAATTATTTATTTATTTACTTATGGCCCTATTTATCGTTCACCACAAATATGTTCATTTAATATGGACTACATTGACATGTATAATTCCATAAAATGAAATTCATGCAAACATTCATTATTATATATATTTCATTGTTTACGTAGATTCAGACGGATAATGTATATGTAATTGTATTTATATTTTTGCGCAGTTAATGTAGCTATTTTCTTTTATTATTATTAACGTTAAGTTTAATAATTTGGTTCAACTAATAACAAAACATTCCTTTTTGTATTCAATCTTGAAATAAGGTTCTAAATCTAACAAAAAGACTGTCAATTATAATTATTGTATATCATGCCTGAATATTGGAATAAACGTATTTTAAACCACAGGAATATATTTATGTATATTTTGGAATAGTTGATGTAAACTGTGCACAAATACATATATTTAAATTTATACTTGAACTTACATGACTTTCCTTTTTCCAATATTTGACATATTTCTTATTGGTTTCAAGTAATGTCTTTTTATTTAAAATGAACAAAAAGGTACAATTTACAATAACTAAGTTAAACCCCAACAAAATTGAGCACAAACAAGTTTATATCTTTTTAATCAAAATTACATAATCTATCCTTTAACACTGAAACTAGAGATCTAAAATAAAACTACATCTTAACACTATTTTATGGGACTGATTTCCGGATCTGCGGTATTTTTGCAAAAATACCAATAAATTTCAAATAAAATTGTAGGAAATATGTATAAACAATTAAGTAAGCCTACAAATTATAATATTATTCCAAACCAAAAATCTATACTTTCATGTTTTGACAATATTCATAAGCAGATCTAATAGGCATCATTTCATATTTAGTAGTATCATAAATAGATCTGATATATGTTAGACATGAATTTAAGATCTAGTACAAACAAGATAAATAAGCTATTGTAACTTTGTTTATAAATTTCTCACTCACCTGAAAGCATACAAATTTGAAACCTGAATAATCTTTTAGGCCCACAATTCTCAAATTCTTACAGATCTTCAGTTATTACGAAAAGGGGATACTTTAAAATTTGTAGATTTGTAAGAAAATAGGAAAAGAGGGGAGAATCTGATGAAGAATAGATTTAGACATCAATTCAAACCCTTTTCCACTTGAATCAGATAATCCTTTTCAAATCTGAAGGATTTATATTTGATTGATTGTATATGAACCTATTTTTGATTTAGAAATTGATTTGAAGAGAAAGGGAAATTACAGAGCTTCGAAACTGCCTACCAATTTGAGTGAAAAAGAATAAGGCCTTACCCCTTTATTTATAGGAGTGGAATTTGCTATGAACCATTAGGTTTGATTAAATAAAAACATTTGTCCGTTTATATAATATTTTATATAATATTTAACCTCTTAACTTAGCAGTCACTGGGCAGTTCAAGAACGAAGCGGTCGACACCCTTCTACTGAGTGGTCGACAACCCTTGTGTCGTTTTGCCCGGTGAAGGCTGGGTAAAAAAGGTAAGATATATTATATTTATTTATTTTGTTATGTTTTTCATATTTTGTCCGGAACATTTTCACATGGACTTCGTTCGCGAAACTTCAAACATGAAAGTTGACTAGAATTCCGAGATGAATGCAACGGTTAATTTTTGTGGTCAAATTCCATCGTTTGTAGAAACTCTTATTTTGAGAATCTTAATAAATAACTAATTTATTATCAAAATTCCGGGCTATTACATTCTTTCCTCTATAAAAGGAATTTCGTTCCGAAATTCTGACACCTACTTATCCTATCCTACACAACCAATTTGTGCACATCCACTTTGCAACTATGTGCATAGTGTACATAATGCATTTCAACCACAAAACATATATGCACAATGATTCTAAATCGGGCCATCCTACATGTATGCATTAAATTTCATTTTAAAACACTTTTGAAAATATAATGCAAAACATCCTAAATATACTGGCAGTTCTATATGAGTCCAATTTTTAAAAATCCTTTTTCATCCATAACCCTCATATGGTTACGAACAAAAGTGTGAAGAAACCAATTTTGCAACCAAACCCTATCATCCAAAATGTCAACGCATCTAATTGCTTCTATTTTATTTCTCATAAACCGGAAAAAAGAATTCAGAGCAAAGGATTTTTTCTACATTTTTTCACTTTCAAATATTCTATTTCTCGTCCTACAGTTGAAATTTTACCTCAGTTACCCAAAATACTCCAAAAAATTCCATCTGTAGACTGTAAAGAAGGTTTATAACAAGCTGTAAAACGTAAAATGTGTTAATTCACAACTCGCGCACATCGCTGACAAGGTATGGAAACAACATTTCCAGGGCTAAAACAATCTTTTCCTTGTCGTCGTTAACGTTTTTATCGTATCGTCGGTCCTATTGCACCGTTAAAACACGCATATGACCATCCAAAAAAATTCCTTATGTTGTTCATGTGACCAAGAACCAATTTTTTTCACAAAATAAACTTTTGGTTTAAACTCTTTTTATAAATTTGAAAATCCCCTTTATATATTGTTTCACCTTCTATATGAGATTCGTATAAAAATCAAAATTATGGTAACATGCGCTTTGCGCCATTCAAACCATCTATTTTAATGTAAAACAGACGTTTCAAACACGCGCAAACTACAGTACCCAAACTTTATGCTTTTACTCAAACCGAAATAAAAGAAAGCAAATCAGTAAAAAATTAAAATGATAAGGCTTTTTTTCAAACAACGTTTTCCAAAAGTTTCAAAAAATGTTGTTTGTGGAAACTTAAACGATTCAAGTCACATGTTGGCGAAAAAGGAAGCCAGTCAAGAAAAAAAATACTAAAACTGAAATCACACACAAAAGAACTGTAACGACACGTCTTTTGCCCGATTTTCGCCGGTAATTAAACCAACTTAAACTGTTCATAAAGGCGGATTGTTATGGGTACTAATATATATTAAACAAAATAATAGAACTTTTCATATCATGATACAATATTACATCAAAGTTACATAAAATATCAGAGTCACAACATATAGCAGCGGAAAACATAAATATACTCTCAGCGGAAGAGGCGATATGATATTGCGGGAAATCCAACTTTAGCTCGAAACCCCAACTCAGAAAGCACTCCAAATCTTGTTCCATGGGTCTATAACTGTAAAACTAAACGACTAGCTGCCCGTGTGAAAATTTGTGGGCACCCAGAGTTTAGGAAGGAACAATAAACTCCAGGTCAGTCATGGGACTGGTGCGAGAACGTAAAACCGTTATTTTTAGGGTTTATTTTAAAGTTGGGAAATTCACCGGACCACGCCGCTAATGCGGAACGGGTTTACTCCATGTGAAAACCCATGCATATATATTCGCAATGATTTTTGGAAAATGAAGCTATCATAAGCTCGTCCCACATCACACAATGCAAGCGCACACCAGATGGAAGAGTTTTGCCATAGGATAACCAAAAATGCCTTCATACGTGAAAATCCTCTTTTATATTATTATTAGTGCATAGTGTAGAAAACAATTTTGAAAATAAATGTATTAATCTTAGACAACATAGTACCCCATCCTACTTTGTCACCATAGTTATACAAATAAAACCGTAGGGCGCGTATTGGAGATTGGGTTTCCAACTTGATGATTCCTGGCATGAAAGATCAATCAGGAACATAAGTGAAGTGTAACATGACTTTTTCATCCAGACATGGACACCAACTACAAATCGCTAGATAGATCAATGATTTTCGTCCAGACTCGGACCCCCGAACATACCCTATTCCCCCAAGTTCACAAGAGGTACCTCCGCCGCAGCTATCAATCACAAAATCATGTATATGTCAACAACCTAACTGCCAGTTTCTCATCATCCGTGGTGTGAGGCTTGTCGATGTCGCGGTATACACAAAGTTGCGCTTAAATAAGCCATGCTTTGATCATCACTAGCTCATTACATAACTTGAGTATGCCACATTTTCAATTTACAACATATCATTGATTTCTATCCGTACATAACCTCTAAGCACATAAAACTTAGAGACGGGAATAATTAATTGCCACAATCTAATATATATATCAACAAAAATCAGTGCTATACAGTCAATTATAATGTCAGACACACAAGTCCATTCTGGGTCTGAATGGAACAAAAATCCCAAAAAATCCTCAAATATATTCAGACCTAGTTCCACTTATAACCTCGAATCAGGTGTACGGCTCGATTTGAGACATCAACATTTAATGCAAATAAATTCAAAGATTCCCAGTCTTCATTTGTCATTTCCGAGTCTTTAATTTGCTTCATAGCATCGTATTATTACTTGGAATGGTTTTCGGACTTAAATCCAATCCCGGTCTTTCCAGGTAATAAGTGTACTTAAAACAAAAGATATGGATTATATCGGTTTCAATCCAAATCTCCTTCCCAATCATTATTCGTTTTGGAATAAGGTTCGATTCATTTCAAACTTCTTATTACCATCTTATTTCTTCCTTAAAAATGCCTTATCCATTGTTATTATTTCATATGTCTTCTCAACCTCCAATATAAATTTGGATTTTAATATTTCATACAAATATTTATAACTTTAAACCTTCTACAATATTTTTTAGAAATCCTTTTAAAGTGTAAATAATAGTTCCTCATTTAGAAACCTCAAACCAAGCTACTTCAAGGAAATGTTAAAGCGTTACTTAAAGTGTTAAAATAGCTATTTAAACCAAATAGGTTCAAATTTTATTCAAAGTTCAAATCCTTTGTTCAAATCATTTAAATATTGAACAATGCATATTTAATTCCAAAATTGTTCTAAATTCTAATAGGCTTTAAATTAAATTTCAATTTTGATTTTGAATGAACCATCCCGTCCGTCGAATCAGTTAGGGATATCCAGGGAGAGCAGGAAACTGTATTTTCCAAACCCAAGCCTTAGACACTATCCTCTCTGTCATCCTAGAACGTTTTGGTATATAAATATGTATTCCTGAAAGAGATGTCATCAATATATATATATATATATATATATATATATATATATATATATATGCATTCGATAACGGTTCAAAACATAAATTGTCCAATCCCTTTTTAAATTCAAAATTAAAGTTTACATAACTTCAATTAAAACCGTCATTTAATTTTCCTTGGATACTTAATGTAACATTACGAAATTTGTTTAATTATTTAAAGCTTACAATTGGTGCTTTTAAAAATAATAGTACCAAGTGTATTTAAATAAACCAATATTAGTTATGCAACTCAAATCCTTCTTCTAATTTAATTTCAAAGCTTATGGAACAAATGGTTATGTAAACCAATTGGTACTCAAAATCAAATTTCTCTTTAAATGAACTTCAAACTTGTTTAATTGATTTCAAGCTTACAAATGGTCATAAAAGTAATGGAATTAAGTTTCTTAATAAACCAATGTTTAGTAAAATAAATCAAATCATTATTCTAATTAATTTCAAAGCTTATGGACAATAAGGAACCAAACGTTTATGTAAACTAAGGGAACTTAAAATCAAATTTAAATTTGAAAACTTATTTAAAACTTGAGGGTCCAAACTGAATTTTTAGACATTTCTAAAATCATTTTGTCTTTCAAAGAAATTGTTCACGTATCCATGACTTAGATTTCCAAATTATTTCAAAATTTAAATCAAAAATTAACTTCAACATTTTATTTTGTTTCAATAATCAGTATTCACATGAGAAGTAGACTTAAATCGACTCCCATATACTCCACAACTTCAGGGTGTGTGTGATGCAACAAGATCAATCTATACAAACACAAGTCCATCCATCAACATGGCAATAATCAAAATTTTTATAAAACGGTGCGCAAGCATCACGTTAAAAATAACGCTTAGTGTTTTAACTTACACAAACTTCATTCATCATAACAATAACACCCATCAATATAAATTCGGAAATATTAACTGATCAACTACTAGCAATCTTAACATTTCTACTTATTAAAATAAATTTATAATAAATGTTCTCATCGGTTATTGCTTTCCAATTTCCCACTGTCAACCCCGCTTCTGTTTCAACTGCCCAAAACTTAACGAATGGACACATGCGATGCATGCCACTTTTCTCTGGAACTCATGTGTACACAACTGTATATATCCACCTCGCAACAGTTTTAACTTGTGTTTTCATTTCAATGCAAGGGAGGTTTAAGGAAAAGTAGTATCATGACTGGACTGGAAGCGGTATGGACGGATCTGGGTATCGAATGTGGTTTGCTGGTCGTGCTGACATGGTCTAGGAGAGTGGAAATATGGTGGATATTTTTGGTGTGGGATTTATGAAGGTAGTGGTTGCTTTGGTGGAGGGTGTGGGCATAGCTGAGGCGTTAGGTGGTGCCGAGGGAGTAGCGACGACTGCTGCTGATATGTGGTGATTGGGTGGTGCGTCGGAGGTAGATGCAGAAGGAGATAGAAGAGATACAAGGGGTGGCGCTACTGTTTTAAGTGGGGAATGTGTTTCTCGAGAGGAGACGGTGGTGCAGTGGATCTGGGGGTCAGGTTGTAGCGCCGGAGTCGCTGCAGCTAGCAGTTGGGATGTAGACTTAAATCGAAGTGGCCGATGACTGAGATTCAGCAAGGTCGAATGGTAGTGGTAGAGTGGGAAACAGGGAAGGCCAAGTTGACGTGGTCTGGTGGAAGAAAGGTGGTGCGGGTATGATGTTATGGGGAGTTGAACGTGTTTGCGGAGAAGGGGAGAAGTGTCGAAAATTGCTGGTGGAAGGCAGAGCACGCCTGGGCCAAGCGGCGGGGAGGAGAATGTGCAGTTTGGCACAGTGCGAAGGAAGGGAAAAATGATCAGGAAGCCAAGGCTTTTCACATTACAGAGAAAGGGTGGTTTGGGTACTAGGAGGAAGAGTGTATGGTGGGAGGTGAGCGTTTTTATGGTGATGGGTTTAACAATTTTGCATGGGAGAGGGGAACGGCAGGAGAGGATTGCGAGGTGGGCGACCGGTGTTGGCGAAACGGTGGACGTAGCAGTGTGTAGCGGATCGAGCGATGGAGGAAGTAATGGAGAAAGATGGAAGAGGCGGAGTAGAAATGGGATTAGAAGAAGATCCATGAGGAAGATAATTTACTGCGTGACAGGAGGGAGTGAGAAAAGATTGTTATGCGATGAAGGTGAGGACCCTTTTTATTTCTGCTACTCCGAATTGTTTATTGCTTATGGCATTGGATTCTCTATACCCACACTGTTCAAAATCTTTGGGTTACTGTTTCACAAATCTTTGTGCTTATGTGTCAAGATTTTAAACCCGATTTTATCAGATATTGTTGTCTGTCATATCTCCTTATAAGGAGGAAAACTTGATTTGTTCCTTATGAACGGTATGCTAGGATACAATATGAACTAACAAACAACGTTATAAATTTAGCCGCTGTGATCCGTAAATTAATTTCAAATGGTAACGCAAAATACACATGTTTATTTCACAATTTATTTCTTTCCTTTTATTTACGCATCTTGATTACACCACTTATATTTCAAAGTTCAATCCTTGTTTCTATTACATTAACTGTGTTATAAATAGTACCGTCTAAATTTAAACTTAATGGTTTATTCAAAACAAAGTTTACCACTATTTATATATAAAATTTCAAACTTATATTTTGAGATCAATTTAACGTTTTATTGCACCATTTATTGAAAGGTTTGATTTGGAATGAATTTATCTCAATGTTATTTTACTTTGCAACAAAATTCTCCATTCAAAAGAAAATCAATAATTTGTTTCTTAATTAAATTTTTGAATTTATTTCAAAGTGCCTTTATTTTAATCGTCGCATTCCAAAATTTGTAATATCGTAAATTCTAGCAAAATGTTTAAATTAAGTTTATATTTACAAACACCATTTCATTTTAAAAGTGAATACCATGTCCAGAATAAAAGTACTAGTTCTCATTTCGAATTTCAAATGTATGGATACATTTTTCTTCTTAAACCGCATTACACGATAAATATTATATTCATTACTTAAATTACCAAACAAATTAATGAAGGTAATAATTCTTGTCTTCTAATAATGTTCATCTCAAAACAACAGAGGATTTCTAATGTTAAAGATCCAAATTGGTTAGAAATGTAAATCTCGTTTAAAATGTTTATAAATCCACAGAAATGGTTTATTTAGATATCGTTCAAATGGACAAAATTCCAAAAATACATATTTATTTTAGATTAAATCTTAATTTAATTTATATTTTAAATGTCAAAATTCCTAGGTCGTTACAATCTCCCCCTCTTAAGGCATTTCATCCTCGAAAAGGAGAGCTATGAAATTGTGCTTACGTAAAACAAATCTTACATATGATATTTATTAAGACTAACATACAAATGAAGCTAAATACTTTACCAATTTTCTAATAAGCTTGAAAAATTATCAAAAGGTTATTAATAGATCAAGCACAAAGTTTATCATACAATTAAATTGGTAAAAATTCTTATATCAAACTTAAATCATTGTATAAAACTACATAAGGAACTTTCTATATAATGTGAAAGAAAGCTATATTTAAAGTACAGAAAAATCTAAGTATAAGTAGTTCAATTATAAGGTTACTTTGTTATAAGTTGTTTTGGTTGTTGAGGCTGTTGCGGTGGTGGCGGTTGAACAAGAGCGAGAGGTGCGAGGAAAGGAATATCGGGTAGCTGAATGCCCATCTTACGAAAGTGGCACGGCTAATGGCAGTAGGCGCCTTCTTTACCGCTGTCTCCCCAGTATGTCTCACATGGAAGTGTCGGAATACACGGGTGCGAAGATTACTATAAGGGAAGTGGCTCCCCGGGGTGCCGATGAAGGGCTCATGAAGATAGATCATTGGCATGCGCCCCTAATTGACGGCTATGTCATTAAGAATATCATAAGTCGTGCGACAAACTAAGGGGTATATTTGCTCTAAGCTTCCCATCTTCGAGATGATGTTGTGTTGTATGATACGCGCAAGCACACGAGCAAGGGGCCGCATATTAGCAGTGGTCCAGACTCCGAGGGCCTCATGGAAAATATGCTGAAGAATCTGAGGGTCCTCCATCTCGAAAGCATCAAGATCGTCTCTGACTACCAAGATGCCCAAAATCTCTGCCCAGTCGTAATCGGTGAACTCGATGTGCATGCCCATGACCTCAAACTAGATGAAGCAAGACTCAACATCGATAGGAGCATCAATCTGTGCATCAAATAGTGTGGATACAGATCACACTCAAAGGTGTTAAAGCGCAAGATTGGTGCCACACCTGTGACAACAAATAGCTCATCCAAACCAAAAGCAGCGAAATCAGCGAATTTCACCGTTCGACCAAAATGAAAATCATGATTTATTGTAGCCATGTAACGCTTAATCTTCTCCTCATCGCGGTCTAGCCATGCACATACCTTGATTGTAGCCATGTAACGCTTAATCTTCTCCTCATCGCGGTCTAGCCGTGCGCCTTCCTGAGGTATGTGATCGGGGTGCTGAGTAGCGACAATTCCAGGAGGTGCAATAGAGGAATCGGCGAGTCGAGCAAATGAAATTATAGATCTAGAGTATAATAGGGTAGATATCTACACGAGAAGGATTCTGGGGGTAATTTGAGAAGAAAAGGAGCGGAGGTTGCTCAGATTGGAGCTTGGAAGTGGAGGAGGGTTTTGGGTTTGCTGGAAATGGGGATGAAGGAGGTAAACATCAGTTAGAACAATATATATATATATACATATACATATATCCAATCGAATTCGTGTCGAGCTACAGGCCATGCCCCATAGGGGGAACGGTCGACTTGGCCCCTAGAGGTTTGTGTACTAATAGTAGTTAAGTCTCCTAAAACGTCTAATGACGTCTATTGCAAAAATTATAAAATACATTATTACTTCACCTAATAACAATTTTGAAGCATTACTCAAGGTTTGTGTACCTTTTAACAACAAAGCTTAATAACTTCTTTATTTCTTACAAAACATTCCAATAAACTGCCCCATTTTAAAATTATAACATTATTACATGCTTATAAACTCTTAACCTAAGAGTAAAATGACCAATCTTATTCTAACGTTTATCGTTTATTTGTATTATGGATATCAGTCTTAAATGCCCTTCAAAATTAAAAATGTTTTGAGATAAATGATTGTTTTTATTTGAAAATAAGACTTTAATAGTTCAGTATTAAATTAAGTAGCAACCAAGCCTTTTAACATATTCATTTTTATAATCTCATTTTATGTTATTATTTCCAAAAATATATTTTAAAACATTAGCCTAAGACTGTATTCGTTTAGGTAATAAAGTTTAAAACTCTTACTGCCATGTACGTGTACTCTTATCAAATTTCACTTTAATGCACGTTTGATTTTCTTGAAAATCCTTAATTATCCATTTATTTGCACAATAAGGGTGTTTTACAAAATTTAATTTAACAGTCATAAATAAATTATAATTTTCTAAATTAAATCATTGGAGTAGTCGTTTACCAGTTATTCTACTCTTAATATTATTACTGAAGCGACCCGAACTTTCCCATAAAGGAAAGCCCGGATTGAGTTGAGAACACGACAAATCATAAGAACATTTCATTGCTATTACAACAATTTACATCAGAGTACAAGAATATACAGAGTATGAATAAATATTATACATCAGAAAAATATCAGAGATTTACAAATTACAATGCAGTGGAAAATAATACAAAACACAACCGAAAGAGATAAACGGATACAGAGCTTTCCGAATATCATTCCAGCTGTAAACCAGGATCCCGTGAATATAAATCTGCAAAACTAAAACTACTAGCTACCCGTGTGGAAACTAAGGGCACCTAGAGTTCAGGTTCAATAAACTCCAGGTGAGTCATGTGACTAGTGTGAGAACTAAAACAGTTATTTAAAACTTTACTTTAAAATAAAGTAAATCAAGGGACCACGCCGTATAACACGGAACGGGTTTCCTCCCAAGAATACTAGTGCATATAACAAAACAACGCAATGTTTTTTTTTTTGTTGAAAAAATGAAGCTATTATAAGACCCAGATCCCATCACACAATGCAACGCAAGCCGAAGGATAGGGTTTTCCCTTATAATAACCAAACATGCTTGGTACGTTTAAAACAAATCATTTGATATTGTTATAAGTGCATATGTACAAAACAACTTCAAATATAAATGTATCAATCCTAGGCGGCATGGGTACCATCTATCATGTCGCCAATACTAGGCTCTACAATCAAAACCGAAATGTCACGAACTGGAAGTTGGATTTCCGTCTGTGAAACAAGGAAAAGGGGTCATCCTTACCGCTTCGAGACAGTCTAGCCCATGTCTTAGGCAAATACTCAGTCAAGCCTTTAGATCGTCAGGGCCGGTCCACACGAAGTGGATTAAAATGCCTGAACAATACGTTTTCCGCCCTATGGGGCGTAAACAGGTCATATATCGACCAAACCATCCATCGACACCGGAGTGACCGATATAACAGAGGCGCCTCGCTATCCATCATCCACATAAGTTAAACGTCTGGGCTTGTAAAACCCAGACACCACTCCTAGCTATAAGGAAACGCATGCCCTCCCTGAAGTCCTCTCCCGTTTCTGGTTCACACTAGGGTGTGAGGCTCGCGAATTAACACTATACACGAAGCTATGCTATATTAAAGTCGTGCTTTGATCATCAACCACAAGACTCTGCTTTTCAACAGAAGCCTTGATCATTTGCATCTCAGCATGCCACATAGGCAATTCACGCTATGCAACCGATGCATATCAATCACACAGAATGAAATTCGATGTCAGACACACATCCATTTACAAGTTCGTTCTGGGTCTGAACGAAACTGGAGGCACCTTATTCCTCGTCCCATATGTCCAATACATGAGAGAGGTCCTCACATATCCGGTCGATCTCCAAGTACGTCTGGATGATAACCACTTATTACCTCGTCTTGGATGTACAACCCAATCAAGACATCAATAATCATCCAAATGATGTGAAGACCTCCGGTCTTCAACCACCGTCTTTATCATCGACTCATCGCCGATTCAGTTATTCAGAATGGGATAAACCTGGTCTTTCCGAATAACCCGCGTATATAATAAACAAGTGCTATAAAAACACAACATACACCTCGTTCCAATCTAGAATATTCCTTTATTCAAATATTCTTATACTTTGGGAAAGGTTCCCATTAATTTTATCAAAGATAAATTATTTAAATTTATTCTTTAATCTTCCATTGGATATCAATTCAAACCAAATTAAGGTTTATCCAAACTAGTCGAGATTAGCGAACCTTACCGAAGTAATCATTTGTTTAATTTCCCAGTCCCAACCTATTCATCCCATGAAGTAAAACTGGTAATACTTCATATCTAACACCACGGTGTTATCAGTAAAATTAATTACCATTTCACGTTCAAATTTAATTGAAAATTTAACTATCGCTTAGAGCAAAACTGGTGATACTCCATTCTTGATCATTTCATGAATTCGAAAAATTCAATTATCTCAATCTCCTTACAATCTAATTAAAGATTCATTAAAACTCTAATTCAATTTTAATCTCAAAAATCATTTCTTAATGATTATTCAAAGTTATGAAATTAATCTTCTCTTTAACTGGGTTAAAGAACTAATGTCATTTAAAACACAGCTCATGATAAACCCAAAATCACATTCCATTAATTATGGAATCTTCATGGAAAATAGATCGATATATATAATCAATATAAACTTCTGTATCCAACCAATAATATAAATGGAATAACGAAAAAGCCTTTTGAATTCCATATATACTAACGGTCTTCCTCCACAGAGGTTCACATCGATTATTACCAAATCGAATTCCATTATATTCCAGTTTATTTTATTAAATTGGAAAACTCTTCTTTGGAAAATTCCCCTAAATCTTAATTAAAAGACTTATAAATTCCAAATCATATTTCATTGTAAATCAGGTTAAAGAACAAATGTCTTTAAAAACACAGTTCACGACAAAACCCGATTCACATTCCATTTTATTCCAGTTACTAAATATAACTGGAAACTCCAATAATCTTAATTAAAAGATTTATTTTTTTCACAGGAGGTTTAAGAACAGTGTTAATGAAGACACCATTCATGACAGACACAAAATCTCATCTCAATTCTATTCAATTCCAATTAAATATTAATTAATTGGCAAACTTCATTAAATCTTAATTAAAAGATTTAATCTTTTCTCAACTTGGTTTAAGAACAGTGTTAATGAAGACACCATTCACGACAAACCCAAAATATCATTTCAATTCAGTCCAATTCCAATGAAGTATTAATTAATTGGCAAACTTCATTAAATCTTAATTAAAAGATTTAATCTTTTCTCAACTGGGTTTAAGAACAGTGTTAATGAAGAAACCATTCACGACAACCCCAAAATCTCATTTCAATTCAATTCAATTCCAATTAAATAATAATTAATTGGCAAACTTCATTAAATCTTAATGAAAAGATTTAATCTTTTCTCAACTGGGTTTAAGAACAGTGTTAATGAAGACACCATTCACGACATACCCAAAATCCAATTCAATATTAAATACAAGGCTCTGAATAGAAATTATATCGTCTTATATTCAATATCAAATTCTGAAATCAACAAATATCGTATTAGGAATAAGGATATATATATCTTCCAAATTCCTCCACGATATCTGTATAATCACGGAATCCAATATCGAAATATTCCGAAGATAATTTCGATTCAAATCCATTCCAATTTATATATTGGAAATTCTGGTTTTTTTTAAAACCATTTCAAATCCAATTTATTTAAAAATATTGGATTACATTTCTAGTTCATAACTAGCCCATTTCGATAAAAATGTATTTTTATCTTTTCAAATATGGAAGTTTTCATCCCAATTCTTTCCAAATCATTTATTATGATTTTACACAAATTACTAATATTTTTAATAATTTTATCAAGGCCCGTATGGTCGATTTCCATAAATGGTCATCGAACTGCACTTACAGCGACCTTTTTCAAAATTGATTTGGACATAATTCCAAATCCGACCATTAGATTTGAAATTTATTGTATTGGTTAGAAATCTCATTTCGATACGAGCCCAACGGTTCCTGTTTTAGGAGAATCCGACGGTCGGATCTCCAGTAATGTCCATCCGAAGTCAATGGTCGAAATTCGCGAACTACCGCGGCGCGGCTCGTTCTATTCAGGCCATTAAATATATATATTATATATATTTCGTCGATTTCCATTTGAAACATATTTTATAAATCGCTTTAAATTCGGTTTAAAAACGATTTCGACTTCATTCCAAATTTCAAATCAAATTTGAATATTCCTTAATAAATTCGTTTTAAATTCATTTCAAAACAATTTCAATTTCTTTTCGAATTTCAAATCAAATTTAAATATTCCTTAATAAATTCATTTTAAATTCATTTCAAAACAATTTCAATCTCTTTTCAAATTTCAAATCAAATTTGAATATTCTATATCATTTTAATATTAAAATGATAATATTTTCAAAATATCAAATTTTGAAATCACTTTTCGATATTCATTATAAAATGAATAAAATTGACAAAATTCCCGTTCGTGTTAAAATGACGTTTAACTACTTAACACGCTTCCCATTTCGATATTCACTGAATATTATTATAAAATATTAGTTAATTCTGAACTGGAATCAGACACAGTCAATTGATATATAATTTTACTTTTATGGATTTTATACACACATGTACACAACAATAATCAAACACAGTGAACCATCATCCAGAGTGCATTACACAACTATATAAGTGTTAAAAATAAATAAATAACTCTCACCATAGTCTGTCAACCCATCGATTGACATACCACTAATTATTGGGATCAGTGTATGTCAAATATCATCCCAATAGTCGTGTGGGGTTCTCAGACAACAAATACTGATTATTATTTGTGTAGTTGGGCGATGTATAAAATATATCGTCCCAATCAATATTAGCCAAATGGGTGTACATAAACAAATCGTCTGATTTATAAATGAATATTTATTTTATTCATATACACGTTAAAAATTATATTTTTAACGATAAAATATTTATTTCAACACATGAATATTTTATTTAGTTCATTTCACATCACAATCAATTTTCACAACACAATACAATCAAACAAGTCGTCCGTGGTCTGTAGACGACGGTGAGCAATTCATATTTGCAGTTATAGAATAAATAACTGAACAATAAATTATAGTGAAGAGTTCTCACCTTTGGGTTCCACTCCGCCATTCTTTATTTCTGAACGGTTTTGATTTGGATTCGTTTCCCTCCCGTTCCATCACCCAACGTTTCACGCTATTCCTAGTAAAAATCACATTTTTAATATGATGTTTATATATTTAAAAATCACATTTTCATGCCGCTATCCCTATGATAAAATCATATTTTTAATTAGCTACATGATTAAAAATCATATTTTTATTTCGCTATGATATATATAAGAATCTCATTTTTATTACGCTGCATATATAATAAAGATTATATCTTTTTAACGCTCCTTATATAATAAAAACATATTTTTATTTCTCTAACTTCATAATAAAGATCGTATTTTTAATATGCCATTCATATATTAAAAATCGTATTTTTATATCGCTACATCTATAAAGATCTCATCTTTATATTCGTAAAAATCTAGTCTTTATATATATTTAAAAATCTAATCTTTATATATTAAAAATCAAGCTTTTCTATTTTAAAAATCTAAGATTTTCCATTTTAAAATCTAAGCTTTTCCATTTTAAAAATCCTATCTTTTTCTAAATTAAAAATCAAATCTTTCTTCCTTTAAAAATCAAATCTTTCTTCATTTAAAAATCAAATCTTTTCTTTATTTAAAAATCAAATCTTTTCTTTATTCAAAAATCAAATCTTTTCTTTAATGAAAAATAAAATCTTTATTTCAAAATCATTCATATAAAAATCCAATCTTTATTTAACTAAAAATCGCATCTTTATGTAAGTAAAAATCCTAGCTTTCATGTATTAAAAATCCTATTTTTATAATTTAAAAATCATAAAACTTACAGTTAAACGAAATCTGACTGGAACCGTCGTTCCCCTTTAGCTCCAAGCGATCACTTTCCTATGCACACAGCTCGAGGAGGCTGGAGCTCGCTGTCAAAGGTTGAAAGGGTTTAAACGCGAAGCAAAAAGCATAAAAATTTGATTTTTCAGAGGAGGAAGGGTTCATGGTGGTCGTTGGTGGTTGAGGAGGATGGCGTGGGGTCAGGGGTGGTCATGGGGTGGTGGAGCTGACCGGCGGTGGTCGTTAAGTGGGTAGCGGTGGCTATTTTTGCTAGAAGGAGAGAAAGAGGGCGAAGGGAGGGAGGAGGTGGCGGTCTGACCGGGGAGGGTCGCGGCGGAGGCAGGGTGGTGGCGCGCGATGGTAGGTGGCGCGATGGGTGGCGGTGGCATGGTTGTGGATCGTCGATCTATGGGTTTTTTTTAATTTCTAATTGGGGTACTGAGAAAAAAGGGGAGGGAGATAAGGTAATATATAATTTTATATTATATTTATTAATTAATTTCCAAATATACCCGTTTTCATTCGAACCTCAAATCATACCCAACGACTGTCGCCTCTTGCTAATTACCCTCATTCCGAACACAATGGTATATGTCTTGTGAGTCAATTCGACTGTTTCTATAAGTTTTAATCAAAATTAAAATATAAATCTTTATATATTGAATTCAAACGTACATTTTAATTTACCGTGGCCACATACTGACTCTAAAAATTTCAGAAATATAAATCTGGCTATGTTTTGACGATACGGTCCTAACAAAACTAATTTCATGGAATTTGGAGACCGTTTGAAAATTGGTCATTTTCTGGTCGATCCAATTCAACTAGAATGTTCAAAACATGTTTTCTTTTGCCACGCTCACATATTGATTCCAAAAATTATGAAAATTGGAATCTAGCAATAACTTGACACTCCGGATCCAACAAAAAGTGGTCTCGTCGAAAACGGAGGTCGTTTGCAAAATCGCCATTTTTAAGGGCTATATTTCCATTGTGACTATTCTGAATTTTCAACTGTGCATAACTTTTTATTCTCGCTATGAAATCTGGATTTTTCAGATTCATTGGAAAGATATTTTCAAATAGATTCAAATATTTCTAATTTCACTAAAATCCGGTTTATTTTGAATCTTGTACATTCATTTGAAATTTGAAATCGAATTTTCAAACTACCGTGCCATTTCGAATTCCTTTTATAATTAAAATAAATATTTATATTCTAACTTCGATTTAAATAAATATGTACGTTCTAATTCTATTCAAAATAAATTTCTAATTGTTATTATTTAAAATAAATCATTTTAAATATTCAAAATTCATTAAAATTTCCAAAATAAAAATTTTAAATTGGTTCTGATTTTCCGGGTTGTTACAATCTCCCCGACTTATCGTCCTCGAAAAGGAACGGAGCTGAAAGTTGTTTAACTAATCAACTCAACTTTCATTCTGGCGTTCATTCTTCAACTTTTCAGTTTTAAGAATTTTCTAATTCTTCAAAAATTTGGCTAACACCCTAAATTTTCGAAAAATTTCTCCATAACCTCCTTTGTACGGGAAGACATTTAAAACCACAATTAGCCTCACAAGTCCCTCACTCACCCAAAAGAAAAAGAAAATGCCAAGTGGCCAACCTTAGGCTCATAAATCTTTAAAAAGAAAAAAGAAAATTGCCAAGCGGCCAGCCTTAGGCTCATAAACCTTTAAAAGAAAAAGAAAATTGTCATGCGGCCAGCCTTAGGCTCATAAACCTTTAAAAGAAAAATAAAATTGCCAAGCGGCCAGCCTTAGGCTCATAAACCTTTAAAAGAAAATTGCCGAGCGGCCAGCCTTAGGCTGATAAACCTTTAAAAGAAAAAAAAAATTAGTAAACACGTACCTATTTGTTGGGCATATAATTTTATTTCTCTTCTTAGCAGTTTATCCATAACCTGTTCAACAATCTGTACATATACAATTATGCATTTCTAAACAATTTCCATGTTAGTACAATATTTGATTCAATTTGGCTTAATGGTTCAAAATTTTAATTAATCAAACCAATAATCAAACAAAACAACCAGCAATCAATTAGTGAATTAGCTTTTCAAATGCATAATTTTTATATATATAAAAATCCATTTTTGATGCCAAATCACAACAATAAATCTTGTCTAATTTTGGTTCTCACACCAGCCAATTGGAAATATATAGATATCCCAGTTTCGAAACTCGAACATAAATTCTGATGATGAACAATCATCAGAAGCATCTCCGGGCGACTAGAGTGTGATTCCATATCTATCCAGTATATTAAAACTTCGAATATACGTTCATGACGCGTATATGCAAAATCTCATATACTCGATTTTCCAAATCAATTTAAAATAAATATTCAAATATGTTGAATAGGGTTTAAATTTTCAAAACAATATTTGTTTTTAGTTTTTATTTTAAAACAACACTCTTTACACTGTTCTAGGATATACTGATCCTATCTCTAATGAGTCATACTCATTGGATATTACTAATCCAATCGCTGACGAATTCTTTCGTTTGGTTCTAATATGCCTTATTCTCGAGCTCTGTAAACCAAAGCTCTGATACCAAATGAAGCGAACCGAACTTCCCCATAAAGGAAAGCCCAGATTGAGTTGAGAACACGACAAATCAGAACACAAACAGAAGAGCATTTCATTGCTATTACAACAATTTACATAGAGTACAAGAATATACAGAGTATGAATAAATATTATACATCAGAAAAATATCAGAGATTTACAAATTGTAATGCAGCGGAAAATAATACAAAACACAACTGAAGAGACAAACTGATATATAGCTTTTCGAATATCATTCCAGCTGTAAACCAGGATCCTGTGAATATAAATCTGCAAAACCAAAACCACTAGTTGCTCGTGTGGAAAATAGGGGCACCCAGAGTTTAGGTTAAAACAATAAACTCCAGGTCAGTCATGTGACTGGTGTGAGAATTAAAACAGTTATTTAAAAAATTGCTTTAAAATAAAGTAAATCAAGGGACCACGCCGTATAACACGGAACATGTTTCCTTCCAAGAATACCAGTGCATATAACAAAATAACACAATGTTTTTTTTTAAAATGAAGCTATTATAAGACCCAGGTCCCATCACACAATGCAACGCAAGCCGGAGGATAGGGTTTTCCCTTATAATAACCAAACATGCTTGGTACGTTTAAAACAAATCATTTGATACTGTTATAAGTGCATAATGTACAAAGCAACTTCAAATATAAATGTATCAATCCTAGGCGGCATAGGTACCATCTATCATGTCGCCAATACTAGGCTCTACAATCAAAACCGAAATATCACGCACAGTAAGTTGGATTTCCTTCTGTGAAACAAGGAAAAGGGATCATCCTTACCGCTTCGAGACAATCTAGCTCATGTCTCAGGAAAGTACTCAGTCAAGCCTTTAGATCGTCAGGGCCGGTCCACACGAAGTGGATTAAAATGCCTGAACAATATGTTTCCCCGCCCTATGGGGCGTAAAATGGTCATATATCGACCAAACCATCCATCGGCACCGCGGTGACCGATATAACCGAGGCACCTCGCTATCCATCATCCACATAGGTAAAACGTCTAGGCTTGCAAAACCCAGACACCACTCCTAGCAAGAAGGAAATGAATGCCCTCCCAGAAGTCCTCTCCCGTTTCTAGTTCACACCAGGGTGTGAGGCTCGCGAATTAATGCTATACACAAAGCTATGCTATATTAAAGCCATGCTTTGATCATCACCCACAAGACTCTGCTTTTCAACAGAAGCCTTAATCATTTGCATCTCAGCATGACACAGAGGCAATTCACGCTATGCAACCGATGCATATCAATCACACAGAATGAAATCCGTTGTCAGACACACATCAATTTACAAGTTCGTTCTGGGTCTGAACGAAACCGGAGGCACCTTATTCCTCGTCCCATATGTCCAATACAGGAGAGAGGTCCTCGCATATCCGGCCGATCTCTAAGTACGTATGGACGATCACTACTTATTACCTCGTCTTGGGTGTACATCCCAATCAAGACATCAACAATCATCCAAACGATGTGAAAACCTCCAGTCTTCAACCACCGTCTTCATCGTCGACTCATCGCCGATTCAGTTATTCAGAATGGGATAAACTCGGTCTTTCTGAATAACTCGCGTATATAATAAACAAGTGCTATAAAAACACAACATACACCCCATTCCAATCCAGAATATTCCTTTAATCAAATATTCTTATACCATGGGAAAGGTTCCCATTAATTTTATCAAAGATAAATTCTTTAAATTTATTCTTTAATCTTCCATTGGATATTAATTCAAACCAAATTAAGGTTTATCCAAACTAGTCGGGATTAGCGAACCTTACCGAAGTAATCATTTGTTTACTTTCCCAATCCCAACCTATTCATTCCATGAAGTAAAACTGGTAATACTTCATATCTAACACCACAGTATTATCAGTAAAATTAATTACCATTTCACGGTCAAATTTAATTAAAGATTTAACTATCGCTTGGAGTAAAACTGGTGATACTCCATTCTCGATCATTTCATGAATTTGATAAATTCAATTATCTCATTCGCCTTACAATCTAATTAAAGATTCATTAAAACTCTAATTCAGTTTTAATCTCAAAAATCATTGCTTAATGATTATTCAAAGTGAAGAAATTAATCTTCTCTTTAACTGGGTTAAAGAACTAATGTCATTTAAAACACAGCTCACGATAAACCCAAGATCACATTCCATAAATTATGGAATCTTCATGGAAAAGAGATCGATATATATAATCAATATAAACTTCCGTATCCAACCAATAATATAAATGGAATAACGGCAAAGCCTTTTAAATTCTATATATAGTAACGGTCTTCCTCCACAGAGGTTCACATCGATTATTACCAAATCAAATTCCATTCCATTCAAATTTATTTTATTAAATTGGAAAACTCTTCTTTGGAAAATTCTCCTATATCTTAATTAAAAGATTTATAAATTCCAAATCATATTTCACTGTAAATCAGGTTAAAGAATGAATGTCTTTAAAAACACAGTTCACGATAAACCCGATTCACATTCCATTTTATTCCAGTTACTAAATATAACTGGAAACCCCAATACTCTTAATTAAAAGATTTATTCTTTTCACATGGGGTCTAAGAACAGTGTTAAGAAGACACCATTCATGACAAACCCAAAATCTCATTTCAATTCAATTCAATTCCAATTAAATATTAATTAATTGGCAAACTTCATTAAACCTTAAGTAAAAGATTTAATCTTTCTCAACTGGGTTTAAGAAAAGTGTTAATGAAGACACCATTTACCAAACCCAAAATCTCATTTCAATTCAATTCCAATGAAATATTAATTAATTGGCAAACTTCATTAAATCTTAATTAAAAATTTAATCTTTTCTCAACTGGTTTTAAGAACAGTGTTAATGAAGACACCATTTACGACAAACCCAAAATCTCATTTCAATTCAATTCCAATTAAATATTAATTAATTGGCAAACCTCATTAAATCTTAATTAAAAGATTTAATCTTTTCTCAACTGGGTTTAAGAACAGTGTTATGAAGACACTATTCACGACAAACCCAAAATTCAATTCAATATTAAACACAAGGCTATGAATAAAAATTATGTCGACTTATATTCAATATCAAATTCTGAAATCAACAAATATTGTATTGGGAATAACGATATATATATCTTCCAAATTCCTCCACAATATCCGTTTAATCACGGAATCCAATACCGAAATATTCCGAGGATAATTTCGATTCAAATCCATTCCAATTCATATATAGGAAATTCTGGTTATTTTTAAAGCCATTTCAAATCTAATTTATTAAAAGATATTGGATTATAATTCTAGTTCATAACTAGTTCATTTCGATATAAATATATTTATCTTTTCAAATATGGAATTTTTTTCATCCTAATTCTTTCCAAATCATTTATTATGATTTTACACAAATTATTAATATTTTTAATAATTTTATCAAGGCCCGTACAGTTGATTTCGATAAACGGTCATCGAACTGCACTTACATCGACCCTTTTCAAATTTGATTTGGACATAATTCCAAATCCAACCATTAGATTTCAAATTTCTTATATTCTTTAGAAATCTCTTTTCGATACGAACCCAACGACTCCGGTTTTAGGAGAATCCGACGATCGGATCTCCCGTAATGTCCATCCGAAGTCAATGGTCGAAATTCGCGAACTGCCGTGGCACGGCGCGTTCTATTCAGGCCATTAAATATATGTAATATATATATCGTCGATTTCCATTTAAAATGTATTTTATAAATCGTTTTAAATTTGGTTTAAAAATTATTTCAACTTCATTCCAAATTTCAAATCAAATTTGAATATTCCTTAATAAATTCGTTTTGAATTCATTTCAAAACGATTTCAATTTCTTTTCGAATTTCAAATCAAATTTGAATATTCCTTAATAAATTTGTTCTAAATTCATTTCAAAATGATTTCAATTTCTTTTCAAATTTCAAATCAAATTTGAATATGCCTTATCATTTTAATATTAAAATGATAATATTTTCAAAATATCAAACTTGGAAATCACTTTTCAATATTCATTATAAAATGAATAAAATCGACAAAATTCCCGTTCGTGTTAAAATGACGTTTAACTACTTAACACGCTTCACATTTCAATATTCACTGAATATTATTATACAATATTCGTTAATTCTGAACTGGAATCAAACACAGTTAATTACCATATAATTTTATTTATATGGATTTCATATGCACATGTACACAACAATAATCAAACGCAGTCAACCATCAACCAGAGTGCATTACACAACTGTGTAAACATTAAAAATAAGTAAATAATGCTCATCACAGCCTGTCAACTCATCGATTGACATACCACTAATTATTGGGATCAGTGTATGTCAAATATCTTCCCAATACCCGTGTGGTGCTTTTAGACGACAAATACTGGTTATTATTTGTGTAGTTGGGCGATGTGTAAAATATATCGTCCCAATCAATATCAGTCTAATGGGTGTACATAAACAAATCATCTGATTTGTAAATGAATATTTGTTTTATTCATATACACGTTAAAAATTATATTTTTAACAATAAAATATTTATTTCAACACATGAATATTTTATTTAGTTCATTTCACATCACAATAATTTTTCACAACACAATACAATCAAACAATTCGTCCATGGTCTGTGGACGACGGGGAGCAGTTCATATTTGCAGTTATAAAATAAATAACTGAATAAGAAATTATAGTGAGGAGTTCTCACCTTTGGGTTCCACTCCGCCATTCTTTATTTCTGAACGAGTTTTGATTTGGATTCGTTTCCCGCCCGTTCCATCACCCAACGTTTCACGCTGTTCATAGTAAAAATCACATTTTTAATATGATGTTTGTGTATTTAAAAATCACATTTTCATACCGCTATCCCTTTGATAAAAATCATATTTTTAATTCGCTACATGATTAAAAATCATATTTTTATTTCGCTATGATATATATAAAAATGTCATTTTTATTACGCTGCATATATAATAAAGATTATATCTTTATAACGCTCCTTATATAACAAAAATCATATTTTTATTTCTCTAACTTCATAATAAAGATCGTATTTTTTATATGCCATTCATATATTAAAAATCGTATTTTTATATCGCTGCATCTATAAAGATCTCATCTTTATATTCGTAAAAATCTAATCTTTATATATATTTAAAAATCTAATCTTTATATATTAATAATCATGCTTTTCTATTTTAAAAATCTAAGCTTTTCCATTTTAATCATCCTATCTTTTTCTAAATTAAAAAATCCTATCTTTTTCTAAATTAAAAATCAAATCTTTCTTCCTTTAAAAATCAAATCTTTCTTCATTTAAAACCCAAATATTTTCTTTATTTAAAAATAAAATCTTTTCTTTAATGAAAAATCAAATCTTTATTTCAAAGTCATTCATATAAAAATCCAATCTTTATTTAACTAAAAATAGCATCTTTATGTAACTAAAAATCCTAGCTTTCATATGTTAAAAATCCTATTTTTATAATTTAAAAATCATAAAACTCACAGTTAAACGAAATATGATTGGAACCATCGCTTCCCCTCAGCTCCAAGCCATCACTTTCCTACGCACACAGCTCGAGGAATCTGGAGCTCGCTGTCGAAGGTGGAAAGGGTTTAAACGCGAAGCAGAAAGCATAAAAAAATGATTTTTCAGAGGAGGAAGGGTTCATGGCGGTCGTTGGTGGCTTAGGAGGATGGCGTGACGTCAGGGGTGGTTGGGGGGGTGGTGGAGCTAACCAGTGGTGGTCGTTAAGTGGGTGGCGGCTGCTTTTTTTGCTAGAAGGAGAGAAAGAGGGCAAAGGGAGAGAGGAGGAGGTGGTGGCCTGACTAGGGAAGGTCGCGGCGGAGGCAGGGTGGTGGCGCGCGATTGGTGGTGGTGGCGTGGTTGTGGATCATTGATCTACGAGTTTTTTTTATTTCTAATCGGGGTACTGAGAAAAAAGGGGAGGTAGATGTAACGAAAAGAAATTTCGCTCGATCCAAATCAGTAGTTAAACCAACTAAGACCGTTTGAAACCTTGATTGTTTTGAGAACACAACAAATCAGAATCCAAACAGAAGAACATTTCATTGTTAATTGCAACAATTCCATCAGAATACAAGAATATACATAGTATAAATCAATATTACACATTCACTAAATATCAGAGATTACAATACATTACATAGCAGCGGAAAATAATACAAAACACAATTGAAAGAGATAAACGGATACAGAGCTTTCCGAGTATCGTTCCAGCTGTAAATCAGGATCCTGTGAATATAAATCTGCGAAACCAAAACTACTAGCTGCCCGTGTCGAAATAGGGGCACCCAGAGTTTAGGTTAAAACAATAAACTCCAGGTCAGTCATGTGACTGGTGTGAGAACTAAAACAGTTATTAATATTTATTTTAAAGTTAGGTAAATAAAGGGACCACGCCGTATAACACGGAACGAGTTTCCTCCCAAGAACACCAGTGCATCAAAACAACAGCGCAATGCTAAATAAAGAACAATGAAACTATTATAAGACCCAGGTCCCATCACAAAATGCAACACAAGCCGAAGGATAGGGTTTTACCTTATAATAGCCAAAGAATGCTTGATACGCTAAATTTCATCTTTTATTATTACTATAAGTGTATAGTGTTAAAACATTTTCAATCATAAGTATCAATCATAGGCAGCATGGGTACCATATATCAAGTCGCCATACTTGTTCTACAATTAAAACCGCAAAATCACGTATTTGGAAATTGGATTTCCATCTGTGAACCGAGGCAAGGGATCGTCCTCTACCGATTCGAGACTGTCTAGTCCGAGCCTCAGTAACAGAACGCATCGTCCCTTCAACTCAGGGCCGGTCCACCAATATGGATTATAATTCCTGAACACTGCATTTCCCCGCCCTATGGGGCGTAAGTCTGGTCCGTCTGCCGACCAGAATGCATCGGCCGAAACCGATATAACCGAGGCGCCTCAAATTCCATCATCCACATAAGCAATATCAGCTAGTTCAAGCACAGACACCACTTCTAACCAGAAAGAAACGCATGTCCCTCCTGATATCCGTCTCTCGTTTTTGGTTCACATCCAAAGTGTGAGGCTCGCGAATTCACGTTACACAAAGTTATGCCACACAGGCGGTGCTTTGATCATCAACCACAAGACTCTGCTTTTCAACAGAAGTCTTGGTTATTTGCATCTTAGCATGCCACACAGGCAAACCACTCCATGCAACCGATATCCATCAATCACACAGAATGATATCCAATGTCGGACACACAATCCATTTACAAGTCCGTTCTGGGTCTGAACGAAACCGGAGGCACCTTGTACCTCGCATATCCATCGATCTCCAAATACGTCTGGACGATCACCAACTGATTCCCTCCTCTTGGGTGTACAACCCAATCAAGATCATCAGTAATCACCCAAACGATGTGAAGACCTCTGGTCTTTGACCACCGTCTTCATCCTCGACACCACGTCGAATCAGTTATTCAGAACGGGATAAACCCGGTCTTTCTGAATAACTTGCGTATATAATAAATACGAGTTACACAAACACAACATACGCCTCATTCCAATTCATCAGTCACTAACCGTAAATTAGTAAGAGAACAATTCCCCAAATATTAACCCCGAAGGCTGAAACCAACATCAGATCAATACTCAGGAAACCATTCATCTTAACTAATCTTCAGTTAGTTGCTAAATTTCACATTCTTAGGGAAAGGTTCCGATTAATTTTATCAAAGATAAATTCTTTAAATTTATTCTTTAATCTTCTTTTGAATATCAATTCAAACTAGTCAGGATTAGCAAACCACACCGAAGTAATCATTTATTTTATTTCCCAATCCCAGCCTATTCATCCCATGAAGTAAAACTGGTCATACTTCATATCTAACACCACGGTGTTATCGATAAATTCAATTACCATTTCACGTTCAAATCTAATTAAAGATTTAACTATCGCCTGGAGCAAAACTGGTGATACTCCATTCTCGACCATTTCAATCTAATTAAAGATTCATTAAAATTCCACTTGGTTTTAATCTTCCCAAAAATAATATCAATGATTATTTAACTTGGGAAATCACCTCCTGTCTTTAACTGGGTTAAAGAACCAATGGCATTTAAAACACGGTTCATGATAAACCCAAAATCACATTCTATCCATCAGCCTTTAACTGTAAATTAGCAAGTGAACAATTCCCTAAGTAATAACCCCGAAGGCCGAAACCAACATCAGATCAATACCTTGGAAACCATTCAACTTAGCTAATCTTCAGTTAGTTTCTGATTTTCTTAACTTCGTTGGGTCTAAGAACAGTATTATTAAAGATACCATTCACGACAACCCAAATCACATTCAATTAATTATCGGATTAAAGAACAAATGTTATTTAAAACACCGTCCGCGATAAACCAAAAAATCAATTCCAATTCAATTCCAATTAAATATCATTTAATTGGTATATTTCATTAAATAGAAAGATTTAATCTTTTTTCTCAGCTGGGTTAAAGAACAGTGTTAATGAAGGCACCATTCACGAAAAACCCAAATCACATTTGATATTAAATACAAGGCTCTGAATAGAAAATATATCGGCTTATAATCAATATCAAATTCTACGACCAACAAATATCGTATTGGAAATAACGATATTAATATATCTTTCAAATTCCCATAACAATGTCTGTATCATCACGAAATCCAACATTAAAATATTCCAAAGACAATTTCGATTCAAATCCATTCCAATTCAATTATTGGAAATTCTGGTTACTTTTAAAACCCCTTCAAATCCAATTTATTTATTTTAAAAATAAATGGAATTATAATTCTAGTTCAAAACTAGTTCATTTCGATAAAAATCTATTTTTATCTTTTCAAATATGGAAATTTTCATCCCAATTCTTTCCAAATCATTTCTTATGATTTTACACAAATTATTACTATTTTTAATAATTTTATCAAGGCCCGTACAGTCGATTTCCATCAACGGCCATCGAACTGCACTTATAGCGACCTTTTCCAAATTTGATTTGGACATAATTCCAAATCCAACCGTTAGATTTCAAATCTCTAATATTCATTAGAAAGCTCTTTTCGATACGAACCCAACGGTTCTGGTTTTAGGAGAATCCGACGGTCGGATCTCCCGTAATGTCTGTTCGAAGTCAATGATCAAAATTCGCGAACTGCCGCAGCGCGGCGCGTTCTATTCAGGCCATTATCTTATATATAATATATATAATATATATTTCGTCGATTTCCATTTAAAAAGTATTTTATAAATCGTTTTAAATTCATTTTCAAAATGATTTCAACTTCATATTCAATTTCAAATCAAAATTGAATATTCCATATCATCGATATACAAATGATAATATTTCAAAACATTATATTTTGAAATCAATTACTTTTCGATATTCATTATAAAAGTGAATAAAATCGATATAAATATCGTTCATTTCAAAATGGCGTCAATCTAATCGACACGGCTTTATATTTCTATTTCAAATATTTTTCTTCAAATATTTGATAATTCTGAACTGGAATCAGACACAGTCAATTATCATATAATGTGATTTATATGGATTTCACACAACAAATGTGTATAACAACAATGAAAACAACAATCCATCAACCAGAGTGCATTCTACACTGTATAAGTACTGAATATAAATATCAACGCTTACACAGTCTGTCAATCAATCGATCGACATACAACTAATTATTGGGATTAGTGTATGTCCAATTTCACCTCAATACCCGTGTGGGGTTTCAAACAATCAAACACAGGTTTTATTTGTGCAGTCAGGCGATGTGTAAAATTTATCATCCCAATCAATATCAGTCAAATGTGTGTATATAAACAAATCGTCCGATTTATTTATAAATATTTATTTTATATACACGTTAAAAATTATATTTTTAACTATAAAATATTTATTCATTCCACATCATACTATAAAATTTCAAAACACATCAATCAAACAATCAAGTCATCCATGGTCCGTGGATGACGTGTGTCGGGTGCTACTAAGCACCGTCTGCATCCTAGTACATATTTCAAGCTAGAAATAAATTAAAGGTGAGGAGTTCTCACCTTTGGGATCCACTCCACCATTCTTTATTTCTGAACGGTTCGGATTTTGTTTTGATCACCATCGGTTCCATCGCAATCTATTACACTCTGTTCATAGAAAAAAATCATATTTTTAATATGATGTTCATTTTAAAAAAACTCATTTTTATAATGGCACTTCATATATAAAAATCAAATTTTTTATCTTCACTTCATATATATAAAAATCGTATTTTTATATCTCTACTACATATGTAAAAATCGCTCCTTTACACCGCTACTTCCATGATAAAAATTATATTTTTATTCTCTACATCATATAAAAATTATATTTTTATACTCTACATTGTATAAAAATTATATTTTTAGACTCTTTATTCATGATAAAAAATCCGGTCCTTTTATAATCAAAGATCTAACCATTTTACCTAAGCTACATATGAAAAAAAAATCATATCTTACAAATTAAAAATTATAACTTTAACTTAAATAAGAATCATCTCCTTCATGTATTACAGTAATAGATATCGGCCCCTTTTATTTTAATGAAAACAGCGTATAAATAATAATAAAAATCGAAGGGGTTAAAACTTACAGCGGGGGGGGGGGGGGGGGTTACTGGTGGTTGCGGTGGCTGAGAGGCGGCGTCAGAGCTGTATGCGGAGGCGGCGGTGGAACAGGGGCTGGGTGGTGGATCTCGGCGGTCTTCTTTGAGTTTGGGGGGGGGGGGCTGAGGGGCGCTGCGTCGCTCAGGGGAAGGAGGGGGGATGGAGGAGGAGGTGCGGCGGGTGGAGGAGCGACGGGCGGTGGCTGCTCGTGATGGGCGACAACGGATCGAGATTAGGGGGGTGATTTGGGAAAAATGAGGTCAACGGGTTTCTTTAATTCTGAAGGAGAGAGAGGGTAAGGGTGAGTGTATATAATATAATATAATTATTTTAATTTTCAAAAGTTAACTTTTTCACACGAACCCCAAATCAAACCCACCGACTGTTACCCCTAGCTAATTACCCCCATTCCGAACACAATGGGATATGTATCGTATTCCAATTTGACCATTACTATCAGTTTCCGTTGAATTTAAAATATAAATCTTTATATATTCAGTTTAAATGCACCTTTCAATTTACCGGGGCCACATACAGTCTCTAAAAATTCCCGAAAAATTATTTATAGCTTCGTATTGCTGATACGGTCCTAACAAAACTAATTTCGTCAAATTCTGAGACCGTTTGAAAATTGGCCATTTTTTGGTCGATCGAAATTGACTGAAACTGTTAAAACACGTTTTACTTCGCCACACTCACATATTGATTCAAAAAATAATGAATTTTGGAATCTAGCAATAACTTTACATAACGGATCCAACAAAAGTGGTTTCGTCGAAAACCGTGGTCATTTGCAAAATTTTTATTTTTAAGGGCTAGAATTCCATAACGACTATTCTGAAATTTCAACTGGACGTATCTTTTGATTCCCGCTATGAAAAATTGATTTTTCAGATTCGTTGAAAAGATATTCTCAAATAGATTCAAATATTTTTGGTTTCGTCGAAATCCGGTTTATTTTGAATCTTGTACATTCATTTGAACTTTGAAATCGAATTTTCGAACTACCGCGCCATTTTTAATTCCTTTTATAATTTAAAATAAATATTTATATTCTAACGATGATTCAAATAAATATATACATTCTAATTCTATTCAAAATAAATTTCTCGCCGTTATTATTTAAAATAATTCATTTTAAATATTCAAAATTCATCGAAATTGCCAAAATAAAATTTTTAATTTGGCTCGGATTTCTGGGTTATTACAGTAGATAAGGGTAATATATAATTTTATATTATATTTATTTATTAATTAATTAATTTCCAAATACACCCATTTTCATTCGAACCTCAAATCGAACCCAACGACTGTCGCCCCTAGCTAATTACCCTCATTCCGAACATAATGGGATATGTTTCGTGAGCCAATTCGGCTGTTTCGATAGATTTTAATCAAAATTAAAATATAAATCTTTATATTGAATTCAAACGTACATTTTAATTTATCGTGGCCACATACTGACTCTAAAAATTGCAGAAAAATAAATCTGGCTATGTTTTGACGATACGGTCCTAACAAAACTAATTTCGTGGAATTTAGTGATCGTTTGAAAAATGGTCATTTTTTGGTCGATCCAATTCAACTGAAATGTTCAAAACACGTTTTCTTTTGCCAAGCTCACATATTGATTCCAAAAATTATGAAAACTGGAATCTAGCAATAATTTGACATTTCGGATCCAACAAAAGTGGTCTTGTCGGAACCAGAGGTCGTTTGCAAAATCGCCATTTTTAAGGGCTATATTTCCATAGCGACGATTTTGAATTTTCAACTGGACATAACTTTTTATTCCCGCTATAAATCTGGATTTTTCAGATTTGTTGGAAGGATATTTTCAAATAGATTCAAATATTTCTGGTTTTACTAAAATTCGGTTTATTTTGAATCCTGTACATTCATTTGAAATTTGAAATCGAATTTTCAAACTACCACGCAATTTTAAATTCCTTTTATAATTAAAATAAATATTTATATTCTAACTTCGATTTAAATAAATATATACGTTCTAATTCTATTCAAAATAAATTTCTAGTTGTTATTATTTAAAATAAATCATTTTAAATATTCAAAATTCATTAAAATTGCCAAAATAAAAAATTTAACTTGGTTATGATTTTCCGGGTTGTTACAATTACTTCCTTGTATACTCCTTATTATTTGAGAATTTTACTATTTAAATTCCACCCAAATTATAGCAAATAAATCCTCATCCATTCTTTTTCAAATGAGTATATTTATTTCGTTTATCCTACCAAACTTTTATATGTCTTCTTTTCTTTCTCCTTTTTATTTTTAATTAAACATCAAATTTATAGTCATAATTTGTTTAGGATTTTAAGAAAATAACCTTTTCAAATTCATTTGAATTTTTTTTTAAAAATCTTGTTACCTCAAGACCATGACACTTGTAAATTTTACCATTTTAATTGTTCATCGCTCGTCGCTTTATAAAAACTTAAGTTTTTTTTTTTTACTTTAAAGCTCATAAATGCAAAGTTTACTGTAAACTTTTTAGTATCCTAAAGAACTGTTTTTTCTCTCGAAAGTTCGTCTAATATAAGAGATATTAGACCTTTCAATTTTTTTCTTAAAACATTTATATTTTCAAAAATCTTATTTCCAATTTCTTTCTGAATAGAATTATTATGTAACTCGAGTTTATATATGAATTGTTAAACAACCACCTCAAAATTTCCTTTTACAAAATAATTTAGTGGTGTGTCGAAAATCATCTTTATAGATTCATTAACATTTTGATCTTTTCATTTAAACTTTCTGAAACACTATTCTACGGAAGTCCATCTCTTTTATTAAATCCTTTCTTCCATACTCTTATTATTTTCATTTCTTGACATACCTAATCGTTGTTTATCCATCAAATAATGCTCGTTCTTATGTACATTTAACTGAATATTCGTACCTTTGCATGAACGGCCTTAACTACTTCCTTAGTATTTCCGTTTTCAATATCCTTTCACTTGTTGACCATTTAGTGCTCTTTCAAATTCCAAATTTCCATAGTTAACAAAAGATATTCTTCCATTTTTTTCGTGAACCCTTAGCATATCCTCATGATATGGACATTCACTTGTCCTTATTAACGGTTATCCTAATAGACACCCATTATGAATTACTTCTTTTTATTTCTTCCTTAACTTTTAAATAAGATAACTAAGTCACCAATTGATTTCCCATTAATTGCCTATTAATTTAGGGGGTTTCATTCCTTTCCACTTTTCCAGCTTTGTGGTTCTTACATCTCTTATGTTCTTACAGGCTTATTAGTCGATAAGGAAAATACTAAATAACCGCATGGTTTCTAGGGGTTTCTAGAAATTAAGATCAACCCTGTCCTAGAAGGACCTACATATACTATTTTCCCTAAGTTGGGTAACTTATGCTCTGATATCACATGTAACAACCACCTGGAATGGGATTAAATTCCATCCCAGAAAAGGCATACGAAACTTAGAACCATTTTAAGCGAATCGTTGGTTCATGTAAGAAAATACTAAAATAGGTATGTCTTACATTGCAGAAGGGATAAAATATAATATCTCAAAATAGATGTATCATTAATATAACCATCATAAATGTCAGATACAACAAGTCTCAAGAAATAAAAGGTACATCAAAACTATCCCAATAACATAATGATAAAAATAATACTGTCATAAATAACTAAAAGCCTCCATCTCCAAAGCATCATTGATCTCAAGAGTCCTCACATACAAACCTATTTATGTTAGAGAAGGGAGGTCAAAACATAAATCTTTGGTGAACAAAAATTAGATAAGTTAAGGAATGCTTATTTCCTATATTTGGTAGTGTAAATCATTATTGTTATGTCTACGCAAGCAAACGAACACAACTAAACATATGAGGCAAACATCCATACAATCACTTAAGGCCTACATGTTGATATAAGGGTAGACATTCTTAATTTCACTTAATAGCTCCCGAGGTGGGCTCTACAAGGTCACTTATAGTCATTTTTTATATTTATTTAAGGGAAGCTTTCTACCATCGCTTATCACCCTGTGGCATACCCTTAGTCACTTAGGACCTCATCTCTAACATCAATGTTATCAAATATATACTCTCCTTGTAGGTCTAGAGATAGAAAGCGGTTTCTTACTACCAGGTTTAGGTAGGAACACAGCATCATTTAAGACCCTCCTAGCGGACCCCTTCGTTACTATCTAGCCGTCCCTACGGGTGAATTCGTAGCTGCATAATACTTCCTTTAGATGGTGGTTCCCTTTTGCCTCTTATATAAACTGTCCCTAGGTCAGCCCTCACCAGCCCCTTAGATAAGAAGCGGACACTTCCGAACAACTACCCCACTCATACACCATTGTTTATTAGGACCACTTAATACCTTATTACAGAAAGGCAGATCCAATGACCATTTAAGACCTAGTAAGGCTGATCCAACGACTATGGTCTAGAACCAAGGAGCAAACCTTAGGAGCGGACCTAGTCCTAACTACTTAATACCCAACTAGGTAGGTCGTCCTTGTAATATCTTCTCAAGGAAGGCCTACTTCACACACAAATACTATATATACAATAGACATCTCACATTAAACCGACCACTTGTAAATGTCGAATTTTTCGGGCAGTTCCAGGAAGGTGTCTACTACAAGTTGGGCTTAACCTCGCATCTTAGTGTAACTATATAATGGCTCATGACACCTAGACCTCTCACATTAACCAGTCTTACTTGTAGATGCTGGATATGTCGTTCGGTTCTGGGTAGGCTTCTACTACAAGTCATGGTTACCCTTGTGTCTGTGCCATTAATTATAATTAAAGCCATTAATCGCACACATACAAATACAAATACAATTTCCTATGGGGATATTCAAATTCTATTACCTAATTTAAACGCATCTAGTATGCATCCAATACACACAAATATTATGTTTAATTACGCTATAAATATATAAATAAATAGACATGAATTTAGCATATGAGAATGACGACCTAATACGTTTGAAATGTCAACCCTAACAATCACAATTAAGGTATACAAGTAAATTTCACTATCAACTAACATGGTCAAAACATGTGTATTCTCATTCAATGATAAAAAGGGATAATACGACATATACAAATAAACTTGCAACCTTGGTTTGAACAATTATTTAAATAATAAAAATATAGGCAAGGTGCAATAAATCTAACTACATATGCAAAAACCTTACTTTTGGTATTTCTTCACTTTTTACTTTATGTTGTATGCAAAAACTTAAGATCTTAATATATTGCATATAATAAGTTCAAACAAACCTATTTAAAATAGATGTAAAAACCTATTATTTTACAATACATAAATCTTACGTTTTAGTATACAAACATATATGAACATTTAAAGTGAGAATCAAGTGAATCGGACCCAAAAACTAAGAATTTAACAACACCCAAAGCCTAATGTTTATTATTCCAATAACACAAACCCAAATATCACTTTTTATTGACCATTTTTGCAATAAACAAAATATAGGATTTGGAGGGTTTATAGTGTTTTGTTTTCGTTTTAATCTAAATTCAATACAGGCATACTAATCCAAATTCATACTTCAAAATATAAAAAATAGCAACTTATAGGGTTTTCACTCATGGTGATTCGAGAAGGAAGAACAATATGATTTGTGTAGAATCATATTTGGATATAGCCTTGAAAACCGTACACTGTTCTTTCTAATAATATACATACATACATACATACATACATACATACATACATACATACATATATATATATATATATATATCGAATCTTAGAATCTTATATATATAATTAAATTCCATAACCTAAATCTATATGAATCTAGAATAGATAAGGTAAAATAGAGGTTAGAGGAATAGAAGAGAATCCTAACCTTTTTCTTTGGAATTAGTAATGGCAGAAGACAATATGGAGTCGAAGAATGAAATGAGGGTAGAGCTTAGAGTGATGCTAGGCACCTATATTTATAGTTGCAAGTGTGTGTATAGACCGTTGGATTATTTAGATTTAATTTCGACGGTCTACCTAAGTATCTAAAATACAAATCCGAGAAGGGATTCCTAACAATTCGGTCTTCAGTGCGGATCCATTCTTTTTCAGGTGATCGGACTGTGCCAATCCATCATTTTTGGGTGATCTCCCTGGATCCATCACCTGTTTTCTAAGGAGATCGATCTGATCCTGGACATGATCAGTCAATGAACTCTGAGTGATCCAGTGAGGCAATCATGTCTTTTTTAGTGATTGGACCGTGCCGATCAGGTGTTTTAAAGTGACTAGTTCGATTCTTGATGTGATCGATCAAGTGAATGTGAAGTGATCCAATAAGTCGATTATGTTCTTTCTGAGTGATCGGACGATGCCCGGAGGCGACCCATCTGAGTCGAGTCATTTTCTGATTTCCAAGCAAATGTTGATTCCGACATTTAGTCTGAACTTGTATGATTCTGCGCTCAAGCCACGAGTGATCAGGATGTTCATGTCCAAAGTGTAACAGTCTTGTTAAAAGAGAGTTATATATATATGGCAAAGTTTACTTAGACATAAAATTTTGAAATAAATTAGGTGACACAAAATTTCAAATATTAGAATGCTCCACGATTTGCCCCCTCATTTAAAACAAATTGATTTCACGTTATCTGGTTTATGTCAAAATATTGTTTTCATATAGAAACTCCCTATATATATAGACACACATACTGGGACAACTATTTAGGCATAAAATTAGATATATATTGCATGACACAAAATCTAGACCGTTGTATCAATTGTATTTACAAAGGAGATGGAAATTATGTAATGATCCAATAGTGAAGTTTCATTGTCAAACTGACCGTTAGGGAAGCTTACCTAGTGTAAGGGACCCAAAACCAAATACTGTGAAGCCAATTATATTCGGCTAGACTATCTACTTCTCATCCTTCTTGCTATACCGATTCTTTTGCTGCTTTCTCTATGTTTGATTTTCCTTGCATCTCTAGCGCTGTTTCAATACCTTTTTCATCCTCAAATCTATTTTATTTCTTCCAATCTCACTTTACAAAAATGAATATCATAATAAAGCGATTGGCGAGGTGATGGTAACGTCCACATATTCTCGGCATCAGCTCCTCCAAATCATTTGACATAGCTCTCATACCACATCTCAAAAAACCATTCAACGCAGAAGCATTGGTTGATCTAAGGCATAAATTAAGAACCTGTAAGGACGCAAATCTAGCAAGGTTAAAATTTTCTATTGAAATTTGAGAAGGTACTAGTTAATTGATGTTGTTATTGATGCTTTCATCATTTTGGAAAATTGGATAGTGGTTATACTTGAAGAACAATTTTAATTTGTTCTCTGTTTTTACGAAATTAAGTATTCTATTTACAAGATGGGATATGATTCCAGTGTCTCAAACTATATTAGTTTATTTGTGTGGCGCATCCTCAATAGCTAGCTTTCTGGTCTCATATATGCTGTCATACTAAGATAGCAAAAAGATACCTTTATGAGCATTCATGAGAAGAAGCATTTTTATCGTTTTCTTGAATTTTGCTACTTGATAGTCAATAATATTGCTCCTTAGAATACTAGGTAATCGGGGTTCGAGTAGGGATGAGCATTTTTTGGTTAATTTTACGTGGGGATGTTGGAAATAAGTTAGATTTTCCATTTGAATAATTCAGACTTTTGGTGAATATCCAACATTTAAAATCTTGGACATATGAGATATTCATGTAATCTATGTTTGAATTTGTATATGAGAATATTTAGGGATATATAAAGAGAAAACTTAAATTGAGTGAATTTTAACCATTTATTTGAGATGTGAATCTTGTAAATAGACGTCGATTAATTAATTTTGGCTGTAAACAAAAAATAAGAAAAAAAATGTAAGAAAAAATAAGAACTTTTGTTATTAAGTTCTATAGTATCTTATATTTCTTTCTAGACACAGAAAAGTACCTTGCTTTCTATATTGCCTCTCTTCTCTTTTTTCATAATATGTAAGATTTGTGTTTGTTGAAACGTTAATATTGTATGCATGGTGTAATAGGAGCTGAACTTACTCTGGACTCTTTAACTATTATTTATAGATTTTTTTATGCATTGTGTAATAGGAGAAGTACATATTCCGGACTCTATAACTATTATTTACAGAATTTTGTATGAATAATGTAATAGGAACAATACATATTCTGGACTCTATAACTATTATTTACATAATTTTGTATGCATGGAGTAATAGTAAGGAAGTAAAGTGTGTTTTGTATTCAGACATTTTGAGTAACTTCCAACAGTCGTAAGACATTTATTCAATTTGACTCGTTCACACTATATGATTAGATTACTCTCCTAAAAATATATACCTAGTTATTTGTAATGGAAAATTGATAAATTTGGATTTAGTCTTCCTGGCAGATAGACCAGTATTGTAGGGTCAAAAAAATAGTGGATCATGCTATGGATGAACACGTTGATATGTGATGGTATCTTGGTGAAAATATTCTAGGATAAATATCAGAATCATTAAGTATCTCGGACATATATCTTCGCATCGGTGTGTAGTTCATGGAGAAGTGCAACTTCCCTCAAGGATTGAAGAAGAGACATGCATCGCTTCAAGCTGCAAAATCCATGGCTTATTTTCTCTGAAAACGACAATGAAACTGCAACATCTGTAAATTTCTACAGTATCTCTGATAGTAAGTTCTTTGCAATGCGAAAGGAACAAGATGTATCACTGATAGTTCCTTCACTCCACAACTGCTTTGCTATCAGATCAGATCATTGTTAGATCATTGTCGCTGACTTATTATGGATTGAGATGTTGATGATGATGGTTTTAATGACAACAACCTTGTTTCAATTATTATTGTTATAAAATATATACTAATACTGTTATGTAGAATATATATATATATATAGGAAATATATGCAGGTATTGATTATTGAAGACTGTACAGTTCAAAGAACCAAGATTTCAAAGTAGAAAAGTTCAATATACAAGATTCATGAGTATCAAGAATTCAGTAGTTCAAGAAATATGAAGTAATAGTGTCAAGATATTTTGTTAAAACTCTGGTTAGCACTGAATTTTGTTTTCCAACTTTTTCTTACTATTTTTTTATTTCAAAAATTACTTCCTTATTTTTAAATCTATTTTCAAAATTACTTCCTTATTTTAAATCTATGCCTCTTTACTCTTAAATCTATTTTAACTCCTATTTTAAATTTATACTTAATATATTTTAACTCCTAATTCTAATATTTATTACTTATAGATTTAATAATAATTTCATAGTTACTTATGCTTTCAATTTCCTTAATTACATTACAAGTTCTGAAATGTTTCTTACATTTTTAGTATTAAATATATATACTTTTATATCATTTTATATATAGTTTCTAATCATTTTAAATCATCTTGATATATGTTTTTAATATATATTTCTATTTGAAATACTCTATTTTAATATAAAGGAATATAGTTTATTTTAACTTAGAAATCACCATAATTTATTTAATCATTATTTTCTTTGATTTATTTTTTTAAATACTAGTATATGATGACATATACATTTATGTATGTCGAAATATGTGCCGATGTTTTTATTTTTAAATTTTGAAAAGTTATGTCTTTTAAATTCAAACCTTTTCTGAATGGTCGTGGTTGTTGGAAAACTATTTATAAACTTCAGATTTCGAATTTTTTAACAACTAATCATCGTCTTCTTCGTTTCTCTCCTTGCCATTATTTCCCTTAAATTCTCAAAGTCTATACTTATACTGTGCCGATTTTCAAAGAAAATATACTAATCTCTTTCTCTGTCAATTCAATATCAAACTCTCTCTGAAATTCAAGTGCTGCTCAAAAGTTATAGGCTGTTTGTAATCAATGATCATAAGATCAAGCTCTATAGAGTCAATACTTTAAAAGTGATAATGAGAAAAGGTACGATTGTGGCTCGGAAATCAATTGGGCGTGGTTATAGCCCAAAAATCAATTAGGTGATCTTGTAGCCTGGTTAAATCAAGAGTGTGCCATGTGCTCAGAAGCAAGTGGTGGTAGACCTTGCGGTCATTGAAATCGAGGATTGTTGTAACACCTCAAATTTTGATAAACAATAATTAAATAAAAGAGGGTAGTAAACTAAATAAAATCAGAAAAACTTCATAATTGGACAACGGGATTAGAACCATTAGGCCCATTCTAATTTATTGATTAAAATAGACATTTGGTTTCTGAAAACGGAGTAAATATGAATAATTTATGAATTAAAGAAGATAAACTAGAAATTAGAAAAAATATTATATATATATATATATATGTATAACATAACATTTGGGATGACCCTCTCTTACTTGGGTTGACATTGTGTCGACCCAAGCCAACTTGGGTCGACACAGGGCGAGTATGCGTCGACCAAGGGCATTAATTCAGCGTTCCTTGGCACGCACATATCGCAGCGAACAATTAGTATCATTCGAACATTATTTTCTGAGCTGGCTTAGTTTTGTTGGTTTTGTTTTGAACCTGAGGCTGATGTGACACTTTCTGATTGGTCCAGTGACGTAGCTGGTCTAGATTTAATCTCAAATTTTGATGGTTGAGGTTTCCCAGAAACCCTATAAATAGACCATCAAAGCCTCTCTCTTTTCTTCTCATCCATTCTTTCTCCTCCTCTTCTTCTTTTTCCCCAGGCCTATCCTTAAAATTAGAAAGGGACAAATAATTAAATTTTTACGAGGATAAAGATTTTTTTAAAAGTTTTAAATATTTATTTTATAAATACATCTAGAGGTGTAAGTTCTGCTAGATTAAAAATGGCCACAGGAGAAGCTCTCTTTGTCAAATCTGTGAGTTTTTATGTGATTTGTAGATTATTAAATTATGTAGAAAAGTTTAGATAGTTAAATAGTTTTAATTTATAAGTTTTAAGTTTATTGTTATTTATAGTATTTATGCGATTAGTTTTTCTATAAAGTTACTATAATTTATTTATTGTCTATGCGTATTTCATTCCAGTTATTTACTATTTATAAGTAATTCTCCTTCTCCTATCCCCTTCTCTGTTAAGGTTTTATTTAAAATTCATATCCCTATTTTATTTGTTTAGTTTAATTTTGAGTCTATGCCTTGCGAGTAGCCAAGATTGTTTCCCTTTTATTTTAGCATTGAGCGTAGGCCTAAAGAGAGCCTAGGAATTTATCGTTAATTTGCATTAGAATTAGAATAATATTGAAATGGAATAAAAAGGGATAGTTGGGCATGTTAGAACTGATTAAATATTATAATTGGTATTGGACTGTAAATTGGGAATAAAACCTAATATGTAATTAGAGAACATGCAAACACATAAACTAGAATAGGATTAACTTAGTTGGATGCTAAGTAACATGGGGCTGGGTTGTACAAAAAGGTAAACATTATTATGAATGTTTAATACAACCTAGGAATATAACATGAGGTTATATTGGGCTTATTAAATAAATTTAAATTGTGTTGAGTTAGCTCCATTCCAGCAATGTGGGGTTGATTTAGGAAAATAAGAGGCATAATTAAATAATAGAATTGTAGTGGGAGTACGTTCCGGCAGTGTGGGGCTTACTGTGGAAAATAAGTGGCTCTTAGGCTAGGTTGTTATGACAGCGTGGGGACGGCTGGGGAAAATAAGTGGCCTGATAGAAAATAAATGGGGACCAACTCTAGGGGATGACTTGTGTCAATTTAATATTTTGTTAGGGACCAGTATCAGGAAGTATCTCTATTATCATCTATGAAGCTCTCATACTAAGTAGAGGTGAGAGCACGCTTTACTGCACTAGATGGTAAGAGATCCGAACGAGGTGGGTACGAGCTTGTTCAGGTGGAACAATGATCGTGCATCGTGCCAATTAGGGAAAATAAGCTATCGTAACACCTGTGATTAATGGCTATGTCCTTTTAGGTTATGGGCTCGAGCTTAATAACCTCGAGTTCTATAGTTGGCATAGGTTATCACATTGTTGTTTTAGAAGCCGATCGACGAGAAGAAATTTGGTAAAGCCTAATTATTATATCTTTGGTAAGTTGGTGTAGCAATCTTGGATATGAATGAGAAGCCAATCTTTATTCGTGCTTAACTTTGTTTAATTGCCATTATGCCTTAAGTCATTATAACTGTTCATCTATATAATACTTTCTTAACCTATACCCATGCTAGAAACTACTAGAATTCACCAAACGTATGTCTGGCCTTATTCGTTTTCTCCTTCTCACTTCTTTTTCCCCTCAGGTTCGCAAGGGGGAGGGTCTCAGCTGTGATTCTTGATTGTTCGGTTCAGCTTGGGTTCAGACTCATGTATTGGTTCTTTTCTCGGTTCCTGATTATTGTGTTGACATTAAGAGGGATGGTTCTACCTATGTACTATGTTATTATGGTTTTCATGGAGATGGTGTATTTGGTTTATGTTGATGACTATTTGGTACTCTGAAATGTAATAAGCAATGTGATTTGACTTGCTTGATTAAATGTTGTTTAAAATTTTCGCTGTGTTTAATATTTCTGTCTTGTGAATTTTGGTCTCTGTGTTGTTACTTTATACCTAAAGCGCTTCATAAACCTTTGTGCATCCTTATATGGGTGACGTTAAGGGGTGTGGAGCGTTTCATTTGGTATCAGGGCCTAAGATTACAAGATTAGAGAAAAGTTTTTGAAAAAGTGTTTTCAAAAGTAAAGTAATTAGAAGTAAAACTTCTTTTCAAAAATATACCCTCAAGTCAACTACAACATTCCCTTGATTCATTTTTGAATCCTTGTCTCTTTTCTTATTTAGAATGTCTAGGGCTCATAACTTTCCGGGGGGTGTTCCTATCCCAGCATGGTTCCATAGGTATGTTGAAGCTACGACATCTGCCGAAGGGTAAGGAAATGCCCAACGTCAAGATGTAGCCGCGGTAGTCCTACCGAATCCAGCGACTAATTTTTCTAAGCTCTATAAGAATTTCACTGCTATAGGCGGAAATCCATTTCTAGGATTGGAGATTTTTTTAATGCACATAATTATCTTAGAGAGATCGATAGTGTATATGGATTATTAAAGCTTGATGATAAGAGGGGGATTCAGTTGGCCGCCTGGCAACAGAAAGAAGAGGCGTCGTACTGATGGGAAGTGGCCGAGGCAGTGCAGGCCGTGAGGACATGGAATGAGTTCATGGATAAATTCAAGAATTTTTTTTATCACAACCTGAAGAAGGGATGCAATTGAAAAGATTCTTGAGTCTGAGACATGGTGATATGTCGGTTAAGGAATATGTGAATAACTTTAACGAGTTACCGAGATTCGGCTTGGACCTGATTAATACTACACATAATAAGGCATTGAGGTTTGCGAGGGGGCTTAACCAACCCCTCCAAGGACTATCATTGACACACATTCCTATGGGTGCGACTTTTGAGGCTCTAGTGGAGATGACACTTATGCAAGAGGATAGGAAGGAAAGTGCACAGGAAGCTAAAACTGAGGTGTCCAAAACGGGTTTTGGAAAGAAAAAATGGTGGCCTAAGAAAGGTGGAAAGAAAAAGGGAGAGAAGCTAGATAAAGAAAAAACCAAGAAGCAAGCGAAGTTCTATGGATGTGGCTTGATGGGGGCACTTTGTCAAAGATTGCAAGAAGACAACTAAGAAGGGTGCTTTCTTTTAGTGTAGACAAATGGGACATTATAGCAGGCAGTGCCCTAAGAGGCAGGGATAGAGAGAAGGTCCAGAGAAAGGATTCATGTGCTTGAGGCGAATCAGACCAGTGGTAACAGTCAGGGCAGAGGTAGGAAGGCCACTGTAGAAGGTTTGATTTCTCTTTTCGACTTTCCCATTAGTACCTTGTTCGATTCTGGTGCTTCTCATTCTTTCATATCTAGTTCTGTTGTTAATAGTCTGCGTCTACATACTACTATAGTTTCTGATCCTGTAGTTGTTTCAAACCCCATAGGAGATACGACTCACCTATCTATGATGTGTTGCATTTTGAGGATTTCTATTCTTGGAGTAGAGTTTGATTGTGGAGCATATGTACTGGGTTTCATGGGATTCAGGCTTATTCTAGGGGTGAATGGCTAGCCACGTATGGTGCCATCCTTGACTGCGAAAGGGAGGGGTGAGGCTTTTGACATGCCATGGTAGGACTCTTGAGATTTCTTGCGACCCCATAGGGGTCAGTCATGCTTAGTTTCTTGGATTCCTTAGATGCTTTTGTAGATGATCGCAGTTTGTTGCGCATAGTTAAAGACTTTCCTGACATATTCAAGAAGGTGAGAGGGATACCTCCTAGATGTGAGATTGATTTACGGATATACTTGGTGGAGAATGCTAATCCTATATTTCCAGTGTGCTACATAGATCCGAGGGAGAGGAGGTAGCTTAGTAAGTAGGTGGGTGAGTTGTTCGAGAAAGGGTTTATTAGATGGAGTATTTTTGAGTGGGGAGCACCAGTTTTCTTCCTGACTAAGGAAGATAGATCTCTTTGTCTATGTGTAGATTACAGAAAATTGAATGAGCTCACGAAGAGGAACAAACACCCACTCCTTCAGATAGATGATTTGTTCGATCAATTGGTAGGCGCTTTCAGTTTTCTCGCAGTTGGATTTGGCTACAGGTTTTCATCAGCTTAGGGTGGCGAATGATAGCATAGATAAGACTGCCTTTAGGACTCCCGATGAATTCTTTGAGTGGTTTCTTATGCCTTTTGGGTTAACCAGTGCACCGTCGTATTTTGTTGATTTGATGAGCCGTGTATTCAGGGAGTTCCTAAATAAGTTCGTGGTAGTGTTTGTCAATGATATCTTGGTGTTCTCAAGGAGTGAGGACGAGCATGCCTTGCACTTGGGAGAGGTCCTCCGTACTTTCCATGCACATCAACTGAAGGTGTAGTTCTCTAAGTGCTAATTTTAGTGGAAGGAGGTGAAGTTCTTAGGCATGTTCTTTCTAGAGATGGTATAGTGGTGGATCCTGCTAAATTTGTTAGTGCATAGGAATTTAAAGCCCCCAAGAATGCAATAGAGGTGGGGAGCTTTCTAGGTTTGAAAAAAATACTACTAGAAGTTCATTAAGGATTTTGTGCGGAAATCACCTCCGCTAACCCGCCTTACGAAGAAAAACATAGTATTTATTTCTGATGTGGATAACAGGGATGCATTCTTGAGGTTGAAGAAGGCTCCCACATCAGCTCCAGTATTGACTCTTCCGGATGGTACGAAGATGTTCATGGTATATAAGGATGCTTGCGTCACAGGTTTAGGTGTTGTGCTTATGCAGGTGGGTAGGGTTGTCCACTACGGGAGTAGACAACTGAGGGTACATGAGAAAAATTACCCTAGCCATGATTTCGAGCTAGCGACGATAGTGTTTGCGCTTAAGCGTTGAAGACTTTTTTTATTAGGTGAGAGGTTTGAGCTATGCACCGATCATAAGTCTCTCAAGTGCTTGTTTTAGCAAAAGGATATAAATTTTCGACAGCAGCACTGGAAGGAGTTTTTTGCCTCCTATGACTTTGAGATATCATATACCCTAAGGAAGGGGAATGCAGTGGCGAATGCATTGAGCAGCCAGAGGATGACTTTGAGTCCATTATTCGTAGAGTGAAGGAGTTCGGAGTTTATATCGTCATTCGATTTTAGACCATCAATGGATTATGCACCAAGATTATTGCCATCATTGGAGGTGCGACCTACTCTCTTAGAGCGCATTGGATCTAGTCAGCGCGAGGATCAGTAGTTAGCGGATACCAAGGACCGACTTAGTAGAGAAGAGACATCTAGTCACCTTGTTGGGTATTTTGTGGATAAGAGAGGGTGGCTACATCGTGATGGAAGATTATGTATTCCTTGAGTTGATGATCCATTGAGATCTGTTGTAGAGGAGGCTCATCACTCTCGGATGACCATCCATCCGGGAGGTGACAAGATGTATAGAGACATGAAGAGGGTCCTTCATTGGATAAGGATGAAGAAGGACATGGCTGAGTATGTGGCTAGATGTATGACTTGTCAGAGAGTGAAGGCTAAGCAAAGGAGACCTGGTAGATTGCTTAAGTCTCTAGATGTGCTACCGTGGAAGTGGGAAAGCGTCTCGATGGACTTCATAGATGGATTTCCCAGATCAAGGAAGGGCAATACCAGTATTTGTGTTAAGTCGATAGTTTGACTAAGAGCGTCTGTTTCATCCTAGTTAAGAGTAAGCAGATGGCATCTTGGTTGGCATCAATGTATATTAGGAAGACCGTTAGACTTCATGGTGTTCCATCTAGTATTATTAGTGATGGAGACCCCATCTTTACCAACATTTCTTGGAGGAGCCTGCAGGAGGCATTGGGGACACATCTACGACTTAGCACCGCCTATCACCCTCATACAGATATACAGACGGAGTGGGTTAATAGGATTCTTGAGGATTTATTATGGTTGTGTGTCTTGGACTTCAGTGGATCTTGGGAGAAGCATCTTCCATTGGTAGATTTCGTGTATAATAACAACTATCGGACGAGTATAGGTGTGGCATCTTTCGAGGCATTGTATGGGCTACCCAACAAATAACCTACTTGTTGGTGGGAGTACACGGATAAACTCCTACTTGGGCCTAAGATGGTTAGGTAGACCTCAGGTAAGATAGATTGGATTCGAAGGCGGGTGAAGGCAGCTCAAGATAGATAGAAGTCATATGCAGATCAGCGGAGGGCAGACCTAGAGTTCGAGGTAGGGGATATGGTTTTCTTCAAGGTGTCACCCTTTAGGAGTGTTGTTTGGTTCTGATTAATGGGGAAGTTGGCGCCGAGCTTCGTAGGGCTATTACCTATAGTCGAGAGGATAGGTTAAATGGCATATCGGTTAGACTACCGGAAAGATTTGCAGGAGTTCATGATGTATTCCATGTTTTACACTTGTGAAAGTGCTTGCATGACTCCATGGTAGTGGTGGAGCCGAGTACCCTAGAGGAGGCTGAGGTAGAGAGGGAGGCATCAATCATGCGAGTTCTTACACGGGTACTAGGATCTGAGGTGAAGAAGTTTCAGAATAAAGAGCTCAAGCTTGTTAAGATTCAATGGGAAAGACAACGATGACGCGACTTGGGAACCATAGTATAGGATTCACGCTTTTTTCGTTTCTCTTTGATAGTATGCTCTTAATCCTTTCCTAAAATTTGAATTTGAATCTATTTTTCCTATCGTTTGAATTATAAATCTTAGGTAGAAGCATGTCGATAGTAGAAAATAGTTTAAAACATGTTTATATAACATGTTATGCTTGAATAGATTCACGTGGATGCAAGTGTTTTCTAGTGGATGTAGTTGATGCATATACACACACACTAAGCACTATTTAGCGATCCGCAAACTAGGGCACTTACATAATTGCATATGGATGTGTGTTCAATTTTAATTTATTTTAAATGTGGATGAAAAATGGTTGAATCATCACATGGATGTTGCATTTTTCTGAATGGATGTTGCACGCATATAGAATCATATGTACCAATAAGAATCCTTTGCAAACATATTAGATGCATAACACAAACATGAGATTGCATTAAGGAAGTCAATTGAATCAATGATCCACCTGATTTTTGCATAACCTTAGGGACATATACACTGCAAAATTTTCTTATGTTCATGAAAAGCGTTAGAATATCTAAGGACAATGGATGCTCGTGGTTGATGATTGAGTAGATGGGTGCAGGTAATGGCTGAGAAAAGATATTGGGTCCGTTGTGATTTTCTGATGAAAACAGATATTTGGTTTGCTGAAAACAGAGTTAATATGAATAAGTTATGAATCGAAGAAGATAAGTTAGAAATCAAAATAATACATATAATAATATATATATATATATATAATGTAGCATCTGGGATGACCCACTCCCACTTGGGTCAACCATGGGTCGACACAGGGTGAGTATGGGTCGACTCAGGGCACTAATTCAACGTTCCTTTGCACGCACATATCACAACGAATGTTATTTTCTGAGCTGGCTTAGTTTTATTAGTTCAATTTTGAACCTGAGACTGACGTGGTACATTTTGGTTGGTCCAGATTTAATCCTAAATTTGGACGGTTGATGATTCCCAGTAAACTCTATAAATAGACCAACAGAGCATCTCTCATTTCTTCATGTCCATTCTTTTTTTCTTCTTCTTATTCCCTAGGCTTATCCACAAAATTAGAAAAGGCCAAATAATTTAATTTTTATGTGGATAAAGAAGTTCTTTTAAGTTGTAAATATTTATTTCTATTAATACTTCTGGTGACAGAGGTTCTGCCATAAGAAGAAAAGCCACGGGGGAAGCTCTCTTCGTTAGACCAGTGATCTTTTATGTGATTTATAGATTAGTAAATTATATTGGAAAGTTCAGATAGCTAAATAGTTTTGATTTGCAAGTTTTAAGTTTACAGTTATTTACAGTATTTATGCATTTAGTTTTTCTGTAAAGTTACTGTAATCTATTTACCGTCTACACGTATTTATTTCTAGTTAATGTTTATAAGTAATTCTCTTTCTCTTATCCCCTTCCCGGTTATGGTTTTATTTACCGCTTGGGCTATGCCCTATTTTATTTGTTTTGTTTATTTTTTGAGTCTAGGCCTTGCGAGTAGCCTAGACCATTTACCTTTTACTTTAGCGCTGAGCCTAGGCCTAAAGAGAGCCTAGGCCATTATTGTTAATTTACGTTAAATTAGAATAATATTGAAATGGAATAAAAAGGGATTGTTGGGCATGTTAGAACTGATTAAATATTATAATAAGTATGGACCATAAATTGGGGATAAAACTTAATACGTAATTGAAGAACATGCAAACACATAAATTAGAATAGGATTAACTTAGTTGGACACTAAGTAACATGGGGTTGGGTTGTATAAAAAGATAAACATTATTAGGATTGTTTGATACAACCTAGGAATATAACGTGAGTTATATTGGGCTTGTTAAATAAACTTAAATTGTGTTAAGTTAAATTGAAGATAAAATTAATAAGCTAAGATAGTGGAGTCTGTTCCAACAACGCGAGGCTGATTAGGGAAAATTAGTGGCTCGTAGGTTAGATCCGTTCCGGCAGTGTGGGGATGATTTGGGAAATTAATAGGTGTAACAAAATAATGTAATTGTAGTGGGAGTCCGATCTGTCAGCGTGGGGCTGATTGGAGAAAATAAGTGGCTCGTAGATTTGGTCCATTCCGACAGTGTGGGGGCTGATATAGGAAAATAAGAGGTCAAATAAAATAATAAAACCATAGATTTGGTATGTTCCGGCAATGTGGGGATGATTAGGAAAATAAGTGGCCTAATAGGATAATAAATGGGGAATAAGTCTAGGGGGTAACTTCTGTCAATTTCATATTATGTTTGGGACCCGTATCAGGCAGTATCCCTATTATCATCTATGGAGGTCTCGCACAGCTAGAGAAGAGGGCACGCTTTACTGCACTGGATAGTAATAGGTCAAAACGAAAAGTGTCCGGGCGCGTTCCAGCGAGATGATGAGTGTGCATCGTGACGATTAGGGAAAATAATCCACTGTAATGCCTGTGATTAACGACTATGTCCTTTTATTTGATGGGGATCAGGATTGATAACCCCGAGTTCCATAGCTGGCATAGGTTATCACAATGTGGTTATAAGAGTTGATCGCCAAGTGGAAATTAGGTAAAGCCTAGTTGTTACATATTTGGTAAGTTGGTGCAGCAATCTTGGCTATTAATGAGAAGGCAATATTTGTTCGTGCTTAACTTTGTTTAACTACCATTATACCTTTATGTCTTATGTACTTATAATTATTCATCTATCTAATGCTTCCTTAACTTATGCTCATGCTAGAAATTACTAGAACTCACCATACGTATGCCTGACCTAATTTGTTTTCTTCCTCTCTCTTCCTTTCCCCCAGGTTCACAGGGTAGAGGGTCTCAACAGTGATTCTTGATTGTTCGGTTTAGCTTGGATTTAAACTCATGTATTCGCTCATTTCTCATTTTCTAATTATTATGTAACATAAAGAGGGATACTTTTACTTATGTACTTGGATATTATAGTTTTTCTCGACACAACGTATTTGGTTTTATGTTGATGACTATTTGGTACTTTGGAAATGTAATAAGCACTGTGATTTGATTTTCTTTATTAAATGTTGTTTTAAAATTTCCCTTGTGTTTTACATTCCTGTCTTTTGAATTTTAGTCTCTTTGTTGCTATTTTATACCTAAAGTGCTTCATAAACCTTAGCACATCCTCTATATGTGACGTTCAGGGGTGTGGGGTGTTTGAATTATAATTTGAAGATTATATTCAAAAGAAATCTACGCAACCCAGAGTTGTGCGGGACTGGACGTAGGGTAACTCTGAACCCGATATGTACTTTCCTTTTAGTGCTTTTTATTTTTATTTTTTGCATCTGTGAGTGATTATGCGATTGTTGATATCTTTTATTTGCATAACATTCTGTTTATCCAAAAAGATCTTAAGAAATTAATAAAAGTCGTAAAACACTGTTCATCATCCCTCTAGTGTTTAGTCTTCCTTAAGATCCTTAATCCGCATCCCCAACAATTGGTGTCAGAGTATTGGTTTTCAAAGCTTTCATAATCTGAATTTTTGAAAAATTTAAATGGCAACTAACACAAGAATTCTCAATCAGAATAGTCCGTTTGTAGAGGGTTAGTCCACTTTTTGACCACCACTATTCAATGCTAGTAATTATGCATATTGGCCTTGTAGAATGAAATTTTACTTACAATCTGTAGGATTTGACACTTAGATCACACAAACTGAATATGTTGAACCCACTGTTAATTTTGCACAACGGACTAATTATCATAAAGCCACTTCACATGATAATTCAAAGGCTATGAATATTTTATTTTGTTCACTATATAGGAATGAGTTTAATTGGGTATTTGTATGTAAATCTGCATATGAAAAACTTTGCCAGTGACTCATGAACGAACATGCAAAGTTAAAATGACCAAAATATCCATGTTAACCAATCTGTTTGAATTATTTAAAATGAATTAGAATGAGCCTATCTCCGATATGTACTATAGGTTCCATAGATCATGTATTCAGTAATGGTTTTGAGAAAAGCATATTCTGGGGAAGATACAGTCAGAAAAATCCTGAATTCATTAACTTTAGATTTGAACCAAAAGATACTTCTAATTGAAGATGCTAATGATATCAGTGCAATGCAAATTGAATAATGAGTTGGTAATCTATTGTTGCTCGAAATCCTGATGCAAGGAAGAAAAGAAAATTAGTCATCGGAAAAGAAATCGATAGCATTTAATGCAACAACTGAAGATTCCGATTCAGACAACGATGGCAATGAAGAGGCTGCTTAATGACAAGAAATTTTAGGAAATTCCTAAGATATCGAAAAAGGAATAATTTCAAAAGGAATAAGCAAAGAAATTCTATAAAAAAAATAATGAAGTCCCTAAAATTGTCAGATGTTTTAACTATGACGAACCAGGCCACCTGAAAAGATCGTGTCCATATCCAGATAGACAAAATCAACTTTCAAATGATAATTCATCAAAAAAGAGCAAACAGGCATATGCAACAACTCTAGATGATTTTGATTCATCTTCCAGTGATAAAGAGCAAGAAACAAACAATTCAAATATGTGCTTCAAAGTGATTCACGAATCAAGAAATCATAAACAAGATCTAAAAGTAGGTACGCCTTTATAATATTTTTTTAGTTTTATTGTTTCAATGGTTGCTTTGTTTGAAAAAAAATTGAATTTTAAATTCAATATTTGAAATTTGAAATTTAAAATAATTATTATTAACAAAATAATAATATAAAAATTATTTTTATGATAAATATTATCCTAGCAAATAATTAAATAAGAATATAAGTTATAAATTAATCAAGAATTCAAAATCAAATACCACTTTAAAAAATTAGAAGGCATGTCAACATACATGTTTATATATGTTGACATATATGTGAAATTCAAAATTTTGAAATTCAAAATTTGAATTTCAAACTCTTGAATTTCCTTCCACGTTTTCACCAAACCAAATGTACTGAAAAAACATCCCTTAACCAGAGAACATGTCCTTTGATTCTCTATTTAACTATCTATTCTTATAATCTCTTTCTACCTTTAATTCAAAATTGAAATTTATCTTCATTTTCCTATACTCTTCAAAACAACTCTCTAATGGTTTCTTTAAGCACACACAAAAAAAAAGAAAAAAAAAGAGGGCGACCAAGACCACAAAAGGCTTCATTCACAACAAGTCGTATGTTATCAAAGATTACATAAAATATGTTAAACTTTGGCAAAGTCGATACGGGAAAATTTGCAACTTTTGGTGATTTGCTACTTATGATATTGAATCTCTTTTTCATCGAAATGAAATTTTAAGTTTAGTTGATTTTAGGGAAAATGATGAAGTTTGCTATCCGAATCTTGTTTAAATGTTTTATGCAAACTTGAATCATGATTTTTATCCAGGAAGTGAAAATGAAACATGGAGTAGTGTTAAAGGAACTCAAACTGTTTTCAATTGTGATGTTTTGAGTGCTATTTTAGGTTGCAAAAATATGGGAGTGGATCTCACGGATTTTAAGATCAATGAAAATGATCTAGAGACCTTTCACCATATTGTTGAAAGTGATGAAAATATGGAATTCAAAATCCTTTTTTATCATCCTAAAGAAAGAATTGTCAACGGACTTCTCCAACATACCATCACTCCTCGTTTCAGAAATTTCAACAACCCAACATTGAAAATTTATAAAGCCCTTTTTGCTATTTTTGGAAACTATGACATAAACTGGGCTCACGTGATTTTATGTGAATTTCTACCAAAGGATTTATCGTCAAGAGAAAATACGTTATATCATGGAATTGACTGTACTCGTATGTTCATATATTTTGGAGTTATTTTCAAAAGTGAAGAGTTTGTTTCTAGAAAGGTTTTCAATTCTAGAAATATTTCTTATGAAGATTCCACTTCTGTTTCATCCATATGAAACATTCGCGGAAAAACAAGCAAGAATGGAACAAGAAGAAGAAACCGGACAAATGGATATCGGAGAAGAGGAAAAAGATGCTTCCTTAGGGAGAATTGAATTTCCCGCTAACCCTTCTAAGAAGATACTTCTCAAAAATCAAACGATTCTAGCCAAAACCAAAAGATGCTAAAGAGATCATTTAGTAAGAAATTTGAAAATATATCTACTAAAGTGAGCAAGTTCTTTGGGAAAGTTGGAAGAAAAACTTGGTTTGTCCTCATCCTCATCCTCCCCCACCAAATTCTAAGTCTATTATCATGTTGTATTTGCTTTTTTTTCAATTTTCGTATTTCTGTCTCATGTTATGTATTAATCCAATGTAACGTTATCATTAGAATGAATGAAGCTTTATATTTCTGTTAATTCTTCCTTAAAACTCTATGGAATAATCATCAATGTAATATATATATATAAGTCAAAAAGAAGCCAAAATCACAAAATACTATAAAAATTGAAAAATACACATATTTGTTGACATACATACATGTATATGTCGAATATAACTGTAAGAATTTTAAATTCGTTTAAATTTTAAAACTGCTTTTACTAACTAGTGTGTATTCTGTTCAAACGAATTCCAGGGACTATTTATAGCTTCCTCTTCCAGAAAAACTCATTTATTCTTTCCTTCTTCATTTCCTTTCATTATTTCTTAATAAAATCAAATCCATGGCTTCCCAAATCCATAATTTAAGTGAAAATTTTGAAGAAATCGTTAATTATTTCAAGAATATTCTCTCTATCATTCTTCACAATCAATGTCACTTAGAATTGAGTCAAATACAGATGATAAACAACAAGAGAAGCATTTTGATGCAATTCGATGGATGATTGCTTCTCTTTCCAAAGACGAAGACAACAACATCACCGAAGCACCTCTCACCAAAGACAACGAAGACTGGGATGTTATAAAGGCTGATCCAATCTTCGGTGGAGATGGTTGGGTAGAAGTTCCTAGAAATGTATGAATTTGTCTTCATAAATTTGTGTGATTTGATTGAATTGTTTCAAAATTTGAATTGTAAATAAACAACTTTAAGATTAGTGTGGCTTGGATTGGATTACTTGATTGTATTGACATGTATTGTATATATTGAACTGAATTGGTTTGAGTTGTATGCTTTGAAATATAGTTTATCTTAATATAATTTATAATCATTCAAGTTATTACTTAAGATAAGTAGTTATTATAGTCTGTCCTAAAAGTTAGAATACTATTAGTCTTAGTTTTAGAACTATGCCGTAGTTTTAGGGGAAGTACTAAAGTCAAGATTATATAATTTTTATTAATGACAAAGGGGGAGAATCATAAAATAAGGCTTAGTTTAAGGGGGAGTTAGTAATTTCAGTAGGAATTAATGGAGTACGGGGGAGTATCTAGGGAATCAAGACATCAGACATGAATATTTTATAAACCAAGGTTGTCATAACCAAAAAGGGAAAGATTGTTAGGGATTGAGACGTTGATAATGATGGTTTTGATGACAACAATCTTGTTTCAATTATTATTGTTATAAAATATATACTAAAATTGTTATCTGATATATATATATATATATATATATATATATATATATATATATATATATATATACAGGAAATCTATACATGTATTGATTATTGAAGACTGTACAGTTTAAAGAATCAAGATTTCAAAGTGCAAGAGTTCAAGATACAGGACTCATGTGTATCAAGAATTCAAAACTTCAAGATTTCAAGAAATATGAAGCAATAGTGTCTAGATATTTTGTTAACACTCTGGTTAGCATTGAATATATTTTCAAACTTTTTCTTACTATTTTTTTATTTCAAAAATTTCTTCCTTGTTTTTCAATCTATTCTCCAAATGATTTCAAAATTACTTACTTATTTTAAATCTTTTTTAACTCCTGAAATTTATTTGAACTCCTGTTTTAAATTTATACTTAATACATTTTAACTCTTAATTCAAATATTTATTACTTATAGATTTCGTACTATTTTATTTTAGCATAGCCGACCGGTTATTAAGGTGACCGCAAACACCTTTTGTTATAACTAATAATAAAATTCAATCGAATACAGGTGATAGTTAGTTGACAATCAGCCATTTGGCTTTTAAAGTGGACAGTTCACCGCCTACGGTATTTAACGTGGACCGTCCACGGTATCTATCCTAGATTACAATACAGGAGCTTGCTAGAGTACTAGTCTACTATATAACTCCACGCAGGGCGCAGTTACATGCTATGAAAACAGTAAATTACACGAAAAACATAACATTATCAAGTGCTAAAGACAACATCACATACTAGATTACTTGAGCCACACCCGAAGGCAAACTAGTCAAGAAAAACAGCAAATAACATGGCCAGGGAGTCCTTCCTTCGAGCCACACAAAAAAGCACAGCTTCCAACATACAACTGCAGTAGCAAACATGATTTACATGAGCTCCACAAACATTAGTACCAATTGAAAAATAGCTAATGGTGCAGATTTTATGCCTTGACCAAAACATTTACTTTGAAGACCAGGGCCAAGGCAGTGATGACTCGGTAGTATACAAGCCACGGTTGAATTACTCAGACTTGCATCTCACAGCCGACAATGGCTATGATCAGTGTCATAACGTCTCTTATATAACCAACGAGTTAGTGAAAGTGCATCTAAGTAAGAAAACAATGACTGATCATGCTGCAAAATACGTATATCCGATCCTAGATCCAATATCCAAGGAAAAATAACCAAACACTCAACATAACTTGTATCAACCAAAAAACACAAACTGTAAAACAAGAACACCCAACAAGACGAACTATACAACAAAAATTGAAGACCCAATAACCAAAATGAGCCATCGCAGACTAAACGGTGAAATGCGAAATCAAATCAACAAGGAGTTGTTGCTCACTGTGTAGACTCCACGTTAGTGTCAGCCTCCCTGTAAATGTCATATCCACTAGTTGAATAACTCACGTTAGCAAATAGTTGCATGAAATGGCTACATCGCATTGATAGTAAGGGTTTACAGTAGCAGTTTCAGAAAGAAGAGTGACAAAGAGATGAGGCAAAGGAATTGGAGTTAAACGAATCTGAGATTGATATCATGGCAAAGCTTAGATTTGAAATTAACATAAGGATACACAAAGGAGGAACGACGCATGACGAAATCAAGGATTTGAGGAGACTAGAAATCTATGGAATCGGAAAAGAGATAAGAAAAGATTTTGAAGAGGTAGGGGTTGCATGAAGAATATAAGAGTGATTTTCCTTGTCGCCATTTACGGTTTCCTCTGCGTACCAAGTTTTTTCTCCTAGATTTTTATTTGACCTAGTACTAATTTCATTGTTACTTATGTTTTCAATTTCCTTAGTTATATTTATAAGTTCTAAAGTATTTCTTAAATTTATAGTTTTAAATATCTATACTTTTATATCATTTAATATATAGTTTTTAATCATCTTGATTTATGTTTTTAATGTACATTTCTACTTGAAATACTCTATTTTAATATAAAAATATAGTTTGTTTTACTCAGAAATCACCATAATTTATTTAATTTTTATTTTCTTTGATTTAAAAATATATTTTTAAAAAAATTCTAGTATATGTTGACATTTACATTTATGTATGTCGATATATACGCCGTTCGCTTTATTTTTAATTTTTGAAAAGTTGTGTCTTTTGAATTCAAACTTTTTCTAAATGGTTGTAGCTGTTGAAAAACTATACATAGGCTTCAAATTTCAATTTTTTTTAATAGCTAATCATCTTCTTCTTCCTTTATCTCCTTGCCATTATTCCTCTTAAATTCTCAAAATCTATACTTATACTCTGCCGATTTTCAAAGAAATTATATCAATATCTTTCTCTTTCAATTCCATATCAAACTCTCTTTGAAATTCAAGTGTTACTCAAGAGTTATAGGCTGTTTGTAATCAAAGATCGCAAGATCAAGTTCTATCAAGTCAATACTTCAAAACTGATATTGATAAAACATGTGATTGTGGCACGAAAATCAATTGGGTGTGATTGTATCCCGGAAATCAATTAGGTGATCTTATAGCCTGATTAAATCAAGAGAGCGCCCTATGCTCCGGAGCAGGTGGTGGTGGATCTCGTGGCTATTGAAATCGAGGATTGTAATTTGAAGATTATATTGAAAAGAAATCTACACAACCTAGAGTTATGTAGGACTGGATGTTGTGTAACTCCAAACCAGTATAAAATCCTCGCGTGTATTTTTTTTATTGTTTTTTTAATTTTCTTCATCTGTGATTGGTTATGTGATTTTCATAGCATTCTATTTAACCTAAAAAGATTTCAAGAAATTAATAAAATCCATAAAACACTATTCACCCCCTTTATTGTTTAATTTGTCTTAAGATCCTTAATTTGCGTCCCTAACACGACTAACAATCAGAACATTCACTTGTGAATCCAGTAACATGAAAGCAAGTTGCATTGCCTACTATTTCTACATTCCACATGGTCATACCTCAATTTGAAAATGATAATAAGTATATCGTTATGTCACACAGTGTGAAGAAAATTGACTACGACCCTTATTAGGGAAGTTTTACATCCAACCCGTATCAATAGACAGTGGAGTATCTACGTTACTCTTTATACTGGAAAGCTTGTCTATCATCATCTCTTATCGGTAGTGATAATTACTATATTGTGGTGGTTCTTCTTCAGAATCAATTTAATGGTCTAGCAGTAGCAAAATCTGGCGATGAAAAGTGGACAATAATGTCTGATGTCCTGAAATACTTGTTCATTTTGGACATGGTTTACCATAATTATCATCACAATCATACTGCTAATCCAGAACTATTGTTACTCGCAACAAATTAAAGTGGCATGATTCCAGAGTGGAATTTAAGCAACCAAGCGGTAACGATGAATACAAATGAGAAAATTTTATCTACTGCTGCAAGAATGGATTCGAAAGAATACTTCTTTTACCTAGTGCAAATGACATGGGGTAGTTTGTTGCATGCATGTACTTACAAGGAGAAGAAGGTATGCCTGACCACGGATACACAACTTACAAGATTGAAGTTTACAGAATTGGACATCATGCACTCTTCTTAAAAGGAAATACACCGGTTTGCATATCAACAATTGATGCCCTAGGGTTGAAACCAAACTGTGTATATTTCACTGAAGAGCACTCCGACTCTTCTCAATATGAAAAGAGACACAGAAGAGATATTGGAATCTACAACTTGGAGGATGACACAGTACGACACATTTTTCCAAACGATGTCTGGCTCTATTAGCTGCCTCCCTTTGGTTTACCCCTTCTTTCCTTTGAACTTCATTTGTTTAATAATTCCTTTTTGTGGGTCAAATCTTTTATATAAGGGCAGTTGCATCTTTTTAATCATATTTATAGTTTATCTTCTTCTATTAAATTTGTATTCCATGTTCTATATGCTATGCTATCTGTTTTCCTATAAGCTGGAGTTGATTTGATTTCTACTTTTTATTAACATCAATGCGATTGTTCTGTTGCAATTCTAGCAATTTGTTGGAGTATCAAATCATAGTTGTATGTGCATGATATCAGCTCGATCTGTTGATCAATTTTACCTTGGTCGAGACATCGTTAAAAGACTACGATCTCAAGAACAATTAATTTTTGGTTTATTTACATATTGTTCAAAAAATCTATAATGTTATTGGACGGTGTAGATTTCAGGAAGTTGAATTTGAAGCGGATGAGATTGAAAATGGGATTAATCAATCAAGATTCCCTTTGTTGCCATATCTATTAAGGATAATTTGATGTTTGTGAAGAAAAAACACATCCATAGAGGAATCCACATCTATTTCTAAGGTAGCCAATGCCCATGGATTTGTATTGGAGTTGTCCGATGGATACAACACACCGGAGAGCTTTTTGAAAAAATCAATCAAATAATATTAGAAACTGTTTAGTTAAGGTTTTTTTAAGATTTACATGCAACATTATGTAAAATCATATAAGTGGGAGAAGGAGGCAATCCAAATGTCTGAAGGACGAAAGCAGAGATTAGCAACAGCAAGGGCCATACTAAAATCTCTAGAAATTTTCCTATATGAAGCTATTAGTGCCTTGGACACCAGTTCCAAGCGAGTTACGCAAAATTCCCTCCATCATGTCACAGTAGGTTGAGCCATGCACACCGACTCTTGACCATCCGTAAATCTAATATTATCGCAGTTGTTCAGTCGAGTCAGGTTGTGAAAGATGGATAGCATATCAATCTCTTAATTAAGCAATGATGATGGCATGTACAAATCACTCTTACAAATGAGAAATGCCAGCCAAACAATCTGGTTTGCGTATTATAAATAAAGCAGGTTGAATGGTTTAACAAAGCCCACAAAAGCTCAATGCATCCATCAACAGGCTGAAGCCCATTCACTTTATTTTTAGCCATGTACTGGTAGCTTATAAATACACAAAGATTCAGAACATTGTAGATATATCGAATTCTCTCATTTCTGAAATATCAGTGTATCATTTTCAAGTTGATCAACAATATCTAAAAACTTTCTTTCTTCAATTCCCAAATCTTTTGATCATGATTCGTCTTCAACAACCAGTGATGAACTATCATCAACAACTTCAGATAGCAATCAAAATCAACTAAACCCAATCATAATCAACTAAACCCGTTGCCTCATTTGTGAAGCAACTAATCAAGATTGTGATAAATCCATAAATTCAACTTATCATAGTCAAGTTAGAAGAAAACAATTATTTGCTATGGAAATTCCAATTTGAAACTTCCATTCAAGGATATGGCTTTAAAGGATTCATCTATGGCACACTCTCCATCCCACTAAAGTATATTACTGATCAAGAAAACAATATTGTTAGCAATGAAGAGTATGTAAAGTATAACAGGCAAGACTGTTTGGTATGTGCATGGCTACTTTCATCCATAAGTCCAAATCTGATATCACAAGTAATTGGATGTAAATCATCAAATGAAATTTGGACAAATGTAGAGAGAAACTTCAAATCACAATATGCTGCCAAAATAGCACACACAAGAAGATCTTACACAATTCAAGAAAGGACAACATAGCATGAGAGAGTATAATCCAAGATAAAGTCACTTTGTGAACAATTGGAATGAGCAGGCCACAAAATGCTAGAATCTAAGCAAACCATACTCAATGGATTGAATGATGATTATGAGGCAGTGACTGCCATAATTTCATCACAAAAGGTTACACCTTCAATGGATGAAGTGCATTCTATACTTCTATGACAAGAAGCAATAATAGAAAGAAAAATATCACAAGAATCAGACATGTCTATCAACTATGCCTATAGCTACAAAAATAAAGATCAAAAACAAAATCAAGCTACATAAAGGGGCGGATTTAGCAAAAGATCAAGAGGCCGAGGACAGGGGAACAATAACAATAGACCCAAATGCCAATTATGTGAGAAGGTGGAACATACAACCATAAAATGTTACTTCAGGTTCAGTCTGAACTATACCAAATCAAGGTACCCCCAATCAGAGAGGGAATAACCCATCAGTAAATGCTGCTCAAGTCCAGAATGATCAGACTGGCAACAACAAAAGCACTGGTCAGAATGAAACAGACAAAGTTGAACACATCAATGATGAAAACCGGTACCCAGACTCAAGTGCTACTAACCTCTAATAAGCAATTTATGATATCTAAATGTCAGAAGCAAAGAATAAAGAGGTAAACAATCACTGTGCATGGGGGATGGTAAGTCAATTAACATCACACACACTGGTAGTGGTTATAAAAGGGGAACTAAACATATATTATTAAATAACCTGTTAAGAGTTCCTGAAATTAAAAAGAACCTCTTAAGTTTTCCATAGTTTGCTCAAGACAATCATGTCTGTTTTGAATTTTACCCTAAGTATTGTCCTGTTAAAGACATACTCACTAATAGTGTTTTATTGTAGGGAAAGGAAGAAAAGAGATTACGCAAGTTTAACCAAACCAACTGGAGTAATAATAGTATCAGAGAAATCTGTTGCAATACCAGCAAAGAAAAATCTGTAAGAAAGAGAAATGCCTTTAAACTGTGGCAATGTAAACTAGGTCATCCTAGTGTAAAATTTGCAAAATAGATTCTTACTAAAAACAATATTGATGACGAGATTATTCCCTCTTCATATATATGCACTTATTGTCAAATGGTTAAGAGTCATAAGTTACCATTTTCCAAATCCACCACTACTTACAGAAAACCCCAAGAAATGATATCTTCTGACTTGTGGGGTCCAACTCCAATACACGCTAATTATATATACAAGTATTATATTACTTTTGTTGATGCATACACTACATACACATGGATATATTTATTAAGATCAAAGTCAGACACTCAAAACACCGTTATACACTTTATCACACTAGCAGAAAAACAAACTGGTTCAACAGTTAAAGTATTTCAGTTAGATGGAGACACAGAGTATAAACCTCTAAAGGAATACTCTGAAAAGAAAGGCATATCACATAGAAATACATGTCCATACACATCAGAGAAAAATGGACTTGTAGAAAGAAAACACAGACATGTTATTGAAACTGTTTTAACTTTGTTAGCTCAAGCCAAAATTCCATTAAAATTTTGGCTAGATTCATTTAGTACTATTGTATATGTTATAAACAGACTAGCAATAAAGGTACTAAAAGCAGGTAAGTCCATATAAAAAGTTGTTCAATGTTATACCAAATTACAACTTCGTCAAAAAAATTGGATGTCCGTGTTATCCCTATCTTAGACCCTATAATAAACATAAATTAGAATTTAGATCCAGACCATGCAGATTTATAAAATATGCATCAAATCAAAAGGGTCAAATGCTTAGATGAAAGTGGTAAAATATACATAAGTAGACATGTTATGTTTAATGAAAACATATTTTCTTATCACTATGATCCCATCAAAACAACCAGTAAGATGCATGATGCAAGTGTGTGTGTGTGTGTATATACACACACACACCCCACCAATACCTTTATACTCAGAGTTTACAAGTGCAGTGGGGCAGAGAAGACTACAAATGAGACAACATCCACTACACTAAATTCATCATATTGCAACGGTTTTAGGCCGTTGCCAATTTATTTAGCAACGGTTTTAAGCCGTTGCGACGACTAGGGTTGCAATCATTTAGCAACGGCTCTAAGCCGTTGCTAAATTTGTTTTTAGCAACGGCTTTAAGCCATTGCTGAATTAAAGTTGGCAACGGTTTCAAGCCATTGCAGAATCTTAATCAAAAACAGTTTTAAGCCGTTGCTACATGTTATAGTACAATCAATAATACATGTTTAGCAACGGCTATTGCCCGTTCCCAAATTCATTTTGCAATGGTTTTGGGCCGTTGCCGTGTCAAAATTTTTCCATTTTTTTTTTTAATTTTCCTTCCCCTGCAATTCGTATTCCACATAAATTTATTAATATTTGATATAAATACCATAACTGGTCATAATATAACAATAATTTCAATACATGTTGCTTCATAAAGTACAAATACCATTCCAATCTTACATTATGAGTTCACCAAAACAATATTACACCACACATACAATCATAAAGTACTAATACTACACATGTACCATCATAAAGTACTAATAATACACACATACCATCATAAAGTTCTAAGACTACAAGCATAAACCATGGTTGACAGTTTCAAACCATTGTCATAATTAAAATATCATACTACAAGCCAAGAAAAGCATCTCCCTTCATACCATGAACCATAGTTGACCTGGGTGCCCAAGAAAGTTTAACTGCATCTCCCTTCATACCATGAACCTGCCAAGAAAAGCATGTTATGATTAATATGCTCTATATTGACAAATCAAGAATCATTTCCCTTTCATTGATCATTATGATTGATGATCATATCAACAAAATCATGCAACTCAGATTCTTTTCGGACTTGAAATTTCCTGCGCACTCATTGAATAATCATTCATTATTTTCACTTCCAGTCATGAACACTGAAGAATATTTTGTCGGTCTATAATTATATAAAGTCAAAATACACAGACAGTCTTAATTATTGTTTATATATCCATAGGAATGGAGTGAAATTTGATTGTCAACTTAGGCATTCTTCCTCTATCCTTACCTACCATGTTAGGAAGTATAGCATATGTCTGTTATTAAATGTCACATTTATAACATATATAACTATATTATAGTTACCATTACGCATTATTATGTTTCATCATTCATGGCTTATACAAATTTGATGAAGCTGTACCCACTATTAAGGCATGCGAAGGCAAGAAAATTAAGTGTGAAAGTGTAAGCTATTTAATTAATGAACAGTTAAGAAAAAAAATTAAGTTGAATCAGTGAAGAGTCATGGTGGAATAAGACGGTGTCAAGCTGTGGGGCTCGAAGTTTTTATCCCTCACCGACACTAAAGTATAATTTTGTTTGGTGATGTACATAAGCTAAGATTCTATTCCATACAAAAACTCATTGAAATCGTCTAACTGTTAAGTTCAGAATTATCAATGTGTGTTTGACTACAAAAACTCATACTGATCCAATGAATAAAGTGAGTTCAGTATAATATGAATACATAGTAAGCATACTAAACATCTAACAATTTCCATTATACTGATAATATGGATAAACCATCACAAAAAAGGTAAAACAAAATATAATGGTCTTCCAAATCATGGAATTGGAGGACGAATATCAGCAAGCATCATAAGTAGAAGAGGTAAAAGTAACTATTTTTTATTTATTTTAGTTATGATATACAGCCTTGTAATGGTAAAAATGAAAACAGTGGCACTGATATACGAATTTTACTGATTTCTTGATTTATCAATGATCAAACCAATTGAAAGACTGCAGCAACATAGTTGCACAACTGAGAAATGCACAAAATGACAGCATAGGACAAGATTATGACAATTCTGCAACCAAACATGTTCAAAATGGTGTCTCCCTTCTCTGATAGATTAATTATTATATTGCATTTTATTTGATTATTGTTCAATGTTCGCTGCATTGAATAATTGAGATAGAATTTATTGGTTTTAGCCTGAAGAGGTGCGTTTCAATGATTCACTTTCCATTTGCCGACGAACCCACACATGATTGTGCAAATTTTGATCGGACAAATCACACCTTATACTAGTTCTGTACAAACCCAGAACAGTCTAAGCTTATAACAATCCAACATATCTATATCTATCATGTCATGTACTACCATAGTATCAAATATACATATCAAAATATAGATGTCATGCATGGTACTTAAGAGTGAATTCAAACAATTAGCCATTGGTGTGCGACACGTCGAACATGGTAAATTGCCCAAAGTTTGTGTGCTGAATACAGGTTCATCATTTAAAAATGGAAAAGTTTGATATACAAAAAGTGATAATACAAAAATTAATATAAAAAATCTCAAGTATTAGACTTTTTTAAATTTCACAGATCCTATAAAAACAAACAAATCCAATGATGTATAATTCGGGTATCTAATTTTGTGTTTAATTTAAAATTATATAAAAGAGTAGAGTTAAATAGCTATAAAATATAGTAGAAACCTTTCTAAACTTAAATATAATTTTGAATCATTGCAATGTTTAAAATGAAATGGGTGGCTTAAAAATTATTAAAAGACCAGAGCTAATCATTTGGATAAGCTAAAATGCTCTTTTCGCTTTTAGCACAGTTGTCTTTATGTACATCCTAAGCGTTATTGTTGTATAAAAAATATTATTAGAGTTCATGAATCTGTTGAAATGGTAGTAGGATAAACCGAATGGTGAAATGAGAAACAACTGCTCCAAAAACTTAGTGAAACAACAACAAATGAAAACACCGTTATCCAAAATCCAACCATGCAAACCAACATTCATTTCAAACACTTGTGGATTAATTATTACTATGTACATACATATTTAGGGTCTGCTCCTCTTACCATTTTATCTGTACATACATATACACATAACTTCCATTTCAAACACCTATGGATTAATTATCAAACATTCATTCCAATTCTTGGGTTGATCATGCATTTTTATATGTCACTTCTCTAATGAACTGAAAGTTCTGATTTTATAAAAGTAAGATCAAACAGGAAAAAAAAACACTTTTCAATTTTGTTTTTGCTGTTTGAATGGGGGAGGGGGCCGAGTGTACTGGGGGACGAAAATTCATTAGTTTATGAACCAAATGATCACAAAAAAAAAAAAAATAGTTACTAAATGATCACCACTTAAAAACAGAAAACTAAGAATACGCACCTGAACCGGTGTCTACCGGTAGCGAATAAGATTCTTCGAATGGCACACAAAACCGCCAACTCCAACTTCTTCAAAGGTCGTAGCAAGAGGATGGTTTTTCTTGGCTGTGCTTTCATCTGGCAGCAGTATGCTATCCGCAAGCAACTTCTCATACATTGGCGGTACGGCTTTTCCATGAATTATTGAACCCATCGAACCTCTACATACTGTACCTGTCCCAATGACCTCCAAATTAAAGTTTAAGATTTCACACTTCAAGCTTACCGAATAGGAAGAATTATGTGGAGTGCTATTGTCTTTGTCTGGCTGTCTTTCATTCGAAGCATCGTGGCATGCATTACTTCCTCCTTCATTCGAAGCATTGTCTGGTGGCTTCTTATATTTTTTTCTTAATCAAATCCACTAAATACAACAATGCCCCCTCTATCTTCCATGTTTTGAGCAGTTTTTATTTGTTTGCGTGCAATATTGGAGGCCTTAACTTGGGTCCTTGATATCTTGGTTCCAATACTACGAGTCCGGCCTCTTTTATCCTTTCCAAAAACTTGTGAAAGTATGTCTTCTTCCAGTGGCAACTCCTCTTCCGCACCGTCTTTGATTGCTTCCTTTGCCTTCTTAATTTTATCCTAATCATGAAGCTTAAATATATAAATTGAAATAGTGAATAATTCGAATAAGCAATTATTTGGCTAACTTACAAAGTATGGATAAGTGGAATCAGATATGCTTCCATCCTTTTTTGTATGAGTTTTCTCCCATGCTTCACGACGTGTTATTTCTTTTTCCGGATTTGCAACAACCTGCAATAAAACATGAAACAAAATCACAGCAATGATATGCGTCAACATATCAGCAATTTACCCATATGTATGCACATGAATTCTGAAATCAAGAGCAGTCTGTGTTATCCAAACATACATGCAACAACATATCAGATTGGATTCTGTGCATATCAGATTGGATTGAATTTATGTATTTGGTTATTAAACTGTACATACCTGAATTTTGTATATAAATAGATTATTAAGATTATGGTAATTGCATTTATAAACTAAATAATTAACAATGTTGCAAATAATTCAATGGAAATATTCTGCAATTTTACATGAAAATCTGTTAAAATAGAAATTACATATAATAAAGAAAGTTCATGAACAAATAAGGAATGCTTCTCTTTATTTTCTAATTAACATAATTCCTAACTTAAAATAAACATGAACTGTATCGATATGCACCACATTTTTTTGGTGATGGACTGCTTGAAATATCTAGCCATATTATTTGGCATTTTCCCAATTAGTTTACTAAAACATTATTTTTGAGCCAAAAATTTACTAAAATATAATACAGACTTGATTATGAAGTGGAAAATGGATATAGAATTTGTCTGCCCACATATTTTTTAAGCTGTTATCTATGATAATAAATGCTAAGTTTGTCTAGGGAATATATAGCGGCCACATACAAGTCATTTGCTGCACTATCTTTGACAAATTATGTTACTATAAAATGCAAATAAAATATAGATTCATGCAGCTTCAGATGACAATATATAAGATCCGACCCAGTTAGGAAAGAGTCCTTCCTATACAAGGATGATCGTTCGGTTTATCTCGTTATGAAAACACAGGAGTGTTGACTTAAACGCAATATTTAAGATAAACAGGCAAAGTCAGCATGTTTTAATTCATCAAATAAAATTGACAAATTTTGGTTATAAACTCGGGGATAGTGAAAAGTGTGTTGTAATTGTTATATTCAGCTACCAAGTAGCGGTATGTGATAGTCAAACTAAAAGGTACTTATTATATGTTACAAATATAATCTGAATATCAACCTTAACCAAGATAGTTACAATTTCGAGTGCAATACATATATGAATTGAAAAACATAAAGGTACTGAATTGCTCTAATAATGAAATTTCTGGCCATATAATTTGAAAACAATACGTTTGTATTCATTTCAAAATTTTATATAAATGCACAAGAGAAGTACTGAAATTGGAAAACATACCATATCATGTTGTACGACAGCATGACTAGTTCGACCGGTGTGGTGGCCATAGCTATATCCTGATCTGTTTTTTTTCCTAGCTCTCTTCGCTCGCTCACACCGGGTTTCTCTTCGTTCTTCAAAAATCCCTCCCAGTCGTCTTGACTAATAGTGGGTGGTCAGTTTTTCAACCTTTCATCGTAATTGTTGAATTTGTCGTAGTATTTCGTCCTCAACTCACTCTTATGTCTCCTAAAAGACTCACACCTTTTTTTGAAATAAAATTCCTTTGTATTTGCATCAAGTTCAAAACGTTTCTGCAAAACTTACAAATAATTTACTAAAAAGGGCATTTTAATAAAAAAAAAAGTACTTACATTGTAATAAACACACTTACCAACAATGCAACCCACACGTCATTTTTAATTTTTGGCAGTACTTTATCCCAGCTTTCGTAGGAGATCGGCACATGCATCCGCACAAGTTTACCAATGCGGCTGCCTATTTTTCCCGCATTTTTTGAAACGGGAGCTCCATATGCATTTATGTCAACCTTTTCGGGTAGTGTTGTTGATGATTGCGTAGACTGGGTTGGAGCTTCTCGAAATTCTGACATTCTTGGAACTGACAAGAAAACTTCTGCATCTAATACAGACAAGAAACACGATAATATTGATTGTTAATGGAATTATAATACCTTTGCTCTTTGCTCAACTAGGTGTAAGAACATACTAGGTGCTTCTAGTATGAAAGAGTTCATAGCGTTCAAACGCATGGAGAATGAATTAAATAACTATAATTTGACCCACTCATATTCGATCTGGTGGATGAGATAGAATTATCCCGTTTATACCATACCCATTCAAAATACATGGTCACAATGCATATCCACAGAAGTAGGAAAAAATGTGGATGCTTTATACTGGATTCATAGCCAAATCCATAATAATAATAATAAAATTATTGTAACATCATGGCACGCATGACAGCACTCAAAACAAATTACTACATGCATATTTATTTTTAAAAATTTATGCAAGAGCAAACCTGATGCTTTGATATGTATCAATTTGTAAATGACAGTATATTGGCCAGCAGTAATATATTATGGAATGCATGATATATAGGTATACTAAACAATGAACCAATATGTCTAGATCTCTAGCAGCACCTTCCATTGTCAACTTTGTTTTCACATAATTATTCTGTAAACATACGCGACCCATAATGGTCTCGTCGCGTGTACTCAAAGTATATAAAAGGTACATACAACCTAATATGATCAAACATCATAGATCTTCTAATGTGATTCAACTTGTTCTAACATGCCATAATAACACAAGAAAATCAAATTGAACAACTCATCAATATATACATGTATATATAAAAGAAAAACCCGATTTGGATATATATCCATATATTTGTCCCGCGACCTATCAGATTCTTGTATGGTTTACTGGTCAATAGTTTTTGGAGTTTAACTTTATGCAATGCTCACTGGTTATTTGTACTAGTGCAAACTCCTTGATTGGAAATTTAATGGAACTGTTGATTTTATATATTCCAACAAAACAAGACAACAAAAGAGGGGTATACACATCCATTGGTTCAGCAGCCATGATTGGTATCTCGGCTCGTATAAAACACAAATGGAAATATGTTTAAAATAATTATCTTGTGTTCGCTGTGATTTACATATGTCACTGAAGGTTTAAATGTGATTGCAAATTAATTAGTAGAAAAGTAAACATGCCCATAGTTAGATGAAAAATAAGTAGTGTTTAAAGGTGTTAATCAAAATCCTATCTTGAAAGTAAAATGATTATATGCCAGCTATACAATTATTATGATAATTAATATGATTAATGAAGATAAACTAATGCTTTCAGATTTGAAATTCACTACATTGAACATACATAATTTTTTAAATACCTACCACATATTTTTAAGTAGTTCATTAATTGACATTGGCGACAATTTATAAATAGAAAGATAATAATAATCAAAAGAGAAACCACTTGTCATCTGTAAATATACGCATTTATTTAATGAATATAATTCTATATAGATTACAGGTTGAGAAGAACCTTTCATAATTTTAGTATGTATGCAAATTACACATCCGGTTTGCATAAAACGCAGGCTATAATTTATATTGAATAATTTATCAAGTAAAAGTTAACATGGCTGAAATGAGTTTTTACAAAAACAGAGAAATATAAAATGCACCAACGACCACAACATATTTGCCAACATGCGCACTAGGTTCGAACTATCAAATAAAAGTGGGCAGCGTATTATTGTAGGTACAACAGCTGTAACATGCATGTATATTTCTATTCGAATAGTTGAACAACTTTGGATTGCAGTTGAATGTGAAGCAGAAAATAGGACAGCATACCACAGTTACGCTTTTTTCAACCCCTTTCAACTGGAGTCATACAGTAATATTTTAGTCTAGCAAATCAAGAATGCATTCGAAATACCTTACTAAAAGAATATAGCAATAGACTGCAAAAGGTTAATGGAAGAACTCTTCTTTGAATCAAACTTCCGATCTGTCTGGTGAATAAACCTACAATTTACATAAGCTAAAATGACTGAAATCATATAAAATTATCCAAATTACAGGCATTAAAAGAAGAAAGATTTTAAGAAGGAAATTTTGACAATAAAACTGAGCATTTTTGTGACTGCATGAAAAATATAGCATTTTATAAAATTTGCTGAGGTTTTTAACTAGATGTTGACATATACTGTATCATGCATCAAAAGATATGCTAAAGCCGACCAAAATGTCACTACCAGTTTCATTGAACCAAATGAATGAGAAGATACGATGATTCAAAAGCTGTTTGAAACAAATTACGACAAAATTACGTAACCGATTGTTTGAACGAAATGTTGTATATTCTCATTATTAAGCATGTTTATAATTTATAATAGTCTAAAAACCAATATAAATTCTCTGTTTATAATTCTTTGTTATCTATATCCATATCCGAAATATGAAATGGTTGTTGGGGAGTGTCAATGATCCTTACCGAATGAATTATTTTTAATATTATGTAAATATTATTATGTTAGAGACTTTACCTATGGTCAGATCTGTGTCTCCATTTCCTGAAACTGGATATAAATTTCGCTTTGCCAATAATGTTATGAACATTATGTTGAATAGTAAAAAAAACATGTGATGATATTTTAGATAACGATACCTATGAGATTAATACAAAATTACATATATGTTATGAGCAACTCTTCTAATGTTGGCATAAGCAAAAGTAACCCCTGCCATTGTAAGTTGGATTATATTAGTAAGAAATAATTCAACAAACTAAAGAATTTCCTCTTAAAGGTAAAATGACCAAGGACCTTTCATAGGAAGCAACGAAATAGTTAATGAACTGTAGGGTTAGTACATAATGATGTATGTGTTGGAAATCTAGCATACCAAAATAGAGAATTATAAATTATAAACTCGTGTTGCTCATTTCAGAGGATCATTAATTTAGAGAATTTATATTGAACAATTAATCGCTAAAATTCTATTGTCCGAAAAAGATGAAATTCCATTTTTTATTCCTTTTCTTCCGGTTTCCACCTATTGGAATTCTGGGGTTAATGTACAGAATACAGAACATGTAGTAGTTTTCAGTTAAAAATCGAAAGAAACTAAAAACTTGCCGGTTGTTACGGAAATTTTCCTCAAGGCAATATAAATTCTCTAAATAAAAGTTAACATGGCGAAGTCGAGAATTAATATCCAATATAAATTCTCTATTTATAATTTATAATTCTGATAAAGAAACCTTTCAAATCATGTGCACGACGTTTGAGGTGTATCAAAAGTTAACATGGCTAAATGTTGACAAATAAAATGGTTCTATCTCCTTGTTAATAGTCTAATAAAGTGCATTATGGTCCGAGCTGCGAAGGTCAACATATTTGTCAAGTGGTCACTATAATGTTAAACAAAATAGAAAAATAGTTAAACTGCATTTGTTACATAATATTTAAGTGCGAAATTAAAAATCACAAACGTGTTAGTATATTTGGCAGTAAAATCTTCTATAGGTAATATTAAGGCATATTTAAAGCTAATGCTATCCTGATTTGGTGATCAACTTATATCATGTGATAAGTGTATGAGGTGAATATTGTATTATCATTCACGAATTATTCAATTATGAAAAGAAAAGTTTGCCGTTACCGTATAAAATGCCACATTGAAACGTACATTTTATTATTCAATTATGAAGGTCAATGCTTCCACTATGATCAATTCAAGAAACTTATCCATTACTAATGCCCCTATTATGCATAAGTGAAAAATAGCAAATGAAAATTAACAATTGAACTGAAAAATAACAAGTAGAATTCAACATTTTTTTACACAAAATTTCTACTCACTTCATACATCAAAGAAATGCTTCCACTCAATTCCCGTAACAAATTCATTTAATATCAACAAACACATTTTATAAGGTCTTCTAACTTCTCATTATCTTCAAAAGCTGATTGGTAAATAGTAGGAAACTCAATGTCATCCACATTACTAGTCAACCATTTTGGTGTGTGTAAAACCACAAACCATCCCTCATGTTTTAAATCTTTCGACTAGAACACTTGAGTCGCTTCCAATGCAAGAATAAACGGCTCATCGTTCACTCTGTCTTTACTCTTCAATTTTCCTAAGTTAACCGTGATCAAGTTTGAAATGGGATCAATCTTGCAACCATTGACCTTGTCTTCAACCTTTACCCAATCATAATAGAAAACTATTTGTTTAAAGTCAATGTAATCCAACTCAATTATTTGTTGAATAACTCCGTAATACTTGGTTTCTGCTTCCCTGTAATTTTTGTCCTTCCCGCTCGCTCTAAATTTGGTAATTGCTCTCGTACATAGACCACTATCTTGTGTTAACAACCGCTCTTCGTAACTTTTCGGGGAAAAATCTAAATCCGTTTACTTGGTACTTCACATAACTGCGTGCCTTGAACATTGGCCCATTCACCAACCGCCAAAAAATTGGATCAGCATCGTCGATCCTCGCCAACTAAAAAAAATTAATATGTGGGAAGTATGGTCATGAAGGAGTAAGATCAGTTAAATGCACGTGAAATATTTAATACAATGTTATATTTACCTCGTCACGTAACCATAGAGTAAAACTTTGACAAGTTTCTGTTGGAATAACTCCACCACGAGATTGTAATTTAGTATTTTTCACATAGATTTCATACCTCCTACAACACAAATTTTAAAACGTATAAGTAAATTGATTTACGCTAATGGAAATTCAAGACAAATTCTTAAACTTACTTCTCCCATTCTTCCAACCCATCGTGCTTATTAAGGACCCATCTACGAACTTGTTCATATTGCACTTGGGTCAAAATAATATCTTTACCATTATCTACACGCATCTCACTAGCAAACTCGTCATCATCGTCTAAAAACAACTCACGGGTATGTTTATGAGTGCTGTCGCCTCCTTTCGTCATATACTCCATGCAATAAAGACTAGATTCTTGAACAATATATCCTTCCGCAATACACCCTTCAATATATCTTTTGTTGCGAACATATCGTTTATATATTTTCATCAACCTATGAAAATATAATTTATAAATAATCAATAGTTGTTTAAATCGAATGATGGTGAATAAAAGTGAAAATAGTAATTTACCGTTCAAAAGGATACATCCACCTATAACTAACAGCACCGCAAGTCAATGCTTCATTGGCTAAATGGACCATAAGATGGATGCTGATATCGAAAAATGCAGGTGGAAAATGTTTCTCAAGCACGCAAATGGCTTCTACCACACTAGCCTTTGCTTTTAATAGATGTTCCATATTTATCACCTTTGATCATAAAATGTAAAAGAATAGACTAATGCGATGTATAGCATTACGTAGATCCTTATGTTCTGGATAACAATGGTGAAGCAGTACATGAAGTAATAGTTGCATTATGACATGATAATCATGCGATTTCATATTTATCAGTTCAACAGGACTGATGCTCACATTATTATGGAAGTTCGAAGAGAATTTGCTTGGTACTTTCAAGTTTCTCAAAATGGTGCAAAATCGTAATTTTTCGTCCATGTTTAAGGTAAAAGTAGCTTTTGGCATAGTTGTTTTATTTGTTTCAGGATCTTCCATCACCCACAATTTCTGTTTTATACCCATGTTTTTCAAATCCTTCCGTGCATTGATGCCATCTTTTGATTTGTCTTTATGACCTAAAATTGTGCTAATGAGATGTTCAGTGACATTCTTTTCTGTATGCATAACATCAATATTATGTCGGACCAAATTTGCTTTCCAATACGGCAAATCAAAGAGGATGGACCTCCTGTACCATGCAGGAACATTTTCATATTCTTCTTCTCGACTTCCTTTTTTCGTTTTCGACCAATTTCAAGTTTATCTTTACCAACTTTCATCTTGATATTCGCTACCTTCTTTTCAACTTGATAACCATTCAGTGCCCTTGGAGGACGACGATGCTCAAGTTTATTATTAAAATTTGATTTTTCATCACGAAACTTGTGTTTGGAAGGAAGGAACCTTCGATGATCCATGTAACACATCTTCTTACTAGCAGAAAGATAATAAGAACATGTTTCTTCTCCACACGTAGGACACGCAAAATAGCCATGAGTTGTATACCCCGATAATGTCCCAAATGCAGGATGATCGTGAATTTCCCACAACACCCTAGCTCTCATTGTGAAATCATTTTTGTTAAACGAGTCAAAAGTCATTACTCCTTTACATAGCGGCTTTAACTCGTCTATCAATGGTTGCAGATAAACATCAATATCCTTCCCTGGTTGTTTTGGTCCAGCGATCAACAGTGATAACATTGAAAACTCTCTTTTCATGCACATTGATGGAGGAAGATTATATGGCACTACAATTACTGGCCAACAGCTATAGCGGGTACCTAGAGATGCATGTGGACTGAAACCATCCGTTGAGATTCCCAGCGTAACATTTCGTGGTTTAACAACAAATGTTTTATCAAAAGAATCTATAGTTCGCCACTGCGAAGTGTCGCATGGGTGACGCATTACAGCTGGATCTGATTTTGCACGACTATGCCAAGTCATAGCTTCTGCTATCCATGGTATTGTGTAAAGTCTCCTCAATTTGGGAATTAAGGGAAAATGTCTCAAAATCTTTTGTGCTACCTTGGTGGCCTTTTTTTCTTCGCTAAGTGTTGTCTTATATCTTGGTTTGTTGCAAATTCTACAAGAAACTCTGTTTGCATCATCTTTCCAATATAGGATGCAGTCATTAATGCAAGCATCATAAGATTTATAATTCATCCCAACTAGTTTAATTATCTTCTTCATGTCCGAATATTTTGTTGGTAGTTTGTTACCTTCGGGAATTAACTCGTTTATAAATTCGAGGAGCGCGGTCACACCATTGTCGGAAAAACCGTATTGCGTTTTCAAACCATTCAGCTTCACAATGGCGTATAATTTTGTTATCCCTTTTGGACAAGAAGGGTACAATGGCTCTTTTGCACTATCAAAATGTGATTTATACTTCTTACTTTGATCAGTCTGCCAGTCAACATCAACGATAGGCGGTTTGCCAGCATTATCGTGGAATTGACTTGTTGATTGAAAATTATGAAATCTATCGGCATCATTGATTAGATCTTCCATTCTGGGATATTCGACATCATCGACATGCATGGCTTGACTGATGGTTTGTTTTTCCTTTTCCGTTAGTTCTTCTCGATGAAAATGCCAAATGGTATATGTTTGATCAATTCCCCAGCTAAGCAAATGAAAATGAATATCCTCTAATTTAATCTTTTTCGTCATATTCTGACATTTAGCGTAAGGACAAGAATAGATTTCCTTATTACCACCATTTACTTCAACGAAATTAACAAACTCCTTCACTCCTTCCAAATATCGCGGAGTTCTACGATTGGATTATTTCATCCATTGTTTGTCAACGCTAGAAGACATACCGACCTGTGTATCAAACATAACAGGTCATGAATTATTTTTCTTCATTTTGCATAAAAAATGATTGAAATGGTTTTTAAGCGATAAGGAATAGGAAAAGAAAGCAACAGCTTGTGGGCAAATAGATAGATAGATAGATACAAAAAGAGTAGTAATGTGCACTAGGATTAGCAGTTGGCAACAGCTACGAAAGAAAGCAGCAGCATCATTCGTCGTATACATGTGGTCACGCGACCAAACTTGTTTGCTCTTGCCTCCTGCACACACCAATGTTCTTCCTGACCTGAACATCCTCCCCTTCTTTACTTTTATCCAGTTCCTTGTTTTACCCCTGACGTATCCAGCCTAGGCTGGCATGAACATAGCAGTGGACCGCATTAAGTTCAAGTCCCTATACATTTGGGTTTTTCCAAGTGACCACCTCTGTCTACTTGGAAAGAGTTGTTTTCAAGTGACTGTCCATGTTACTCGCCATGCAATTTACCGTTATTATTATAGAGAATAGCATAAAAATAATTATAGAGAAGCCTTAATCAATCACTGAGCAAATGATGCACATAATCACTTTCAAGTTCCTTATGATCTTAGAAACTGATTAAATTTTCAGTCTAAAATTCTGAAGCATACCTATCATTATGATATATCAAATTATCAATCAATATATTTTATTCGCAAACGCCATTTTGTGCATTTCAAATCTAAGCAGTAAATAGTATTTATCTTGTTATTTTTTATGCTTGGTAAAATCTTAGATAATTCCCTGTTATAATACCTGTAATTTTGTTACACATTGCTCAGGAAATTTAATAAATGATATGCAAAAGAAAGCACAGAGAGCTGACCATTGTCATGTTGATAAAAACTCGAGTCTGAACTTTAAACAAAGCAACCGATTTAAGGGAAAGAAGAAGTTAATTAAACTAGAGATAGATAAAGAATGGAGGATAACAAGACTTTTAAATTATTTTCCATGACTCTCTTCACTTCTCTTTATTTTAAATGAGAGCAAACTTCTTCATTTTGCATTAAAATTAGTCCAACATTAGTGCTAAATTACACTTGCCTCGATCAGTCTTCCTCTAACTTAGCGCAATGGTCACTTAAGTTGCACTACCTTACTTTATTTAAATTTGAAGTGAGCAACCATGAACAGAGAAAAAAGCTACTCATGTCTATGTGAAATAATAGTAGTATGAATGTCTTTTTAGAGCATGAAAAGCTAAACAAATTCTTCAAATTACATGGCTTTTGAACTCAGGAGATTAATTAACCATTGAAAAACCGCTTATTATGCTACTATCAAGGGTCATGATGCAATAGGTTTAACAAACTCATATAGGATTATTAAATTATGCATAAATAAAAAGTTAAAAACTCATACAAACATCAAATGAGGGGTGGGCCGGGTGGCTATTTTCTCCTCAAACTCCAGACACGTATACACACACGTGTGTGTATGCATATGTATGTAAGTTTATACACGCACAACATCTTACTCTTAGAACAAGCAGTCAGTGTCATCTTACTCATAGAGAAAAATTATAATGCTTTCAAAATGCGTCGTTAGATTTAAAAAACGATAAAATATTATGGGAAAATTAATATATCATCGATCTTCTGAAATACTGTACAAAAAGTTATAATTTGATGTCAATAATAGAATGGTTTTATCTTGAAATTGCAGATCATCTTCTTAAGTTCCCTTCTTACTGAAATTATTACCAAAGAAAACTGTCTTTGGTCTGACCAGAACTTGTTTTTTTTTGTTTTAGGAATTTAAAGTTGAAGTTTTTTTAAAAAAAATATTGCAATAATTTTGAACTAGTTTACACATCAACTACTTAATATGTCATTTAAACTATATAAAGAAATATTGCAATAATTTTGAACCCGTTTTACTTTAATAGATTTAACTTGAGAAGATTGCAGATTATTCCAGACTTTAAGGCATTAACATATGCCGCCATAATACCTTTTTATTTAGCCAAAACAATAAATGATTCTCCAATTACATTTCAAGGAAGAACGTCAAGAATATATGCATTGTGCCTCATCCTTGTACCTTTGTAAGAACCAACAAATAACAAACAAAACAAAAATGAACAAAGATGTCAAAATATATCCAAACTTCATACGAAACTTTTCTATAAATTATCATTTACGTAGAAAGTCAATAATTCAGCATATATTCACCATGTTTTATTGTACACTGTATCATGCCATTTAATAAGAGATATCAACGATTGAAGAACGCGTATTTAACTTCGTTTTACCTGGGCTACTTAATAAAAGTTAATTATCCTTTTGTTTTTATTTACAACATATTATATGAACATCCATGATACACGAGTATGATAACAGATTGTGTGGTGATGATTAATAGATAGTTACTATAATTAATAACATATCTTCACATCTAGAACAACATCATATAATACTATAGCTTCTGCTTTATGTTTAATCAACTCGCCACACACGACATTTATAGCAAAAGATCGGTCATTCATTAACAATGTATAAATCAATTAAACATATTCATATTTCTTTTATCGTCCTTTGCAAATATAACCTAACAAGTAAAATTTTAAAAATATAATAGAGTGAATAAAAATTGATACCAAAACATTAAAGAAAGAAAGAGTAGGTATTAATTAAATAGGAGCTCTAAAAAGTAGGTATGGATAAAATACGAGGTCTAGACCCTTCCAACAGAGTTTTCTTAAATTTGCTGGGTATCAATTTAAATACAACGATAGCCCTGTCCTGTTAAATCAAATGAACAAGGATAGATGGATTATTTGTACTACATTTGAACCATCTTTGAAAATATCGAATGGGATTAAACTTGAACAAGTACAATTAGCTTCAAATTGTGTTCCAAGTCAAAAACATTATTTTAAAAACTTGATTTACATAAACTGTTTCCAAACTACAACATATGCTTGCAAATGGTTACTATCAAGTATCAACATCTGGATTGAATTTGAATCTGGGTTTGAATTTAAAAATAATTTATACCTAGAAACTTTAAATGCTCATAACTTTTACGAACAAGCTCTATTTTCAGCATGTTATATTTGGAAATTGATCAGAAACTTGCCATTTGTATTAACCTAATTTTCATAATCAAATATTGAATTAAACAAAATTTGTATTTTTACTCTCACTTTGTTCATTCAAAAATATACAGATAAACGACATATTTACCCAATATAGAAGCAACGGGCGCATTCTTTTGGAGAAAAATCAACTGATCTTCAGATCCCCCTCTAGATCGGTAGAAAACAAAACGAAATACTGCGTTAATCGAGATTGTTAGTAAACAAATCGAAATACTGCGTTAATCGAGATTGTTAGAAAACAAATCGAAATACTGCGTTAATCAAGATTCCATACCTTGACTTTTTTGATATCGAAATCTTCACTTTGGAATCAGACACGAAATCAGCTTAGATTCGGGATCGACGGTTGATCTTAGGGTTTTGGTCTCGTTTCTTTTTTTATTTTTTGCTGGAATGTTTTGGGAAAGAGAGCGTATTTTTTTGGATACAGTGTATTTTGAAGAAAAGGGGAGCGTACTGGTTTGACCGGGGGGTAGGGAATTACAATTCCCAGTTAGAACGGCCTAAAGCCATTGCAAACAATAAAACGCACGGGACCAATATCACTAATGAGCTTGCAACGGCTTTAGGCCGTTGCCAATTAGCAACGGCTCAAAGTCGTTGCTAAGCAGCCACATTGTGGGGTTGCGAAATTCCCATTATGGTGTAGTGATCACACCACACTAGAACAGATGAGGTAGTGCAATCATCAAGTCAACTGGCCAATCACTTACAAGAAATAAAAATCAAAGCAAAACAGTTAGTGAAGAAGTCTTAACAGAAAAGGATACCCAAATCAATAATGAAGAGAATAGTGCAAGTGAAGAAACACAACCTGGTACTCAGCATCAAGTGAGACCGGCACACCAAATGGTGACAAGGGAAAACAGTGGAATATTCAAACCAAAAATATAATCCACCTTCACTATCAATGAAAAACCCAATACATTCAAACAAGAAAACAACGACAAAAATTAGATAGATTCCATGAATAATGAATACCAAGCTCTCATGAAAAAAAAACAGACATAGGAATTGGTCAAACCACCCAAAGATAAGAATATAATGGGGGTGCAAATGGACTTACGTAATAAAGAGAAACACTGATGGGTCCATAAACAAATATAAGGCCAGACTAGTTGCCAAAGGTTACACTCAACAACAAGGCTTTGACTGCAAGGAAACTTCTTCCCTAGTAGTAAAGCCATCCCCTGTCAGAACCATTTTAACAATAGCCATAATCAAAGGGTGGCAACTTAGACAACTAGATGTAAATAATGAATTTTTGAATGATATTTTAGAGGAAGATGTGTATGTGGTACAACCATAAGGTTACAAGCAAAATGTTGGCTGTGTGTGCAAGCTAAACAAAGCCATATATGGATTTTAATAGGCACCGAGAGTGTGGTTTGATAAACTGAAAAGTACATTAATCAAAATGGATTTTCAATTTACCAAATATGATAACTCTCTATTTACTAGAACTAATGACTGTTTAACCATATATGTACTTATATATGTTGATGACCTTATAATTACAAATAATGACCAAAGGAAAATCAACGATCTTGTAGAATATCTAGACAAACAATTTTCGATTAAAGATCTAGAAAATCTAAGGTACTTCTTTAGGATTGAAGTACATCAAAGATCACCAACAGATATCATCTTATCCTAGAAAAAGTAAATAATGGAACTGCTAATCAAAACAAAAATGGAAGAAGCAAAGGATCAACCTACACCAATGATTAGCAATCAACGCTATTCCAAACACAGGGAAGAACCTATAGATAATTCAAAACAATATAGAGGTGTTGTTGGTGCTTTGTAGTACGCAACTATCACTAGACCTGACATAGCGTACAGTGTTAACAAAGTGTGTCAATATAGCAGGAACCATTGGACACTCATTGGAAGACAATCAAACGAATTCTAAGATACTTGGGTGGAACGGCCACAAACTATGGCCTACTAATCAAAGCATGCAGAAACTTTAATATCACATGATACACTAATGCAGATTGGGCAATCATATCCTAATGAAAGGAAGTCAACCGCTGACTATTGTGTATACGTTAGCAATAACTTAGTGTCATGGTGTTCAAAGAAACATTATACTATATCCAGATCCTGCACAGAAGCTGAATACAAGATTGTAGCAAGTGCCACAACAGAAATAATAGGGCTACAACACTTATTTACAGAATTGAAAATCAAGATCGAAGATAAATCAATTATGGTGTGACAGCCAGAGTGCGGTTTACCTGACTAATGACCCTTCATGCTAGAACAAAACACATAGAGATTGACCACTACTTTGTTTGTGAACAAGTACTAAAAGGTAATCTACAAAAGCTTTATCAGTTCATAATTTCACAAAGTTTCGAGAGAAGCTCAAAGTGGTGAAGGCAGAGAGTCCGGAAGCTATAGAGCGTGCAAAGTTGCAAGAAGTCGGAAGCACAACCAACAATCGCGAGAAGAACAAGGAGGTTCATCATCAGAAATCAGTTGATTCACTAATAAACTGCAGATCAGAGAGACATGAACCAGATCTAACTTGAAATAACTCAGGCTTGATTCAGACTCTTCAGTAAAGAAGGAGGACATGGAGATTCAAATCTCAAAACCATTCTCGATCTACAAATTGTTAAAGAAAGAAGACATTTTTCTCTGAATCGCATGAATAACCCTAACCCTAATATTGGTTTGAGGGGGGGAGGGGGAGGGGAATGAAAAATGTCAGCCAAACAATTTGGCTTTGGCATTATAAAGAAAGAAAGCTCAATGCATCCATCAATAGACCTAAGCCCATTTACTATATTTTTAGCTATGTACTGATAGCTTATAAATGCACAAAGTATCAAAACATTGTATATATTGAATTCTCATGTTTCTGAAATACCACTGTATTATTATCAAATTGATCAATAATATCTGAAAACTTTCTTTTTTCAATTCTCAAAATTTTGCACTTACCGTTGCAACAAATCGAAATTGTTAAAGATGAGTTTGCTCCAGAGTGGGCATGAAATATTTTGCTTCACGGATATAGCTCAAAACGCTTATATATGTCATTATATGACCGAAGAGAACCAAAAGATGATCTAGAACTCAAAGAACAACCACTATCAACAACTCCAGTGCCAACATTTTTTAAATTACAATCCTTGAACATGCCTGAGTGGAAACATGCATGTTAAAACATATGGACTAACGTGATACAAACCGATCCCTTAACCGCTTGAGCCACATGGGCTTCTATTATGTAACATATCATTAGGCCTTGATGTTCAGCCCACTCTTTGTTTCTCCGCTATATATATTGATAGCGTGTGTTATGTATATGCTTACAAAATTATTCAATACAAAAGATTATATGTTACTACATCACAAATATACAGAAATCTTTTATTATATCAGAGCAAAATAGACAAACGGCAAAATAAAGAAAATCATTTTTATGATTCAAAAAGAGGGATGATGTGCAAGTCTTCTCAGAAAAACTTCATCATCGGAGAGCATCCTTTCCTGATCGTGTGGTGTATGTTCTTACCAGTTCTGAACAGTGCCGTGCCTGGCTGCAAATCTTGTTCACAGCCGGCTGCATCAGTTAATTTTTTCTGATCATCAGAGATTACTATCTCGTCATCTGATTCCTGTTCCACTGTAAACCAGTGATTCTTGAATATCTAAGAATCAAGAACCACTGTAACTACATTTTTTCCCCACTTTTCTTGAATCGGTTGCCATCACCGTAGCAGTGACCTCGCCATATCCATTTTCCACCACTTCTGAACAAACCATGGTAGGAGGAGACTTTGAAGTATCCTTTGCACCGACAAGGACAGATCCTAATGGACCAACGCCACCTTCCCAACCCCTTGTAAAGCCAGAAATCCATGTCATCACCATTCCCCTCAATGAAGATAACTTCTTGGTACGGAAATTCCAGATTGAAACAGCCTTGAAGGGGTATGACCTTCAAGATTTTGTCAAAGGAACCAAACTTATTCCACCTGCAATGATACTTGATGCACAAAACAACATGATTAGCAATCCTGAATTCATCCACTATCAAAAGCAAGACAACTTACTATCTTCTTGGCTACTGTCGTCAATCAGTGCTAACTTGTTATCACAGGTCATAGGGTGTAACTCATCTCATGAAATTTGGTCAACAATTCAACAAATTTTCAATTCTCAGTCTGCAGCAAGAACCATGCACTACAGGAGAGAATTTCAGAATGCAAGAAAAGGAGACATGAGTATGCGTGAATACATTTCTAAAGTGAAGACCCTGTAACACCCCAACTCCGCCAGGGTCACTCACAAAGGGAATGCACTAGCTTTGGTGGAGTATTATCTAGGTAAACATGCACAGAAATATTACAAGATAGAACATATAAAACAGCGGAAGAAAAACCAAATTTCATTACCTCATAAAATTACAAGGTCTAAAGCCTTTTTACATCCAAATGCCTTTAAAAGCCATTACATTGGAAACCTGTCTTGCAATAGTTAAAGAAGCATAAAACCACGATCATAAAATATTCCCCAAGTAAAACGGTAAAGCATCCATAGCCAAGAAAAATCTAAGCCATACATGTTGACCTTGAAGTAGAAGAAGTCCAAGCTAAATAACAGTATTTCCTCCCTGAAAACCTGGGGGGTGGAGGGGGGGAACGGAAGACAAAGAGGCGAAAGAAAACGGGGTCAGTCATAAAGACTGGTAAGTCCTATCTACTTCCAGCATAAAAACAGGTAAAGGTAACATGACATGCATAAACTGAAAGTAAACATAAGGATGATGACAAGATAGACAAGCTAAACTAAGGTAATAGGATGAACTACTATATAGAGATAAACTACGGTCACTATGCATCAAGTATAACTTCCCAAGGTTCTATCGAGTATAACATCCAAGGTTCTATCGAGTATAACATCCCAAGGTTCTATTGAGTATAACACCCAAGGTTCTATCAAGTAATACACCCAAGGTTCTATCAAGTATGTTTGCTCAACACCTTCCGTACTAGTATCCCAACCCGTGTCATGTGTTAGCTTCCAAATGTCCCTCACCCAATGTCATGAAATGGTCCATGCCAACCTAATGTAGGTTTTCCCAGCTCGTATGTTTCTTTCCATGTATATGTTTAGTCCTTTGCCGTAAATCCTACGGGCTTCCTCACGTAGTTCCATTATCCTTGAAATCGTCTGGACTGTCACCCTTGATCTAGCTGTGTTTTCTTACCATGAATTCTCGAATGTTCGGCTAGGATTTATGCCACCTAGGACCACTAGGGATTACGCTACCTAATAAACGTTTTCGTAACTCGGTTTGGGTTTAAGCCACCTAGGACCACTAGGGATTACGCTACCCGTCAACCACGCCCCTTTTTCCCACGTATGTATCGTGAATCGTTTTTTCCATGTCTAGATGCACATGTATCTCAATGTGTCATCCGAGTCCCATGCCAGTGCTAATCAAGAAATACAGGACTCGGTCGGGAGATTTAGGTTATCTGCCGATGTAGATATCAATGTCTGTTTTTTTACCGGTGGTTATGGTCCCACGTGACACCTCCCTCAACTACTGAAAGGCAATCTAAGAAAGTCATGCACGAGAATTATACTCCGGCCACCTATGCCCCACTTTCCTATTGGCCCTCCTCACCCATAACTAGATAGCAAGTATATGGTCTGTTGGGAGTTCTCTTCCTTTCCGCATACGTACACGATTGACTAAAGATGGTAAGTAGTCGACGACGTGCTATCACATGGCTAAACTAGATATCGCTGACTCCATGCTAATCCACCCCAGTCTTTAGTTTGCTCGCACATCAGCCAAGGCATACCCTTGGTTCTTCTACCGCAGACCTTAACCTCTGTGAGCCCAGGAGGATCATCTGCAACCTCACAGAGGGATACCAAGAGTACCCTCACGTCCCCTGAAGCTACCGCTTCGTCACCCAGTTCGCTGGAGCCTTTATCTAAGTCAGATAAACATTCGCTCCCCCTCGTGTGTTCATTTTAAACGATGACCTACTGTATCAGGTTACTCATCTATCTGTGAACTAGTCCAATTGTCTTGACTAAGAATTATTACTTAGTTATCCTTAACTAAGGTTCATCACTTAGTTTCCTTTCCCTTTATCCTTATTAACTACGATTTTTCACTTAGTCCCCTGAACTGGGGTTTTGTCTAATGGGTTAAGTGTTGTCTTTCGAGTTCATGACTTACCCCGCCCACGAATCATGTCAAAATTGGCTAAGTATTCAAGTTCAAGGCTTAACCCTACAAACCATGTATCAAATTGGTTAAGTATACCAAGACGTTCATGACTTAACCCTAGATTATCGTGTCAGATTGGTTAAGTATGGATTAACTTAACCCTATCAAATTTACCATGTAAAATTGGTTAAGTGTATGTTAGCTTAACCCCATTAAATTACCGAGTCGGATTGGTTAAGTATATTTAAGAGGTTCGTGACTTAACCCTATCAAATCATCATGTCGGATTGGTTAAGTGTAAGTTAACTTAACCCCATCAAATTACCGAGTCGGATTGGTTAAGTGTAGGTTAACTTAACCCCATCCACTAGTCGTATTTATAATGGTTAAGTATCATTCTTGTGGGTTTACTTAACTCTACCACGCATCGCGTTATCCCAGTCGGGTGTTATCAACCCATTTAGGTTAAACTAACCCATCCGCTAATCATGTTATATGGTTAAGTGTCTTAATTAATCAAGTCCGGTCTTACTTAACCTACCCATTCATGTCATATCGGTTAAGTGCCATTAGTCAAACTAACTTAACCTTATCATGTGGCATTAAGTAAATTAATGCACCCCAACCTCTCACATTAGACTTTGTTGTGGTTACTGGTTACGCCGGGCGGGTCCGGGCAGCTTTACACCACAACCTAGTCTAACCTCGGGTTTTGAGCGCGATATGACCAACTTCTCACATTGGGTCCTATTGTCTGTAGCTACTGGATTTGCAGGGTCGTTCCGGGCAGATTTATGCTACAAACTCAACCCAACCTCGAGTTGGCCACTTTCATGTTTTTCTACTTATCATGTTCATGTCAATTTTAGACTACGACAAAGTCCACGTTTTACACTTGTGCCCATTGTCCCATAACTTAATTCATGTTAAATTTCATAGCCCATCTCACGTTTGCCTAAACTACCCAAGGCGTATTCCCAACGCAAGTGAAAGCGAGTCCCCATAGTAGGAATAATATGACAACATATTGGCCTCAAACCATGTATGATAGCATAAAGGGATTGGCCTCAAACATGTATGATAGCATGAAAGGATTGGCCTCAAGCATGTATTATAGCATAAAGGGATTGGCCTCTAACATGTATGATAGCATAACAATAGGTTTATCATCATAGGCATGTAAATGGTCATGAAAGGTTTAGATTCTTTTACATGCATACGCCCCAAGTCAAGTTCAAATGAATGTTCCGCAAGCCAAATGGTTCTAAGGGTTCATGCCAATATTCCATAAGTAAAAATTCAATCTTTCATGATAAACTAAGTCAAACACAACATAAGTGGCATGATTTAATCACTAAGAAATAGCCCAAAGTCATAGGTTCAAGAGAGAGGCAAGACTAGATTCACATAGACTAGCATACTTAGGTTTCATCTCATTTTATTCCATGTCAACATTAGAACTACCGTTTAGATCTAAAAGTAGCTAGAACTTACAAAGCGTGGCTAGTGAATTACGAGCAAGAATCGTCATAGAATCTTGTAGAAGCTCTAGGAATGATGTAGCGACACTAGAAGCCTTGAGAATATAAGCAACTCCTTTGATTTGATGTAGAAAGCTTGCTCCTTTAACTTGAATCAAGTTTGCATGCTTAGGCCTTTGAAGATGAAGATGGAGGCCATGATCAAGATACATTTGGGCAGCACTTTGTTGTTAGGATGGTTTTAAGTGATTTTGGTTAGGTCTTAGGGTGTTTTAATAGAAGTAGGAGCTAGTTTAGGCCCTTAGATTAACCCTAGTTTAGATCTGAACCACTGAAAATCGTCACAGGCCAACCAACCAGACCACACAAGCAAGCAGGTGCACCAGGCTAACCTGGCCCTACCAGGGAGGTCGACCCCCAAGTCGACACCCAGGTCGACTGGGCAGTCGACCTGGTCCCTGTGGGGTCGACTCCCCAGTCGACCTGGGGTTGGGCGGGAAATTTTCCCGCCCAGTCTGTTTGGGCCAAATTCGAATTTTGAAAGTCTGTTTTCGTTTTCTGATTTTTTGTGAAGCTTCTAGAGGCCATATCTCGGTCATACAGACTCCGATTTACAAAATTTCGGACCCGTTTCCAACCAGAATTCCGAGACGAACGCAACGGCGCAACCCAATTCGCTTGATTCTTAATTTATAATTTAATTCTGCCCTGATTTCATGTTTTAACATGTTATAAAATTCGGGTTGTTACATTCTCCCCACCTTAAAGGATTTCGTCCCTGAAATCTCTAAGTTAGGAAGAACGTATCCTACCATCCATCATCCATCTACTCAAAACATCATCCACAAGTAACCATTGTCCTTAAAAGATTTCTAATGCCATATGAACATATGCATAAAGTGTGTGTATGTGTTCCTTATCTAATGCAAATGATCAGGCCTGATTGATCTTCTAAATGCAAAATATGTTTAGTGCCATGAATCCACATGTATGCAAATGGTCCTAGTCACATAAACACTATATGTGTGCATAACCATTCATCCATATGCAATATCCACATGATAACACATTCAATTTCATCCATAAACAAGTATAAACACTCATGCATATGCAACATGAAAATGTGTCTGAGCCGATCTAGTGCCTAATGTGTATTCACACATCCACGAGCAACCACTTGCAACCATATCAATCATAACATGTTTTCAAATACATGTTTACATCCACAGGGTTCTACCTAAGGTCCTCAAGATGGGACCGAGAAGATAAGCAAGATAAACTCCTTTTGGATTACATGAAATCCCTTTCTAAACCCAACCCATGTCCTATAAAGCCCAAAAGGTTTAGTCAATCTAACGGACACCTTCAAACCTTGACATGTATTATTAACCGATGAGCCATACCCCCTATGGAGTTTGCAACAGAAATAAGATCGAGAATAGGATCGAGAGGATATGCATAAAAGAAAGCATGCGGGTAAGCTCTACAGAAAAACAGGGATCAAGAATATGCTCTTAAAAAGAGATATGATGAACGTATCCTGTCTTCAATCTTCTAAGTCGCATTTCCTTGAGCTAAATTCCATTGTGCTTTGACCATCTTTAACTTCATGATTCCGTGGCCTCTTAACTCCTATTTCCAAATATGAGCTGGAAATCACTTCATTGTCGCCTCTCGTTCCACTTTTACTTATTCTCCCTCTAGTATACTTGGCTCAACCATATCCGTGCACTCATGGTTTCATGTAAGCTCTCCAAAATTCACTAGTGAATCATGGATCTCGTTTACTCACTAGGCGGCATTCCACGCAGAAGAACTATCTCTTGGAAACAAATAGATGCCAACCATGTTACCAAGTGTACTCACTAGAGTGATTTCCATAACTCATGCACAAGCAAAATGAACCATCCGCCTTAGTGGCGAACTCTACTCGAACGGGTTACCAACAAATGCATCAAGAGATTCTAGGTAACCAATCATGACATGACCCTAAAGGTTACACGAGACTTCGAGGGTATTACGAGGCAAGTCAAGAGTCTAACTACCCTCCTTTCCGAATCGAGAATATGAAGCGACCCGAACTCCCCCGGTCTCCGAAGAGATGAGAAAGAACGAATTACTGTGAGGACAAGACAAATCAGAACGCAGACAGAAGGACATTTCATTGTATATTACAACAATACATCAAATTACAAGAATATACAGAGTATAAATGAATATTATACAGAAATATCAGAGATTTAAATTACATTTAAATACATAGCAGCGGAAAATAATACAATACACAACTAGAAGGAGATATACGAATACAAAGCTTTCCGGATATCGTTCCAGCTGTAAACCAGGATCCTGTGAATATAAATCTGCAAAACCAAAACTACTAGCAGCCCGTGTCAAAATAAGGGCACCCAGAGTTTAGGTTAAAACAATAAACTACAGGTCAGTCATGTGACTGGTGTGAGAACTAAAACAGTTATTTGTCTTTATTTTCAAAGTTAGGTAAATCATGGGACCACGCCGTATAACACGGAACGGGTTTCCTCCCAAGAATACCAGTGCATATAACAAACAGCGCAACGCTAAATAAAGAAAAATGAAGCTATTATAAGACCCAGTTCCCATCACACAATGCAACGCAAGCCGGACGATGGGGTTTTTACCTTATAATAGCGAAGAATGCTTGATACGTTTAAAACAAATCATTTGATACTATTATAAGTGCATAGTGTATAAAACAACTTAAAATCATAAGTATCAATCATAGACGGCATAAGCGCCCCATCCCACTATGTCGCCATACTAGGCTCTACAAATAAAACCGCAAATGTCACGTATTTGGAAGTTGGATTTCCGTCTGTGAACCGAGGCTAGGGATCGTCCTCACCGTCTTCGAGACTCTCTAGCCTGAGCCTCAGGGTCAGAGCGCATCGACCCTTGGATCGTCAAGGCCGGTCCACCGATGTGGATTAAAATTCCTGAACACTACGTTTCCCCGCCCTTTGGGGCGTAAATTAGCCAACGAATGACTCCATCGGACCCGGATCGTCCAATCAAACCGAGGTGCCTCGCAACAGCAACAACCACACAGGTGAAAAGTATATAAATGTCAGGGTTGGTAGGTCACTGACACCACCCTAGCTAGAAAGAAACGCATGCCCTCCGTGAGGTCCTCTCCCGTTTTTGGTTCACAACCGGGGTGTGAAACTCGCGAAGTAAACGTTACACGAAGCTACGCCACAAAGGTCGTGCTTCGATCATCAACCACAAGACTTTGCTTTTCAACAGAAGCCTTGATCATTTGCATCTTAGCATGCCACACAGACAAACCACTCTATGCAACTGGTATTAGTCACACAGAATGAAATCCGATGTCAGACACACAGTCCATTTACAAGTCCGTTCTGGGTCTGAACGAAACCGGAGGCACCTAGTACCCCGCATATCCATCGATCTCCAAGTACGTCTGGACGATCACCAACTGTTTCCATCTTCTTGGGTGTACAGCCCAATCAAGATCATCAGTAATCACCCAAACGACGTGAAGACCTCTGGTCTTCGACCATCGTCTTCATCTTCGACTTATCGTCGTACCAGTTATTCAAAATGGGATAAACCCGATCTTTCTGAATAACTCGCGTATATATTATAAAAGTGTTACACAAACACAACATACGCCTCATTCCAATTCATCAGTCACTAACCGTAAATTAACCAGAGAATAATTCCCCAAATATTAACCCCGAAGGCCGAAACCAACATCAGATCAATATCTAGAAAACCATTCTGCTTAGCTAACCGACAGTTAGTTTCTAAATTTCACATTCATAGGGAGAGGTTCCCATTAATTTTATCAAAGATAAATCCTTTAAATTTATTCTTTAATCTATTTTTGAATATCAATTCAAACTAGTCAGGATTAGCGAACCTTACCGAAGTAATCATTGGTTTTAATTTCCCAATCCCAACCTATTCATCCCATGAAATAAAACGGGTCTTACTTCATACCTAACACCACGGTGTTATCGGTAAATTTTACTACCATTTCACGTTTTAAATCTAATTAAAGATTTAACTAACGCCTGGAGCAAAACTGGTGATACTCCATTCTCGATCATTTCAATCTAATTAAAGATTCATTAAAACTCCACTTAGTTTTAATCTTTAACGGGGTTAAAGAATCAGTGTCACTTAAAAACACTGTTCACGATCAACCCTAAAATGACATCACACTTCAATCAGTCCCTAACCGTAAATTAGCAAGTGAGCAATTCCCTAAGTATTAACACCGAAGGCCGAAACCAACATCAGATCAATACCTCTGAAACCATTCAACTTAACTAATCTCCAGTTAGTTTCTGATTTTCTTAACTCCTTTCGGTCTAAGAACAGTATTATTGAAGATACCGTTCACAACAACCCAAAATCACGTTCCATTAATTATCGGGTTAAAGAACAAGTGTTATTTAGAACACTGTTCACGATAAACCCAAAAATCAATATCAATTCAATTCCAATTAAATATTATTTAATTGGTATACTTCATTAAATCTAAATAAAAAGATTTATTTTTTTCTCAACTGGACTTAAGAACAGTGTTAATGAAGACACCATTCACGACAAACCCTAATCACATTTGATATTAAACACAAGGCTCTGAACAGAAAATATACCGCCTTATATTCAATATCAAATTCTACGACTAACAAATATCGTATTGGAAATAACGATATATATATCTTTCGAATTCCCATAACAAAATCTGTATCATCACGAAATCCAACATCGAAATAATCCAAAGACAATTTCGATTCAAATCCATTCCAATATAATTATTGGAAATTCTGGTTATTTTCAAAACCATTTCAAATCCAGTTTATTTATCTTAAAAACAAATAGAATTATAATTCTAGTTCAAAACTAGTTCATTTCGATAAAAATCTATTTTTATCTTTTCAAATATGGAGTTTTTCCTCCCAATTTTTCCCAAATCATTTCTTATGATTTTACACAAGTTATTACTATTTTTAATAATTTTATCAAGACCCGTACAGTCGATTTCCATCAACGGCTATCGAACTGCACTTACAGCGACCTTTTCTAAATTTTATTTGGACATAATTCCAAATCCAACCGTTAGATTTCTAATTTCTCACATTCGTTAGAAAGCTCTTTTCGATACGAACCCAACGGTTCCGGTTTTAGGAGAATCCGATGGTCGGATCTCCCGCAATATCCATTCGAAGTCAATGGTCGAAATTCGCGAACTACCGCGGCGCGGCGCGTTCTATTCAGGCCATTATATTATATATATATAATATATAATATATACTTCGTCGACTTCAATTCAAAATGTGCTTTATAAATCGTTTTAAATTCATTTTCAAAACGGTTTCAACTTCATATTCAATTTCAAATCTAAATTGAATTTTTCTAATATAAATTCGTTTTAAATTCATTTCAAATCGATTTCAATTAAATTTCAATTCGAATTCATTTATATTCAATTTCAATTCGAATTCATTTATATTCAATTTCAATTTGAATTCATTTATATTCAATTTCAATTCAAATTCATTTATATTCAATTTCAATTTGAATTTCAATTCTTTTCGAAAAATCAGATTTTGAAATCACTTTCGATATTCATTATAAAATGAATAAAATCGATATAAATATCTTTCACGTCAAAATGGCGTTAATCTAATCAACACGGCTTCATATATTCATATTTTCAAATATTCTATTTCGAATATTTCTATTTCAAATATTTCTATTCAAATATTTCTTTTACAAATATTTCTATTTCTAAACTGGAATGAGGCCCAATCAATTACCATATAATGTTAATTATATGGGTTTTCTACAACACATGTATACAATAACAACGATGAACAATCAACCATCATCCAAAGTGCATTCTATACTGTAGAAGCATCAAATATAAATATTTAACGCTCATAACAGTCTGTCAATCAATCGATCGACATACAACTAAACAATCGGGATTAGTGTACGTCAAATATCATCCCAATACCCGTGTGGTGTTTCAAACAATCAAACACAGATTTTATTTATGCAGTTGGGCAATGTGTAAAATTTATCGTCCCAATCAATATCAGTCAAATGTGTGTATATAAACAAATCGTCCGATTTGTTTATTTTTATTTCCTTTCATATATACGTTAAAAATTCTATTTTTAACTATAAAATATTTTTAACTATATAAATATTTTATTTCATTTCACATCACATCACACAATCAACTACACATCAAAATCAAACACACAAGCATACAAGCTGTCCATGGTCTGTAGACGACGGGTGTCGGGTGCTACTAAACACCGTCTACATCCTAGTATATATTTCAACTAGAAAATTAAATTAAAGAGTGAGAAGTTCTCACAGATTTGCTAATCCAACGCCACGACTCTTCTTATGTAGAAATCTTCGCTGTTCTTGCCTCTTGTCACTTTCGATGCCCGTATTCTCTACATATGTAAAAATCACATTTTTACTTCGTTATTCAATATATAAAAAACATATTTTTACTTCGCTATTCAATATATAAAAATTGAATTTTCTCTTTGCTATTCAATATATAAAAATCATTTTTTTACTTTGCTATCCAATATATAAAAATCGAATTTTTTCTTCGCTATTCAATATATAAAAATCGAATTTTTTCTTCGCTATTCAATATATAAAAATTGATTTTTTTCTTCGCTATTCAATATATAAAAATCATATTTTTACTTCGCTATTCAATATATAAAAATCGAATTTTTTTCTTTGTTATTCAATATATAAAAATCGAATTTTTAATCTTCACAACATGTAAAAATTATATTTTTAACCTTCTACTATAATCAAAATTATATTTTTAATCTCCTCCTATGATAAAATTTTTATTTTTAATCTCCTACCATGATAAAAATTATATTTTTATGAAAACAAAGATCATACCTTTCTTATTAAATTAAAACTGAATTTAAACCATGTTTTATATAAATTGAAATCAAATTTTAAACTGATTAAATTAAGCTAAATCTTTAAAATAAATTAAAGCAAAACAAAAGAAGTGAAAATGAAAATAAAAAGGACTTACAGCGGATGGGGGGGTATCGATCGCGCAGAGGAGGGGGTGTCGCAGGCGGTCTTCGAGCGGGGGGGGGGAGGGGTCTTCGATCGCGGTGGCAGGAGGATGGGGGGGTTAGCGCGGTCAGCATCAGGATAGGAGGGGTATCGATCGCGAGGCAGCAGAGAGGGGGGGGGGGGGTTTCGATCGAGGCTGAGGAGGAGGGGGGGATTGCGGTGGCGCGCCGCCTGGGGGGGCTCGGCGGTTTTTTATTTATTTATTTATTTCTGAACTGAATTGAACGAGATAATGAAAGGGAGGGGGTTGACTTCAAAGAGGAGGGTATAGGGGTTATAAATAATTATATTATTTTTAAATTCTATAAAGTAACTTTTTACAACGAACTCAAAATCAAACCCACTGACTGTCATCCCTAGCGTTATACCCCTATTCCGAACACAATGGTATATGTACCGTTAGCTGATTCGATCGTTTCGATCTGTTTCCATCGAAATCAACATATAACTCTATATATTGAATTTGAACACGTATTTCAATTTACCGGGGTCACATACTAACTCTATAAATCCCAAAAAAATATTTTCTAGCTTTGTATTGACGATACGGTCCTAACAAAACTAATTTCGTCAAATTTCGAGACCGTTTGAAAAATGGCCAATTTCCAGTCGATTAAAATCAACTGAAACTGGTCAAACGCGTTTTCCTTTGCCACACTCACATATTGATTCGAAAAATTATGAAATTTGAAACCTAGCAATAACTTTACATCCCGGATCCAACAAAAGTGGTTTCATTGAAATCCGAGGTCGTTTACAAAATTTCCATTTTTAAGGGCCTGAATTCCATAGCGACTATTCAGAATTTTCAACTGGACATATCTTTTGATTCCCGCTATGAAATTTCAATTTTTCGGATTCGTTGGAAAGATATTCCCAAATAGATCCTATTATTTTTGGTTTCACTAAAATCCTCTTTATTTTGCACCCGATACATTCATTTGAAGTTTGAAATCGAATTATCGAACTACCACGCCATTTTCAATTCCTTTTTATAATTATATATAATTATTTATATTCTAATGACGACGTATATAATATATACGTTCAAATTCTATTCAAAATAAATTTCTCGTCGATATTATTTAAAATATTCTATTTTAAATGTTCAAAATTCATTAAAATTGCCAAAATAAAAATTTTAAACTGTCCCAGATTTTACGGGTTGTTACAGAATGGCACCCTTACTAGATAGCCACTCCATTCCTAGAATCAACCCATAGCTCAAAAACATAAGCATTATTCCCAAAAGTCATAGATGTCCTCGAATCCAAACAAGTCATGAATAAATGGACCGATTCCTCAACAAGATTTGAGAAAAAAAAATGGGATCCTCTACTATGCTAGTATGAAGGTGCAGAAACTCAACTATCGAAGCAGGCTTAAATGATGCGATGATCAAAGCAAAGTCATGACGAGATGATAGAGAAGAAAAGCTAAACCTTCCACAGAAACGTTACCATCCTTCTTAGGTACGCTAACAGTGAGAGCATACAATTGCCCTCTCGAAGATCTTGTCCTCGTCTCATAATACTTGACTATCTTTCTCTTTTTATCCTACTAGAGATACTCTCTCTTGTCATGGGTTTTATCATTCACCCTATTCCTCCTTTGTGGATTGAGCCATACCAACCAGTTGCTTGTCCTTAAGCTTGTATCCTTTATCCTTGTTCTTACTATCCTTTCTTATAACGCGGTAACAGGTCTCTCGAGAACTACCTCCATCGTACCGAAAACACTGACGTAGTTAGAAAAAAGATTAGTCACAGTTCAAACCACTGTGACTACAGGTGGAGGAAAGAAAGGAAAAGAGATTCAATCAAGGAAACAAAGGATAATGCTAATGGCCTTTGGGGAGTAGCCTTTTTATTAAAAAAAAATAAAACTTTCTTTGAAAATGCTTCTTTGTAAACGGTTTTCAAATGGTTTTCAGAAGGTTTTAAAACTTTTGCCCAGTCTGGTAAACTTCTGCTTTGATACCAAATGTAACACCCCACCTCCGCCAGGGTCACTCACAAAGGGAATGCACTAGCTTTGGTGGAGTATTATCTAGGTAAACATGCATAGAAATATTACAAGACAGAACATATAAAACAGCGGAAGAAAAACCAAATTTCATTACCTCATAAAATTACAAGGTCTAAAGCCTTTTTACATCCAAATGCTATTAAAAGCCATTACATTGGAAACCTGTCTTGCAATAGTTAAAGAAGCATAAAACCACGGTCATAAAATATTCCCCAAGTAAAACGGTAAAGCAGCCATAGCCAAGAAAAATCCAAGCCGTACATGATGACCTTGAAGAAGAAGAAGTCCGAGCTAAATAACAGTATTTCCTCCCTGAAAACCTGGGGGGGGGGGGAAATGGAAGACAAAGAGGCGAAAGAAAATGGGGTCAGTTATAAAGACTGGTAAGTCCTATCTACTTCCAGCATAAAAACAGGTAAAGGTAACATGACATGCATAAACTGAAAGTAAACATAAGGATGATGACAAGATAGACAAGCTAAACTAAGGTAATAGGAGGAACTACTATATAGAGATAAACTACGGTCACTATGCATCAAGTATAACTTCCCAAGGTTCTATCGAGTATAACATCCAAGGTTCTATCGAGTATAACATCCCAAGGTTCTATTGAGTATAACACCCAAGGTTCTATCAAGTAATACACCCAAGGTTCTATCAAGTATGTTTGCCCAACACCTTCCGTACTAGTATCCCAACCCGTGTCATGTGTTAGCTTCCAAATGTCCCTCACCCAATGTCATGAAATGGTCCATGCCAACCTAATGTAGGTTTTCCCAGCTCGTATGTTTCTTTCCATGTATATGTTTAGTCCTTTGCCGTAAATCCTACGGGCTTCCTCACGTAGTTCTATACTACTTCAACGTAGTTCCATTATACTTGAAATCGTCTGGACTGTCACCCTTGATCTAGCTGTGTTTTCTTACCATGAATTCTCGAATGTTCGGCTAGGATTTATGCCACCTAGGACCACTAGGGATTACGCTACCTACTAAACGTTTTCGTAACTCGGTTTAGGTTTAAGCCACCTAGGACCACTAGGGATTACGCTACCCATCAACCACGCCCCTTTTTCCCACGTATGTATCGTGAATCGTTTTTTCCATGTCTAGATGCACATGTATCTCAATGTGCCATCCGAGTCCCGTGCCAGGGCTAATCAAGAAATACAGGACTCGGTCGGGAGATTTAGGTTATCTGCCGATGTAGATATCAAGGTCTGTTTTTCTACCGGTGGTTATGGTCCCACGTGACCCCTCCCTCAACTACTGAAAGGCAATCCAATAAAATCATGCATGAGAACTATACTCCGGCCACCTATGCCCCCACTTTCCTATTGGCCCTCCTCACCCATAACTAGATAACAAGTATATGGTCTGTTGGGAGTTCTCTGCCTTTCCGCATACATACACGATTGACTAAAGATAGTAGGTAGTCGACGACGTGCTATCACAGGGCTAAACTAGATATCGCCGACTCCACGCTAATCCGCCCCAGTCTTTAGGTTGCTCGCATAGCAACCAAGGCATACCCTTGGTTCTTCTACTCCAGACCTTAACCTCTGTGAGCCCAGGAGGATCATCTGCAACCTCGCCGAGGGATACCAAGAGTACCCTCACGTCCCCTGAAGCTACCGCTTCGTCACCCAGTTCGCTGGAGCCTTTATCTAAGTCAGATAAACATTCGCTCCTCCTCGTGTGTTCGTTTTAAACGATGACCTACCGTATCAGGTTACTCGTCTATCTGTGAACTGGTCCAATTGTCTTGACTAAGAATTATTACTTAGTTATCCTTAACTAAGGTTTATCACTTAGTTTCCCTTCCCGTTATCCATATTAAGTACGATTTTCCACTTAGTCCCCTGAACTGGGGTTTTGTCTAATGGGTTAAGTGTTGTCATTCGAGTTCATGGCTTACCCCGCCCATGAATCATGTCAAAATTGGCTAAGTATTCAAGTTCAAGGCTTAACCCTACAAACCATGTATCAAGTTGGTTAAGTATACCAAGACATTCATGACTTAACCCTAGATTATCATGTCAGATTGGTTAAGTATGGATTAACTTCACCCTATCAAATTTACCGTGTAAAATTGGTTAAGTGTAGGTTAACTTAACCCCATTAAATTACCGAGTCGGATTGGTTAAGTATATTTAAGAGGTTCGTGACTTAACCCTATCAAATCATCACGTCGGATTGGTTAAGTGTAAGTTAACTTAACCTCATCAAATTACCGAGTCGGATTGGTTAAGTGTAGGTTAACTTAACCCCATCCACTAGTCGTATTTATAATGGTTAAGTATCATTCTTGTTGGTTTACTTAACTCTACCACGCATCGCATTATCCCAGTCGGGTGTTATCATCCCATTTAGGTTAAACTAACCCATCCGCTAATCATGTTATATGGTTAAGTGTTTTAATTAATCAAGTCCGGTCTTACTTAACCTACCCATTCATGTCATATCGGTTACGTGCCATTAGTCAAACTAACTTAACCTTATCATGTGGCATTAAGTAAATTAATGCACCCCAACATCTCACATTAGACTTTGTTGTGGTTACTGGTTACGCCGGGCGGGTCCGGGCAGCTTTACACCACAACCTAGTCTAACCTCAGGCTTTGAGCGCGATATGACCAACTTCTCACATTGTGTCCTATTGTCTGTAGCTACTGGATTTGTCGGGCAGTTCCGGGTAGATTTATGCTACAAACTCAACCCAACCTCGAGTTGGCTACTTTCATGTTTTCCTACTTATCATGTTCATGTCAAATTTAGGCTATGACAAAGTCCACGTTTTACACTTGTGCCCATTGTCCCATTACTTAATTCATGTTAAATTTCAAAGCCCATCTCACGTTTTCCTAAACTACCCAAGGCGTATTCCCAACGCAAGTGAAAGCGAGTCCCCATAGTAGGAATAATATGACAACATATTGGCCTCAAACCATGTATGATAGCATAAAGGGATTTTCCTCAAACATGTATGATAGCTTGAAAGGATTGGCCTCAAGCATGTATAATAGCTTAAAGGGATTGGCCTCTAACATGTATGATAGCATAACAATAGGTTTATCATCATAGGCATGTAAATGGTCATGAGAGGTTTAGGTTCTTTTACATGCATACGCCCCAAGTCAAGTTCATATGAATGTTCCACAAGCCAAATGGTTCTAAGGGTTCATGCCAATATTCCATAAGTAAAAATTCAATCTTGCATGATAAACTAAGTCAAACACAACATGAGTGGCATGATTTAATCACTAAGACATAGCCCAAAGTCATAGGTTCAAGAGAGAGGCAAGACTAGATTCACATAGACTAGCATACTTAGGTTTCATCTCATTTTATTCCATGTCAACATTGGAACTACCGTTTAGATCTAAAAGTAGCTAGAACTTACAAAGCGTGGCTAGTGAATTACGAGCAAGAATCGTCATAGAATCGTTGTAGAAGCTCTAGGAATGATGTAGCAACACTAGAAGCCTTGAGAATATAAGTAGCTCCTTTGATTTGATGTAGAAAGCTTGCTCCTTTAACTTGAATCAAGTTTGCATGCTTAGGCCTTTGAAGATGAAGATGGAAGCCATGATCAAGAGACATTTGGGCAGCACTTTGTTGTTAGGGTGGTTTTTAGTGATTTAGGTTAGATCTTATGGTGTTTTTATAGAAGTAGGAGCTAGTTTAGGCCCTTAGATTAACCCTAGTTTAGATCTGAACCACTGAAAATCGTCACAGGTGAACCAACCAGACCACACAAGCAAGCAGGTGCACCAGACTAACCTGGCCCGACCAGGGAGGTCGACCCCCAGGTCGACACCCAGGTCGACTGGGCAGTCGACCTGGTCCCTGGGGGGTCGACTCCCCAGTCGACCTGGGGTTGGGCGGGAAATCTTCCCGCCCAGTCTGTTTTGGCCAAATTCGAATTTTGAAAGTCAGTTTTCGTTTTCTGATTTTTCGTGAAACTTCTAGAGGCCATATCTCGGTCATATAGACTCCGATTTACGAAATTTCGGACTCGCTTCCAACCAGAATTCCGAGACAAACGCAACGGCGCAACCCGTTTCGCTTGATTCTTAATTTATAATTTAATTCTGCCCTGATTTCTTGTTTTAACATGTTATAAAATTCGGGTTGTTACAGACCCTATGTAACAAGCTCAAAGCAGTTGGCCATATCATTTCATACAGTGAATAAATTTTAACATTGACAAATGGTCTTGATGAAGAATATGAGTCTCTTGTGACCTATATAGCTACATAGCCTATTTTACCAGACATTCAAACAGTATATTCAGCATTGCTAGCCCACGAAGGCAGGGTGGATCAAAGAAAAGCTATTCAAAGTGAATTCAGCATAAATCTGGCATCTAATTCTAGAAATATTAACCTATCAAGAAGCGTACCTGGTTATGGCAGAGGCAACCAGCAAGGACCAAGAGGCAAACCCAGTCAAAGAGCCAGAGGAAGGGGCAGATCAAACAACACAAATAGAGTAAAATGTCAGATATGCGACAAACCAGGACACACAGCAAGCATGTGTTATTTCAGGTTTAACACTGATGTCAACAATGTTCAACAAGGCCAAGGTGGCCAGAGAGGCATGAATGCAAATATGGCACAAGCCAATTACCAAGGGAGAACAAATTCAGAGGGTTCTACATCTCAAGCTAGTGGCAGTGATGATAACACAAAAACTGACGACATAAATACTGAAGATTGGTTCCCAGACTCAGGGGCTACCAATCACTTAACTAACAACCTTCAGAATTTGAATCTTGGTAACAAAAACTATACAGGTGCACAAGTTATACATACTTGCAATGGTGGAACTATGAATATATCTCATATTGGGGCAGGATACATACAGGGAAAAAGAAAACTGTTTCTTAATGACATTCTTAGGGTCCCCACTGTTAAGAAAAACCTGATTAGTGTATCCCAATTCACTAATGATAATAAGGTATATTTTGAGTTTCACCCCCAATATTGCTTAATTAGAGATTTGCTAAGCAAGGACATATTATTACAGGGTAGGCTGAGTAATGGTCTATACAGATTCAACAACTTGCAATCAAGATTGGGTAAAGAAGACAACACATGGTGTTGCAATGCTAACATTCAAATTAGCAATGTTAATGAGAATGATTCTGACAATTCTGAGAGTAACAATTGTATTCTAAATGATCTTAATACATGGCATTGTAAACTTGGACATCCTAGTTATGACATTGTAATGCAAATATTAAAAGACAATAATATTACTTTCAAAAACTCACTTGTCCCAACTATTTGCTCACATTGTCAACTTGGTAAAAGCCATAAATTACCATTTGGAAAATCTGAAACTGTGTACTCTAATCCTCTTGAATTAGTTACAACAACTTATGGGGTCCTGCACCATTATGTTCGAGATAGGGACATAGGTACTATCTATCAATTGTTGATGCTTATACCAAGTACACATGGATTTTTTTCCTCAAAGCCAAATCAGATACATACAGTGTAATGTTACAGTTTATGAACTTTATTGAATAACAGTTAAACGACAACATTAAAACTGTACAAATAGATGGGGGTAGTGAATTTTTACCTCTCAAGCATGTGTTCAGTCAAAAAGGCATCACTCACAGAACCAATTGCCCATACACATCAGAACAAAATGGCATTGTGGAAAGAAAACATAGACACATTGTTGAAACATGACTAACATTGTTGTCTGCGTCCTCTTTACCTTTGAAATACTGGACTGAGGCATTTAACACAAGTGATTATTTGATCAACAGGATGCCAACTAAAGTTCTACATCACAAATGTCCTCATAAAATTCTGTTTGAAAAGAAACCAGATTACAGATTCATGAGAACATTTGGATGCTTGTGTTTTCCATGCCTCAGACCTTACAACAACCACAAGCTTTCCTTAAGATCAATCCCTTGTACTTTTTTGGGTTATTCAGACAACCAAAAAGGGTACAAGTACTTAGATGAGAAAGGAAAGTTTTTTATATCCAGACATGTTGTTTTTAATGAACAGGTGTTTCCCTTTGCAGAAAAGAAAAACAAAGGTAAAGCAAGTGATGTTCAATCTAAAACCACTATGGGAACTATTCCTACATTAACTGAAAACACCAGGCAACATGAGAACAATGTGACACCTGAGATGACTGTGGCAACTCCCACTGTCTCCAGCACCAGGTCTGGGTACAGCACAAGTGAGCACTTAAGCTAAGATGACAACCCACATCAAAGTTATGGAAGTGACAACAACAACAACAGCAACCAGGACCAGGGTAGTGAAGATGACTCACCAGACACAGAGAGAGACGAGGATAATGTTCCTAGACAGCCATCTGGGCATCATATGACAACAAGAGCCAAAAGTGGCATCTTTAAACCAAAAGTCTACAATGCAACTACAGAGGATGCAGACACTATTGAACCACTCACATATGAAGAGGCAATCAAACATGAATCCTGGCACAAGGCCATGAATGAGGAATATGAAGCATTGACAAGAAACAAAACATGGGACCTTGTCAATACACCAAAAGGTCAAAACATTGTGGGATGTAAGTGGACTTATAAATTGAAGAAAGATGCTGAAGGGAATATAATCAAACACAAAGCTAGGCTGGTTGCAAGAGGTTTTTCTCAACAATATGGATTTGATTTTAATGAGACCTTTTCCCCTGTAGTTAAACCTACAACCATAAGGGTTGTTCTAACCATAGCTATTTAGAATGGATGGGATATAAGACAATTGGATGTATGTAATGCATTTCTGAATGGAGAATTACAGGAATAGGTCTACATGCAGCAGCCAAAGGGTTTTGAATGCAGAGGCAAAGAAAATCATGTTTGTCAATTAAACAAAGCCATTTATGGTCTGAAATAAGCCTCAAGAGCTTGGTATGTCAAATTAAAAAATACCCTGGCAGACATGGGTTACACAGCCACAAAATCAGACAAATTCTTTATACATCAGAATCCATAATCAAAAACATGTATACATACTTGTCTATGTTGATGACATTCTCATAACAGGAAATGACAGCACAGAGATCAACAGGATCATATTGCATCTAAATAAAACCTTTGCTATAAGGGACATGGGAGAGGTGGACTATTTCCTAGGCATTCAAGTTCAAAGAAAGTCAAATTCAGAAATTTTCTTGTCTCAAAGAAAATACATATGTGAGATTCTCAGAAGAGCTAATATGGACCAAGCCAAACCTATTTCTACCCCTTGACAAGCAATCTAAGATTATCCAAACACAGGGGTGAGAGCATAGACAACAGCAAACAATACAGAAGTATCGTTGGAGCATTACAATACCTAACTATCACAAGACCTGAAATCTGTTTTAGCGTAAATAAGGTCTGTCAGTTCATGGCTAACCCTTTAAGTGAACATTGGAAGGCTGTCAAGAGAATTTTACGCTATTTACGAGGAACTATGCACTATGGAATAACAATTAAAGCAGGAAAAGACATGAAATTGAGTTCTTACAGTGATGCAGACTGGACCAACGACCCAGATGACCAGAGATCCACTTCTGGCTATTGTTTGTTCATGGGATCAAATCCAGTCTCGTGGTGCACTAAGAAGCAGCCTACTGTCTCTAGATCGAGCATCAAGGCAGAGTACAGAGCGATTGCATCGGCTACAGCTGAAATTATTTGGGTTGAAACCCTAATCAAAGAATTAGGGTTTCCGTCCATAAGGAAACCAGTGCTCTGATGTGACAATAAAAGTACCATCGCCTTGTCTAACAATCCTGTACAACACTCGAGGATGAAACACATAGAGATTGATCTCCACTTCATCAGAGAGCGAACGGAAACTGGAAAACTTGCGATCAAACACGTGCCAGCTTTCTATCAAACAACAGACATCTTTACTAAAGCATTATCAAGGAACAACTTCGAGAGATTGAGATGTGAGCTGAAGGTATTCGGTGGCGGCGCAGAGATGAAGACAATAAAACCCTAGATCGGTTTGAGGGGGCATGTTAAAACATATGGACTAACGCGATACAAATCGATCCCTTAACCGCTTGAGCCACATGGGCTTCTATTATGTAACATATCATTGGGCCTTGATGTTCAGCCCACTCTTTGTTTCTCCGCTATATATATTGATAGCGTGAGTTATGTATATGATTACAAAATTATTCAATACAAAAGATTATCTGTTACTACATCACAAATATACATAAATCTTTTACATCGACTGCTTAAAGGCATTGGTATTTGGAGTGATACAGCCTACCTATGCATACAGCAACAGTTCGATGACATCAGTTTTTATTTTCTATAGGATCATAACCAGATAAAGAGGTGTTAGCCTACTTTGTGAATTAGGCAACGCAAAGTCGAGATGTCAAGCGTTGAAGAACGTTTCTTCTTAGAAAGCATCGGGTCGGATCGGAGAGCTACCACTAGTCGGATAGGAGAGCTGCTCCTAGTCGGAACGGAGGGCTACTACCAGTTCGGAACGGAGCAAAGCAAAATGGATGAGGACTCGGTTTCAGCTCAGGTCGGGTCGGATCGGATGCCCCGATCCGAACCCCTTCTACACGCTCCTCCGAACCGAACCCATATTCCATATCACTTCCCCCCACGATCGCCTGACTATTCGGAGCAGTTATGACCGTTTCCTACCCACGATGACTACTTCTCTGATGCGTTGTCAGCACTGGAATCCATCCGAGCCCGAGTATGATGGGATGAAAGACACGTGGCTCCGAACCGGGCTGAATCTGAGTGAATTTCCACCAATAAATACCCCGTCAAGAAACAGAAAAAGGGATCTTCTTTTTGGCACTTTGAGAGTAAAAACCCTTCCAAAAGACCAAATTCCAGCATTCCCAGATAATCCAAATCATCATTCAACATTTGTTTTGAGACAATTGAGTGAATATACATGAGTTGTGAGTGAAATTGAGTGAATTTCTCATTGTAATTGCATCTATATCATCGAGAATAGTGATTATAAAGTGGACGTAGGCTTTTCAACGCCGAACCACTATAAATTCTGTGTCTCCATTTTACTTTTGATCTTATTTTATTTCGATTTCAGTCAATTTGGGTGTTAGAACCACTTTTTGGTCTAACATTTTGGTGCTTTCACTGAGAAACATTTGAATTCTCTGTTTTTCCGGGTTATCGTTCTACTTTTTGGACCGTTGAGTTCAAAGAAGTTAATCCTCAAATTTCGACGCTCTTGAATACTTGTTGATTGATTGTTGAAGAACTATGGCCAAAGGAAAAGGCAAGGAAGTTCAAACTAGTCGAGAGAATGGAGTTGGTGAAGATCAGCAAAACACAGTTGTGACAAGGTCTCGTGGGCAGAGCTCGGGAGTGGATCGGACAGATACAGGAAATCCAAACCGCACTCAAGGAGAAAGCTTCGATCCGATCCGAGTAGGAGAATCTGAAGCAGTGCACTCCCCTAACCTGAACCGACCCGAGCAAATCGCACTGCACCAACCCGAACAAGCTTCCCAGCTCCGACCCGAACAAGTCTCCCAGCTCCGACCCGACCTGATTACCCAGCTCCGATCCGATCCGTCGCTTGGTGATGTTGGAACCTCTACTCGAGCCCCTCCAAATGCTCTGACTCCAGCCACCAGGGTCAATGATCAGGTCAATCCATCTGCACCTATCACTCAAGGAGATTTTTCGCGCCTACTTGACATGCTTGAGAGTACTAGGGAGGCTATGAAAATCCACGAGCGCACCAATCTCATGATGCAGGAAAACATGAGAATCATGAGTAGGGAGATTAACGAACTCCGCAGACAGAGAACTCCATCTCCAGTTCACCACACCCCGACGGATCAGTCTTCTTCTTCTGAGGAAGAACGACCCCATGAAAGAAGGCCGCTCGAACGACCTCAGAATTTGGAGCAGCTGACATTCAGATCTTTGGGGTCCCGCGAGGACGCTGCACGGGTATTAGGACCCAATGATCCGAGCTTAAGAGAGCCTATGTTGTTACCAATGCGGGGATCCCACGTATTACCCAGAGACCCTAATCTCACCAATCCCACTCAGGGACAAATGCTCCAGCCCCTTCCTCTCGAGATCGACCGGGAGCATAGGGAACAAAGCAGAGCAGAAGCGGCTCGAAGAAGGAGGGCGTCCCCTGAACAGGAACCCAGAGGAAACCCGAACATCAGAAGGAGGGCGTCCCCTGATCATGAGCCTAGAAGGAACCCGAATATCAGAGCCAGGGAGCCTGAACGGCCCTTAACCAATGCTGACGTATGGGCTATGGTACGCCAGATCATGCCTAAAAGCCGGAATTACACCAATGAAGATTATGGCATTGAGCGAAGCCATACTCCTTTTACTGATGACATCCTCAACTTTTAGTTTCCCCGACATTTTAACCTGCAGCAGATGGACAAGTACAGTGGGAGAACCGATCCGGGACAGCATTTGATGCGATATGCATGGCTCATGAATGTTGCTACTGCCCCTGGTGCAGTGAAGTGTAAAGCCTTCCCGATCTATTTAGAAGACGTGGCGCTGTTATGGTTTACCCGACTCCCTCCTCGGTCGATATCGAATTTTAGGAAATTAAGCGAACGTTTTATGAATCAGTTCCGAATCCATACCCGAAAGTCTAAAAATGTTATTGAATTATCAAGAATTAAACAAGCACCGGGTGAGTCTTTGAAGTCATATCTCGACTGTTTCAACTTAGCTGTGACAGAAGTCAGTGATCCGCATGAGCCCACCATCTTGATGGCTTTGATGGAAGGAGTCGATCCTGATTCCGAGTTTGGAGATTATCTTTCTGGGAAGCCACCTCCCACGAGAGAGTTATTCTATGAAAAGGCCGATATTCACTTAAGACGAGAGGAGGCAAGGGAAAATCGAAAGAGAAAGTCTGGAGCGGCTTCAAAAGAAACTGTTCAGAGTAACATCGCCGTGAAGCAGTCTGGAGAAAGTTCAGGAAAAGTTGAGGTGAATGTAGGAAACAAGAGTGGAAACGACAATAATGGAAACGGGGGCAACAACAACAACCGTAACGTGAATGGTAACAGAAGAAATAGGAATAGAGGAGGTGATCCTAACAAAAGACCCCGGTTCCATACTTATGAGAATTATACACCGCTGAACGACACTCTGGGGAACATTTACTTAGATACATACAATGTTTTGCAATATAAAAGATCACCAGCTCGAGACTCAACGGAGAAAGAAATCGCAACTGGAAAATTTTGTCTACTTCATGGAACTCGTGGGCATTCAATGAATGAATGTCGACATTTGAGAGATTTGATTGAGAAGCTGCTACGCGAAGGAAAATTGGATGAATATAAGGCTGCGCCAAGAGATAGGAGGCAAGGAGAACAGGCCCCAAACCAAATCCAATCTTCTCCCAAGCCTACAGCGCAACAGAAAGGCAAGGGAATTGTTATCAACACCATAGTGGGTGGTCCCCACCCAGCGATTCGCAGTTTTAGAGCAATGGATCAATACGTTAATGCAGCTAAGCACGTAGACGTGGATGAATGCGATGACTTGGAAGATGTCACCCCTGTGAAACAGCAGAAGACAATGTTTGATGACGTGATATTCCGTAGCAGAGATAATACCGGAATCCAGTCACCCACCGACGATCCGTTGGTCATTACCACTACCATTGGACCGACATTGGTTCATAAGGCGTTAGTAGACAATGGAAGCTCTGTTAATATTTTGTTTAAAAAGTCATTCGATTAGATGAAACTTGAGTCCGAAGATTTGAAGCCATGCGAAGGTTGGATTCGAGGCTTCAACGGAGCATCGACAGCTCCGATGGGGTATATAGAATTGCCCGTAACATTAGGGCAAGGGGAACGCCGGAGAGTACGAATGCTTCAGTTCGTAGTGTTGGACGTAGATTCGCCCTACAACACATTTTTGGGAAGGCCTGCCCTTGCAGAGTTCAGGGCTTACATCGCCCCTTGGTGTTTATTGCTTAAATTCCCAACTCAAGCCGGAACAGGAGTAGTGAGAGGAGATCAAGTCTCCAGATGGGCTTGTTATGTTGCCGAGTTAAAGATGTTGGGACTTAACATCGAGAGTAAAGGTGCCTCGCCTCCTCCAAAGGAGGGTTCGGCGTACCAATTAGAGGGATCAGCCCCGAAGGAGTCGCCCAAAGGAACGCCCGAAGACTTGGATCCCAGAAAAGATGAGGAACCAGAAGCTAGAAATGCGACTCCTAACGAAGCGACAGTGGACATACCCATTGACGAAGCTGAGCCAACAAGAGTTTTGAAGATTGGGTCCCAGTTGGATCCACATCGAGCCAAAGAATTAACTGACTTCCTGAAGGCAAACCTGGATGTATTTTCCTGGACCCACGCCGACATGTGTGGGATATCGCCATCCGTCATAAGCCATTCACTAAATATAAACCCAAAACACCCGCCTGTGAAGCAAAAGAGACGTGTGCTGGGCCCAGAGAGGTCGGCAGCTCTGAAAGAAGAAGTGGAGAAGTTGAAACAGAACGGATTTATTAGAGATTCGACATATCCTGACTGGATATTGAATCCCGTCCTAGTAAAGAAGCCAAACGGAAAGTGGCGGACTTGCATTGATTTTTCAGACTTGAACAAAGCTTGCCCGAAAGATAGCTTCCCACTCCCCAGAATTGACCAGCTTGTAGACTCGACAGCAGGACACGAACTTCTTTCTTTCATGGACGCATATTCCGGGTACAACCAGATTCCTATGCACGTGCCAGATCAAGAACATACGAGTTTTATTACAAATTTGGGGTTGTATTGTTATGTGGTCATGCCGTTCGGATTGAAAAACGCTGGAGCCATTTATCAACGCTCGGTGAACATGATGTTTTATAACCAAATAGGGAAGACTATGGAAGTTTATGTGGATGATATGCTTGTCAAATCGAAACAGTCCTCCAGCCATACACAAGACTTGGCAGAAATGTTCGGTATCCTGCGGAAGTACCGGATGAAGTTGAATCCTTTGAAATGTTCATTTGGAGTGGCATCGGGAAAATTTCTAGGCTTCATTGTGAGCTCTCGAGGAATTGAAATCAATCCCAACCAAATAGCAGCAATAAGAAACATTGAAGAACCGAGGAGAATTAAAGATGTCCAAAGCCTTGCGGGAAATTAGCCACGTTGAGTAGATTTATCTCCAAAGCAACGGACAAATGCGTCCCATTTTTTGACTTGATTAAAAGGGGAAAGAAGAACTTCGAATGGACTCCGGACTGTGTTGAGGCCTTTCGAAATTTATTGGAATTGGTAGAAAAACCACCGATTTTGTCAAAGCCAGTGGATCACGAAGAGTTATTTGTTTACTTAGCGATTTCGGCTCACGCTGTTAGCACAGCCTTGGTCCGAGAAGAAGACAAAGTGCAAAGGCCGGTGTATTATGTAAGAAAGAAATTGGCAGCTGTAGAACGCAACTACCCAAGGATTGAGAAGCTCGCTTACAGTCTCCTATTCGCCTCCCGAAAACTTCGTCATTATTTCCAAGCTCACCCAATAACCATATACACTGACCAGCCTCTGAGGCAGGTATTGCAGATACCCGAAGCATCGGGGCGTTTGATCAAATGGAATATTGAATTAAGTCAGTTTGATTTAAATTTTCAGCCGCGAAGGTCGATCAGGGGGCAAGCTCTGGCTGACTTTATAGCAGAGTTCACAATCCCAGAGGAGGAAATAATCGATGACAAAGTGGTCAAGTCAGAGGACAAGTTAAAATTAGATCCATGGAAGCTGTACACAGACGGAGCCAAGAACGACCGAAGGTCCGGAGCTGGAATCGTCTTGGTTACTCCTGAGGGACGGTCGTTATATTACGCTCTACGGTTAGAATTTTCGGCGACTAATAATGACTCTGAATATGAAGCCCTGATTGTCGGGCTGAAACTTGCTAAAGAACTCGGAGTAAAGACATTGGACATATTTCGCGACTCCAAAATAGTTGTTTGCCAAGTGCGAAAGGAGTTTGTGGCTCGGGGACCTTGACTTATCGCCTAACTCGGGAAAGTGGAAAAGCTGTTGAGTAACCTGGAACGGTATAACAAAACGCATATCCCAAGAGCCGAAAACCATAAGGCAGACAGGCTAGCAAAGCTAGCTAGTTCCGACAACCCGGAAGAGACCGAAATAATTCCAATTGAAACATTGGAATCGCCAAGCTTTGAGTCGATGGAAATTGAATTCACTTTCGAAGCAGAACCGGAGAAGGAGTCATGGATGACCCCAATTAAGAATTTCCTTAAGAATGGGATACTCCCATCAAAGAAGAGTGAGAGACGGGCTATAGTTCGCAAGGCCACCAGATACATCCTTCAAGATGATACTCTTTATAGACAAGGATTTTCTATGCCCCTGTTACGATGTATAGCACACAACGACATCAAACGTGTACTAAGAGAAGTACACGAAGGTGAGTGTGGAGATCATACAGGAGGTCAGACTTTAGCAAAAAAGATATTGCGGTATGGATACTTCTGGCCCACAATTAATAAAGATGCAGCTGATTATTCACGACGCTGCGACAAGTGCCAGAGATTCGCCAAAATCCCCGGAGCACCGCCAACCCAACTCAAATTGATGGTGAGTCCTTGGCCTTTTTCCACGTGGGGAATTGATATCATCGGAGTTCTACCAATTGCTAAAGGAGGAGCGAAATATGCGATAGTCACTGTGGACTATTTCACGAAGTGGGTGGACGCTGAGCCCCTAACCAAAATCACGGTGAGAAAGGTGATAAGTTTCGTGGTTAGAAATATTATATGCCGATTCGGGATCCCAAGGACCATCATAACTGATAACGGAACCCAGTTCGATGGTGCCGAATTCAGAAATTTCTGCCAGAAATATAAGATCGACAAACGGTACACGGCGGTTGCTTATCCGCAGTCGAATGGGCAAGTAGAAGCAATAAACAAAGTCATAAAATCCATCCTCAAGAAACTGTTAGAACGCGCAAAGGCAAAATGGGTTGACGAATTGCCCTTAGCTTTGTGGGCATATCGGACAACGTTTAAGACAGCTACTGATCATACCCCTTTCTCTCTCTCATTTGGTTCAGAAGCAGTAATTCCAGTAGAGCTTGAGGTTCCCTCCCACAGGGTGACATATTATAACCCGATGACGAATCGGGCACTCTTACTCGAATCTCTTGATGAAATCGAAGAAAAAAGGAACAAAGCAGATTTGCGTGCGTCAAGACATCGACGTCAGATGGCACGCTATTATGACAAAAAAGTTCGTCTTAGGACTTTTGAACCAGGAGATTTGGTGCTAAAGAGAGTCTTTCCATCCCTTCCTCACCTCGGTCCAAAGTGGGAAGGACCCTTTGTCATCCAACGAAAACTTGAAACAGGAACCTTCAAGTTAACGACCGTAGATGGCGAAGTGGTACCTAGGGCATGGAATGCCCAACACTTGATGCGATATTTGAATTAGAAATGTTGTACTCTTTGCTGTTTTTCTTATGAACTCTGTAAAAAGGCACGACTTGCCTTAGAAAAGTCTGTTGATATGAATAAAGAACTATAAAGTGGATGTAGGCTACGACTTAGCCGAACCACTATAAAAATATCGTGTGTCAATTATTTTCCTGCATTATATATACCTTCACCTATTATTCTGTTGCAATTATGGAATATAAGATGATTTAAAACCTGAAAGGTTGAAAACAGTTTATACGCAGGAAAAAGCACAACGACTGTTTGTGCGATAAGACATAAAAGAATGGGAAGACGACATTCTTAACTCTAACTCTCGAGAATTGCGAGAGAGTATAAAGGACGGGAAGACGACGTCCTCTGAGGCGTGAAGGTGCACCCAGATAAGAGACCGCCTCAGTAAGAACTCTAACTTGAGTATAAGACAGGAGAGTATAAAAAATGCCATAAAAAACGACAGGCATTAACGACATAGAGAATGTAACCCCGTCGGAGAATCGGGGACATTCAGACTACTTGATTAAATCTTGAATAGTTTTTCAAGATTGACTGGGGGCATATATGTACACACATATTTCCCCCCACCATAACTTCATTACACACTTATAGTGGGACATGCATTGAAATATAAGTGCAAAACTGATAACTGACAGTCATTGCAGAAAACGAATTATTTTTTATTTACAAATGAATGAATTTGTATAGGAAAACAGACAAAAAGAAAGTGCATGGGCCACTCTTGCGACAACAGTTATGGGTCAATCAAATGCTAAATTAACACAAGACATCCCACTATTTAGACTTCGAAGGAGGCTTGGACTTCTTAGCAGCCTTCTCAGCATCTCTCGCCTCTTTTTCGGCCTCCGTCAACATGCGCTTTGACTTTTTCTTTCCTGAAGCTGAAGTGCTGGAATCAGTTGACTTCTTCCCGGAGGGCGGAGCGCTGGAATAAAGAGAAGACTTTTTAGCAAGTTCCTCTGTAATAGATCTAGTTGAAAGCTTAACGGCTAACCTTGATCCCGCATCCACTACTGTGAGGGGCTTAAGGCTTTCAGGGTCTAAGTCTTCAGATTTAAGTTGCATGCGTTTATCTTGGTCAGCTTTCAGTGCAGCTAAAGTAACATCATCAACGCTCTTCGACTCCCCGACTATTGCCACCTCAGGATCTTCCTCATGTCCCCCGTCGCCACCATCGTCCTTTAAGGCATCTATCATTTCGTCGTCATGGGGAGTGTCAGCCTTAGACGGTTCATTTCCTTCTCCCGAATCTATAGGGACAGTCTTGTCTTTTCCCACTTTAACCTTCTCCGTAGGCTCTGCTCTAGAGGCGGTGCCCTGAGACACATCTGTCTTTTCGGACGGTTCAATACCTACAGAGTGAGAAGCAACAGTTATCAACTCAGGAGAAAATAATGGGTTTTTCATCGATTGCTCGATCATGTGACGAAAGGTAGAGATAGCCTTGACGAATTTAGGTGAAAATGTAGAGATACCTTCCGAAGACTTCTCGACTGGAGTGACTGCTGTCTCCGATGCCGTTTCGGGTATGGGGGATAAAAGAGTTGTCCGAGGGATCCCTGGGTTTTCAGGATCATATCCCTCTACTTCAGAAGTTGCAGAGGCAGTAGAGGAAGAACCAGCCTCGGGAACGTTCTTTTGCTTAGCCCTCCGCCTCTCTTCATCCATAACAGCAGCAATGAGGCGGCGCCCTTCGGCTAGGCGTTCTGGTTCATCATCTCGTAAATATTTCTCCATCAGCTTGTCCTCATCAATGGAATCTACCTCGAGCTCCTCTTTCTCCCATTCAACGATCTGACTCCATAGTTGGACCAGGGTAGATGGATAATCTTCAATCCAAGAAATGTTTCGGCGGCGGATGATATGCGCAAAGAATTCAATCATTAATTCGCCGAAACCCTGTACCTCTCCCTTAGCCTCCGACAGTTGTTTGCGGGCCTCTTCAGCAGACTTGATAGCACATTCGACGTTACCCTCCGCTAGGGCAGCCCTGTTCTCCGCCTCCGCTAGCTTAGAAGCCAAGTCAGCATTTTTCTTTTCCAATTCAGCTTTCTTCCTCGCTAACTCGGCCTTCTCCCGTTCAAGGTTAGCGTAAGCGAGTCGCGTTTTGGCAGCATCTGACTTGGCATCTTCGGCTTGTTTCTTCAATTCCGAACGCTCTTGGGTATGGGATTCAAGCAAATCATGGTAACGTTTTTGCATATCTTCAAATTGCTGTTTGAAGCTAGTAGCATCCCGTTGAGCAACAACAAGCTGGGCCTGTGTATCCTCTAAGTCTTTTCCTAGATTCTTTAAGGCCTTTGCATCGTCTTCTGCGGTTTTTTGCATCGAGTCAGCATTCGTGATTAAAGTACGGATGATTCTGGAAACACTGCGCGAATACTTGAACATTTCTGAATACTGTTTCTCGACCGCATCTATCTTTGCTTTGGCCTCATCTGCCCACCTCGAAGAAATAGGCTCAAGCGCAGGTAAAAAAGTCAAATTTTCGAAATAATGTTCAGGAAATTGCTCCTCCAGATACGCCTGTTTAACTGCAGTTTTAGCATCTAGCGGTGGAGGGGCGGGGATTGTCAGCCCAGTATCCCTATGCGTGGAGGGTTCAATGGCCTCTTTATCCGTTCTAGGCCGTTTAGCGGGAACCTTATGCTTGCTTCGTGATTCGGTATCTTTTGGCGGACTCCTCTCCCTGCTACGCTTTTCTTGAGAAGAGGTTGATTCTTTTGATTGCGGCTTGTCCTCTTCCCGACGACCTTGGTAACCTTTATATCGTTCTGGGTCTGTCCGGACAGGAGAGCGAGAACGCGATGTTTGCGAACGATAAGGATCGTAGGGCCTTCTATCCTCCATACTGCGATCTTCACGGCGATCATGCTCAGTATCATAAGGCGGATTAGGCATGCTGCGGCGGAGTTTCCTGATATCATAGTAAGATCGGGACATCGTGCCTGCACAACAAGACAAATGAAATTCAGGATCAATATTTTCACAAAGAGAAGGATGCTGTGAGTTGTGGTGCTATTGTGTAAAGTGCGTCCTAAGTGGTGTTTTCCCCCCGACAAACCCGAGTCCGAAGCTAGACTAGTACGAGCGGGCTCTTTGGCCTTAGCAGGAGTGGTCTCTTCGGAAGAAGTGAAAACTAGAGGATTCTTCCTAAAATCCTCTGAAGTGTAAATAGTTTCAGGTAAATGGAGATCCCCCAAACCCTGGAATAGTGGGTCATCGGTACTAGGGACATCTCCCTCAGAAGCATCAATCGACGACTCTTTGGAAGACGTTGACCTTTCCAGAGAAATGGCATCCTCAGGAACAGTATACCCTTCGCGATGCTTTTCGGCCATGTTATCCAATTCATCATCTTGAGTAGAAGATGGAGAGGGTGAAGCCTGAAGAGGCACTGTAGGAGCTCTCGAACTTTCGCCCGTTTCTGGGATTACGTCCACTGGAGAAATATATACATATGGACTCGTCCCGTGACCGATGCTACGGGTAATGGATAGCAACCCATGAAGATGAAGATATTCGTCCTTAAGAACTTCATCAATAGTTAAAAACTTCTGATCACCATTAAGGAGCTGGTGCATCCGATCAAAGAATACTTGGTCCGATATTTGTTTTGGGTTGTCAACTGCAAACAAAAAGAAAAACGAATTAATGCGGTGGCTTGAATGTACAGAGTCGAGATTTAGAAAACCAGTGCTTTACTTGATTTCGTCCACCTCCTAGCACATCCTGGTTGTCTCTTTACATAAAACCATTCCAGCCTAGAGTCCCCAGCTTTACTACTGAATGGTGCTGGAATTATCTTCCTCATAGGGACATACTCGAAGTAACAGAAAGAAGGAGTTTCTCGAGTCCGATGCTTGAAGTTATAGAAGAAGTGAACGTCGTCAAAAGTGAGCTCTATGCCTAAGATCTCACGGTACGCTACATATAAGGTGTATAAGTAAGCATAAGAATTGGGATGCAGTTGCATGGGGGCAATCCGCATTTGTCTTAGAAAATCGACGACGAAAGAAGAAAATGGAGGGATAGCCCCGACCATGCACATCAACCGAGTAATTGCAATATACCCCTCTGGAGGGTTGTGGGGACAGTCAGATTTGGATGGCAACAAGTTATCCCCTTTGGGTATCCCGTATTTTAGTCGTATTCGGATAAGTCTGTCATTGTCGATCGTCGATTCAACAGAATCTTGAGGTGATTCCAATATGACGGCAGACTCAAATTCATCAGGAGCTCGGTCATCGCCAATCCCTCCTTCCTTTTCACAACCTAGGGAAACTCCACCCTCCGAAGACATATTGTCGCTTTCGTGAGTTCCAACCTCGTAGTCTGAGCCCTCGTCATTCCATTCTGGATCCGAGGAAGAAGAAATGTCTTCAAGAGTTATTTTGTTGGATGTCTCCGGAGCATCCTTCTTCTCTGCTAGTCTAGAGGAGCGTCTGGATGTCATGGTCACAAAACTATTGAAGAAGCAATAGCACAAGTTAGAGTAAATTAGCCCGTATCCCCCCCGTGTATGTGTACAAACTAAAGTGTGAGCAGTGTATACAGAAAATGTAAAGTTAATGTTTGAAAGTGCGACGCAAAATCTTGGCAAAGTAATAAGGATCAAGGCAGTTCTTGATGTCCATTTATGTTCGCAGGGCACTATCCTAAATGTCCATTAAGTTGACGATTATGCCAAAAGTTGATTGGGCCAGTTAAACAAGTTTTTACGCATTAAGTTGGACTGCTCTTCGGTTCGGTTCGGGTGCATTCATTGGGATCGGATCGGGGGCGTAGCCCTGCCTTGGACCCGGACAAACATTGAAGCCCAGGAATCAAAATCGGATCGGTTCGGAAGTAGATTCCCCGAACAGTTCGGGTCAGATTAGGCAGTCTTGCCTCGCTCCTCCTCTATTCTACAGTCCGACCCGATCCGGTTAGGTGAGCTCTATTCCCCTCTTCAACTATTTGCCCCGACCCGATCCGGCCTTCTAGATCTCTCTTCCTTTTCTTTTCCTCCATTTTCCATACTTCTCCACCCGAACCGACCCCTTATGTTCTGTATCTTCTTCTTCATCCTCAACTACAATCGAACCCGATCTGATTTTCCAAACTCCATAGGGGGATGAGCATGTATCCTTTCCAACCTCCCAACGCCTCGAGGTGGTGGCGGAGCCAGCAGCGACGACGGCGAGGGAGGAGGAAACCACGGCATCGAGCCATGCGATGAATATGCTCAATTTGCTCGAATTAACCATAAAATCTTGGTTAGAGACAGTTACAACGATAGGATTCAAAGTTTAATGACTACCTATGTGTTTGTTTCAAGAATCGAAGCAAGAATTTCGAGATTCTTTGAAGATTAGGGTTCGGTATGAAAAGTAGAAAACGAGAATGATGAAAGAGGAAGAAGAAAGCAGGCGAATGACAGGTATATATATATATATGTATTAGTGTTGACCCCTCGTATTCCTGCCCTGTTTTCTCGCTCGGACCGGATCAGGAGTCCAGCATCACAGTCTGGCCTGCTAGCCCAATACGAAGCAGGAAAAGAAAAGAAGTCGTTCGGGTCGGAGCTCGAACCGAACAGAATATCGTATGATAACTTGGCATATGAATTAAACTAAAATTCGAAGAGAAAGATGAAAGCACAAGGAAAATCAGAAAGAAGATTGCCAGGAAGGCGCTGTGCAACGACAATCAAAGCATGCTCCGTTTCCAACAGAAGCATCCTTTGAAGGGGCAAAATGTTAGCCTACTTTTTGAATTAGGCAACGCAAAGTCGAGATGTCAAGCGTTGAAGAACGTTTTTTCTTAGAAAGCATCGGGTCGGATCGGAGAGCTACCACTAGTCGGATAGGAGAGCTGCTGCCAGTCGGAACGGAGGGCTACTACCAGTTCGGAACGGAGCAAAGCAAAATGGATGAGGACTCGGTTTCAGCTCAGGTCGGGTCGGATCGGATGCCCCGATCCGAACCCCTTCTACATGCTCCTCCGAACCGAACCCATATTCCATATCACTTCCCCCCACGATCGTCTGACTATTCGGAGCGGTTATGACCATTTCCTACCCACGATGACTACTTCTCTGATGCGCTGTCAGCACTGGAATCCATCCGAGCCCGAGTATGATGGGATGAAAGACACGTGGCTCCGAACCGGGCTGAATCTGAGTGAATTTCCACCTATAAATACCCCGTCAAGAAACAGAAAAAGGGATCTTCTTTTTGGCACTTTAAGAGTAAAACCCTTTCAAAAGACCAAATTCCAGCATTCCCAGATAATCCAAATCATCATTCAACATTTGTTTTGAGACAATTGAGTGAATGTACATGAGTTGTGAGTGAAATTGAGTGAATTTCTCATTGTAATTGCATCTATATCATCGAGAATGGTGATTATAAAGTGGACGTAGGCTTTTCAACGCCGAACCACTATAAATTTTTTGTCTTCATTTTACTTTTGATCTTATTTTATTTCGATTTCAGTCAATTTGGGTGTTAGAACCACTTTTTGGTCTAACAAGAGGAAAACGAAGATGTATTTACTAATATTCATGTCTGTTGATTTTTCCTCTTTTGACAAGCATTGGTATCTTTGATTCTTCCACCTCCTCTTTTATCCTTCTCTTTTAACATACCTTATGCAATTCTCCTTACTGTGTCCAATTGCAGATGTAATCATTTTTTTATATGTTCAAGAGGCTCTGCGTTACAAAAAAGGAAAAAAATGAAGAAAAAAAAAATGAAAAAAATGGATATAGTACTTAGGTACTGTAGTAGTGTTGCTTTATGTAAGGTTTAGTGATGGCGTTGGTATGGCTGCATGAGTTTTTGTACTGGTTAAATGTTTAAGAAAGCTAAAAATAAGAAAAGTATTAACATGCGATGACTCATATTTTAACGCATAAAAATAAAAATAAATATTAAAATGCGATGATCTATCGTTTAACGTGCGAGACATGCATCGTAATTTTATTAACGTGCGACAACAAAGTAAATTTTTAACTTGCGAACTTTGACAAAATATTCAGGATGCGTACAGCTTTAAAAAGTGAAGGATGACAATATTTTAAAATTGTAAAGGTTTCCTCTTTAATTCTGGGTTAGATTTTACTTAAAAAATGATTTATTTAAACATTTTTACGAGATTTCAAAAGAAAGAAAAACAAAGTAGCCTATTTCCGGAAGTGCTCTTGTAAAGTCTTGTTTTTTGAACGTTCTATCTCGTTTTTGGCTTCGCATAGTTCCATTTTGAAAGAACTCCGAATTATTCTTTCTGCTAGATATATTTGTTTTTCCATTGTTTGTGAAGCAAGAAGCGATTGATCGGATGGGAAGCTGCTAAACTTCAAAAACAAATAATATTTTAATAAAAAAAATGTGATTTCAGTGTGAAATCAGCGATCATATTGAACATATGTTACGGTTATTTTAATGTATTGATTGGTTATTGCATATCTTGGTCGGTTATTATTGCATATATTGAATAGCTGATATTCTCAGTCACATGTATTATATGATATCATCAAACATTGAGGCTTTGGAGATTTGAATAATAAATGACATACAAATGGTCATTTCTAATACCTGATCGTTTATGCACCTTTATCTCACGTGCCTAAATACTTATACAAGTGAGATGGTGATGATTTAAGAGCAAGTGTAGAAATTTTAATATTACTCTGTTTACCTGTTAATAGGGGTGAACATTTGGATGGTTTGATTTATCCGATGATGAAAATTGTTAAATCAAACTAAAACTAATCAAAAGTAAAACCAAACCAAACCGACCAAATTAAGTTTGGTTGGTTTGGTTGGTTATCCGATTAAACCGAACTACAAATATTTTAGACTTTATGCTTGTAATATTAACTATAATTTGAAGTTTTTTAATAAACATATGATTTAAATAGTATTATTTATGACTCGTATGTTTTTCAAAAGTAATTTTGACACATTCGTGACAACTAAAATTTACTTGAATAACTAAACTAACCTAATATATTTATTATTACATCGATAATTTTAAAGATATAATAAAAGTTCAGTTAATTTGGTTAAACCGATAACCGAACTAAATATTTTTCCTAATCGATTACAAGCAAATCTAATTTCAAAACCAAACCAAACCGACCAAATTAAATTGGTTTGGTTGGTTTATTTTGTTTAACCAAATAATGCTCAATCCTACCTGTTAAATACCTTTGGATGACTATGAATTATTGCTTCCAAATGCTAACATCACCATGCCATAATCCAATAAACAATATTTTTGCAAATTAGCATTAGATTTTGGTGCAATTTATATTCTATAATCGTCTGTTATAACTTGTAGCATGTTCCATCAATAGTAATCAGTCGTTATGTCTGCTTGTTTTAAATGAATGAATTCACCTCAGTAGAAGGAAATGCCCTAATTTTGCTTATGTAACGTACATTTTCTATTGCATCCAAACTTCCCAATTCCTCCATGGAAGCCAACTTTAATATTTGTCTTTTGGTGCTTCCAATGCCACTTAATTGTCCATGTCTAATGTTATCATTGGAATATAGTGATTTTCACTATATTCGCAACAAAGGAATTTTCTTTCTTTTCCAGATGTTGTAAAATTTAATGGTCGGTTTTCTAACATTTATGGTTATACTGAATATATGTATTCAAATTATTGACATCACGTGAACAAACAAACAAGTAAAATGATGGATCCAAATTTTCTAGAAAGAGAAATAGCACGTCCTGTTAACTGGTTTTAGGTTAATACTTAATACTAGTGTAGCTCATTCTATGATATTTCGAAACATTTTGATACTACGTGCTGTAGTTTCTTCTGAATACGTTCTTCCTCCCTCCCCATCTTCTCCTCTTCTTTATTCAAAGCGTCAGCGAAGAAAAAAAAGGCAAAAACCTGTTGCAACCCATGAAAACACTTCCACTCGCCTCTGCCACCACCGCCTGTGCTCACCGGCTCCGCACCCTTGCATCGCGAGTCCCGAACATGATTCAGTACAGGACTAAGTGGTATCAATAGTACTTGCTCCGGTATCGAAAAATAAGTTGTTGTGTTAGTTACATGTTTCAGATCACTTGGTATCGGTATCACTTCTGCTCCGGTATCGGTATCGATGATACTCTGTTTCATTAGAGTGCTTTTTCGACTCCAGTAGTGATAATCTGTTTCGGCTAAAGTGGTTTCGATGCAGGCTCAAGTGGACTTCTTCACATTTCCTGTTTTGGTTTTGGTGTTACTGTTATTTCTGTACTTTTGTTTCGGTTTCGTGTATCTTGTATGTTTGTGCCGATTTCGGTGTACTGTTATCGATGTCGGTCTCAATACACTATAAATAGGTGGTTGTAAATATGAACAAGTTAGTTCATTCAGTAATCAAATTTGGCTTTCGCCATTGTTGGAAGTTACAACTGTTCCTTCCCCAACTTCGGCATTCGATTGTTGATCAACGAATTGGAAGACCAAGTTTTCCGGCATCATCTCGATCAACATAAAATTGGTGTTATCTCAAGCTCATCTTTAATTTTATCGAGATTAACGAGTTTGAATTTCCATTCCAATATTTTTAAGATCAGTGGAATTGGCGATTTACTTGGTATCGTCACTAATTTATATTGTGTTGCTGCAATTAATTGGTCAACTTCCGGCATCATCTCGATCAACGAAAATTGGCGATTGTAACGGTTTCTTCTATAATTTGAATTTGTTGTTGTACCGCTGCGTCAGTTGGTATCAGAGTCAGGTTCTTCATCATTGCAAATCAGAAATGCCACCGAGACGAGCTAAACGAAATCGAAATGTGGAGGGGGTTTATGGACAGGAAGATGAAACTCAGATGGAGCAAAGATTTAACGCAAGACTTGGTAAAGGTATTGGGCATCTTGAGAGAATTATCTTAGATATGAATCGAAATCAAGGGAATAAGACCGCCCCTGTGTCAGAAAGTATGTTTGGTGAAGACGAAGGTAATGGAAACTCTCGATTCAAGTATCAGGAAGATACGAGATCGAAAATTCAAACATAGGTGATGGATAGGCAGTGGAAAACTGGAATGAGAACAGAAATTCCAAAATTTAAGGGAGGTATGCAAGCTGAAGAATTCCTAGATTGGATTTCCACAGTCGAAGAAATCCTGGAGTATAAAGTTGTACCGGAAAATCATTGAGTCCAATTGATTGCTACTAGACTGAGGGGTAGAGCCACAGCTTGGTGGCAACAAATGAAATTAACTCGAGCAAGAATGGGAAAGTTTAAGGTGGTGACATGGGAGAAGATAAAAAAAATGATGAGAGCTAAATTTTTGCCTTACAACTACCAATCGTTAATGGATCGATGGTTGCAAAATTTGCAGCAGGGGACTCGTTCCGTTGATGATTATACAAAAAAAAACTTCCAAATAATTGTCCGTAATGACATATCAGAGACCGAAGAACAGTTGGGTGCGAGACATATTGGGGGACTTCGGAATCAAATCCAAGGCATGGTCAATATGATTGATCCAACTTCAGTCGCCGATGCACATCAGAGAGCTCTTGCGTGGGAAAAGCAGGGACGACGAGGGAGTAGTTTCACGACTTCGAACAGTTATAACAAGAATATTGATGGTGGCACCTCAACCAGTAAACCGTATATTACAAACTCAACAAAAGCAAAGGGAGGAAGTAATTTGGAGTATTTCAATTGCCAAGAAATAGGGCATCGAATGTCTGAATGCCCGAAGCCTAGAAAGAGAACTATGGTAACAAATGACAGTGGAGTTTGCAATGACGAGGAAGAGCTTGATCCTTCGAATCCACCACAGCTTTACGAAGATAAAGAAGAAATTGTAACGGGTGATGAAGGGTTTAATTTGATTATGAGGTGGGCATATCTAACTCCGAAGAATGTCGACGAACCCAAGTGGTTACGAAGCAATATTTTCCGATCTACATGTACGATATTGGGAAACGTTTGTCGATGAAGTCGTTCAAAAGCTAGAAATTAAGACAAAAAACATCTTCGACCCTACAAGTTAACCTTCTTGAAGAAAGGAGGAAATGTAATGCTTTCTACACATGCACTCGTATTTTTTCTATTGGTCTTAAGTATAAAGATGAAATTTGGTGTGACGTTGTGAATATGGATGTATGTCATCTCTTGTTGGGGAGGCCATGGTTTGTACAACATGATGGGCACAGTCACAAACAGTTATAGTTTCACGTTTGAAGGCACTAAGATTACTTTAGTTCCTAAGAAGCATGATCAAAGTGGAGCAAAACCTGATAAGAAAACGGAGACTGACAGTTTGTCAATGATGATTGACTTTGTGGACGAAGTGAAAGTGGGTGGCGAGATGTATTTCAGTACATCAAACAGGCTCGTTTGTCACACTTATTTCGCTGTTAATTATCACGGTTATTACTGTGAACAAAGACTCACGGTTATTACCATTATTTCATGATCTAACGGTTAATTCCGTGACTCAATTCACGTACCCTGGGCAAAATAGTCATTTTGCTATTCTCTCGTTTATGACGCTTCCAAATCCGAAAGAAATCACACAAACCCACTTTCAGCAATTAAAGAAAACGATTAGGTTTTCCTTCTCCCAAGTCTGATGCGGCTAACTTTGGATCTCGTCTCGTCTATTGTCGGAATCAATTCTCTTTCATCGCTTAAAGAAGACGATTAATCTGTTGTTGTAATCGGTTCTTCTGTGGTCAAGGTATGGTGATTATTTGCTTTTTGTACGATATAGTTCGGTGATTGTAAGTATGCGATCTGAGTTTATACATATATTGTCTAATTCAGTTTGGGATTAAAAAAAGGGGTTTCCCTTCTTCCAGGTTTCCAACGCAATGCTGTTTGCACGATATAATTCGGTGATTGTAAGTATGCAATGCTTTTTGTTCCATGTAATTATAGGGTCTCCACAACTTGTTAATTTGTGTTATTTTTGGAGGCTATACACAAAACCAAGAGCTGGAAGTCAATACGATTGTGTTATTCTCAGGACTGACAAAGGGTTCTGAATGATGTTTCATTCGAACGCAACATTGATTAAGATTTTGCATATATTGCGAGCATTTGTATTTTAAGATTATTTTTCTACATCTTAACCTTTGCTTCCTATTTTTATGTAAACCAATCCGAAGAAAATCGAACATTTTTTGTTTTATTAAATGGCCTTGATACGATTATGTTAGATTGTTGAATGTTTAGACCATCTCCTATGAACAACAATGATGCGCGTTCTGGATAGTTGTACTGCAAACGTCAATGCAGTTCTGTACTTTTAGAGTTTGACGATGAGTAGTGGAAGTGCGCGTACTCAAGGTATATTGAGAAGTTATGAATGTGGAATGAAAGTGGTATGATTAACCTTTGTTTTTGAAAACAGTATGGTACGGTTCACACCTTTATTATCATAGTAATAGTTAAAAGATGATCTGTTTTAGGGATGTTATGGTAATGATAACCTTTAACATTTAACAAATATCCATTTTTATAGATAAGTCAAAAAATAACTTATCATTACTGATACATTGGTATATTAAAGATTGGTGTACGGATAATCTGGTAATCGTTATATTGGTATGGTATTAGTAAATTATCGTTTGTTTAAAAAAGATAAGTCAAATGAGAAACAGTGTTTTGTATTCAATATTACTTCAATGCAGACATGTATTAACAACCCATATTTATACCGATCTTAGCTTGAATATAACTATGTTACTCACATCTATATAAATGTCCTTTGTGGATTATACAAACAGAAACATACACATAATAAACTCTATAAGATCGGTGAGCTTCTGCAACAAAGACATATTCAGTCATAATATTCAGTAAGTCTTCCAATATTAAGGGTAATATTCTGAAAGACAGTTAAAGTTCATGTTTTACAAGATGAGACATAAATTATAGATGTGTCTAAGATTTAAACTTTTAATAGGTGTCTATAACCAAAGGGCTTTTAAATTGATAGACATATAATTTACAAACTTTGGGTTAATTTCAAACTTTAGTTGCTAACTGTAGCAGCTTATTTGTAAAGACTTTGAGAAAATCACCAAGGTAAAAAGCTATTTCTTGATATATTTTTCATCATTTTTTAGAATTATAAAAATTTACTGTATCCCAAATTTCGGTTTAGCAGCGATGTAACTAGTTTTTTCCTTTGATTTTTTAATTTGAAATCATGATTCAAAGAAAAGGAAGTAGTGAAGCACGGTAAAGAGTGGACCTTGTTGTCATTGTGGTGTCACAAGTGAGCTCATGTTATTATTTATGTATTAACAAAAATTAATTATTATTTTTAGGTTTTATTGGAGTAATGGATCTCTTATCTTACAGATTTTCATTCTTTTTTAAATTAACTTGGTTGTTAAGTTAAAGTTGTTGTAGATGAAGGAAGGCTTATTGTTAGTCAATCGAAAGAAATTATTATTTTTATCATATTGAGCTTGAAATATCAGCCAGAGCAAACCATGAACTTGTTTCTTCCAAAAATGATCGATAACTGTCTCCAATGTTGTTGAGTTGTGATCTTAATGTATGTATAGTTGAGTTGTGATTTCATGAAATGTAGCATTAAATTGACTATGCAATTGTGTAACTGAAAAATCTAATAGTTCATTTTATAAGTTCGTATAATATTAGTATGCAAAGTCTACAATCAAAATGGTAATACTGTTGTTATGTATCATGCTTAATCAAAAGCAGGTTTCTTATAATATAAGTGGATGACAGAATGCTTGCCCTTTTGTACTGCATCTTGGTGCTTTTGTTGATTATAACCTGCATTTACTTGTAACAACCCGAATTTTTAATAACGTGTTAAAACAAGAAATCAGGGCAGAATTAAATTATAAGTTAAGAACCAATGGAAACAGGTTACACCATTGCGTTCGTCTCGGAATTCTTCTTGAAATAGAGTCCGAGTTTGCGTAAAACGGATACCGTACGAAGAAGATATGGATGAACGAAGTTAGGCAGAAAAACCAGAAACGGGCCAGGATGCACTGGCGCACTTGGGAAGTGCGCCAGAACAAAATTGCACTGGCGCACTTGGGAAGTGCGCCCATGCAATTTTGCACTGGCGCACTTGGGAAGTGCGCCCAGGTCGAGCAGCAGGCCTGCACAGCTTTCTGGTTTGACCTGGCTGGCCTGGTGCACCTGTTTGGTTCTCTGGTCTGGTTGGTTGGCCTGTGACGATTTTCAATGGTCTAGATCTAAACTAGGGTTAATCCTATGGCCTAAACTAGTCCTAACTTCTATAAAAAGACCCTAAGACCTAGCCTAAATCCACTAAAAACCATCCTAACAACTAAGTGCTGCCAAAATGTCTCTTGATCATGGCCTCCATCTCCAACTCCAAAGGCTTGAGCTTTCAAACTAGATCCATGACAAAGGAGCAAGCTTTCTACATCAAATCAAGGAAGTAGAGCACCATCTCAACACCATTCTATGAGGATTCTTGCTCTTAATCCTCAAGCCACGATTTGTAAGTTCTAGATGCTTTTAAATTGAAACGATAACATGAATATGACATGTGATAAAGTTGAAATTGGATCTATGCATGATATTCAATCCATGTTCTTTCTTGTTCATTTTTGATCTTGGCCTTTGGGGATGTTCCTATAGCATTAATTTGAACCTATGCATGTTGCAAATCACTCTTTCATGTCCTTAGCATGCATGTAATGATGTGTTTCTCTCGGATCTTGTTTTATGCAAAGTTTCTACCTTCCCCTATTTATTTTCTTTTGATGAACCTTGGTCGATTTCGGACCTAGGCCTAAACTACGATTTACATGCGATTTGTATATGGGGAAATTTGGGGGTATTGCCAATGTAATTTGCAAGTTTGGGCATACATGAATTGGCATATGAATTAAATCACGGGTTTTGAGACTATGCAAGTTAAACCAAGGGATTGGGCTTATGTAAATTATGCATAAGTGGGATTGGGAACATGAACCATGATGTGGGTTTATTTGGGCATGAACTTGACAACATGTAACTTTGGCTAGAACTTGGTAGGGTTGGGATGTCATAAACTTGGCATACATGCAAATAGGCGAGAATTAGACATATGTAAAGTGGCTAGAATTGGGTACACATTTTCATAGGCATGTAAGGTGGAACTTGGGCATAAGCTTAGTAATATGTAAAGTGGGGATCTTGACTTAGATGACACATATGTAATTAACAATCTAACGGGTGCCTTCGACACGAGGTTAGACTTGAGTTGTGGTGTAATTCTTCCCGGAACCGCCCGGCATATCCAGTGACCACAACAATAGTAGTCTAATGTGAGAGGTCGTAGGCAAAGATTAGATTGTGGTAATGCATGAACCCGAGGTTGGAATGGATTTGCGGTGTAATTCTACCCGGAACCGCCCAGCATATCCAGTGACCGCAAATAAGTCCAATGTGAGAGGTTGATGCATTAGTAAATAATAAAAAGAATATGACATGGACGGGTGGGTTAAGTAACTTGATTAGACTAATAACACTTAACCAATATGACATGGACGGGTGGGTTAAGTAACTTGACTAGACTAATGACACTTAACCAATATGACATGGACGGGTGGGTTAAGTAACTTGACTAGACTAATGACACTCAACCAATATAACGTGGATGGGTGGGTTAAGTAAAACCGGACTTGATTTCTAGATGACACGTAACCATATAACACGATTAGAGGATGGGTTAGTTTAACCTGAATGGGTCGATAACACCCGACTAGTATAACGCGAGGCATGGTAAGATTAAGTAAACTCACGAGGGTAACACTTAACCATTATAATTTGACTAGTGGATGGGGTTAAGTCATGAATCACTTGAATATACTTAACCAATCTAACATGATAATTTGATGGGGTTAAGTCATGAATTGCTTGAATATACTTAACCAATCCAACATGATAATTTGATGGGGTTAAGTCATGAATCACTTGAATATACTTAACCAATCTAACATGATAATTTGATGGGGTTAAGTCATGAATCGCTTGAATATACTTAACCAATCCAACATGATAATTTGATGGGGTTAAGTCATGAATCACTTGAATATACTTAACCAATCTAACATGATAATTTGATGGGGTTAAGTCATGAATCGCTTGAATATACTTAACCAATCCAACATTATAATTTGATGGGGTTAAGTCATGAATCGCTTGAATATACTTAACCAATCTAACATGATAATTTGATGGGGTTAAGTCATGAATCGCTTGAATATACTTAACCAATCCAACATGATAACTTGATGAGGTTAAGTCATGAGTCACTTGAATATACTTAACCAAACCAACACGGTAACCTGATGGGGTTAAGCTTGAATATGCCTAACCAATCTAACACGGTAATTTGGTGGGGTTAAGCTTAAATATACTTAACCAATTTGACACGATGATTTGGATAGGGTTAAGTCATGAACCGCTGGAATACGCTTAACCAGATTCGTAGGGCTAAGCCATGAACGTGAGTGACAACACTTAGCCAATCTTGACATGACATATAGACGGGTTAAGTCACGAACTTGGATGACCACACTTAACCAACGAGACATGCTAGACTGATAAGGGTTAAGTCTTGAATTTAGATGACAACACTTAACCTGCTGGACAGAAACCCTAGTTACGCGGTCCTTTTCAGCAGTAACCCTCTTGGATGTATCACGATACCCTAGGGATTAGGCTAGGGTGGGGCACGATTACTGGGCTGATTGTAAGCGACCAAAACGATGGCTGAGTTTGGTGCGCCATTGTAGGTTCAGGCGGAGTATGGTCGTGCACGTAGTCCGGAGTTGAAAAAGCAGGCATGGGCACCATTAGTTTTACACTGTGCGTGCTTGGAATGGTGTCAGTTGTTGACACCCTAGGACTTGATACACCCTAGGGTGGACCTAGCACAGAGTAGCTACATTCGTGATTGGGCCGTATGACACCGACACACGACGAGCTAGGTCTTGTAGGGAGCCGATCGACTAAAGCGTGACGTAGGGCGTTGTTCGATATGTAGCGTAATCCCTAGTGGTCCTAGGTGGCATAAACCCTAGTCGAAAACGTCCATTAGGTAGCGTAATCCCTAGTGGTCCTAGGTGGCATAAACCCTAATCAAATCTAGAAATTGTTCAATAGGTAGCATAATCCCTAGTGGTCCTAGGTGGCGTAAATCCTAGTTGAACACGCGATAATTCATGATAAGGGAATCTGGCCAGAACAAGGAAGGCAGTCCGAGCGACTTCAAGGATGGTGACACTACGTTGTAGTAGTATAGAATAACGTGATGGAACCCGTATGATGTACGACAAGGGTCTATACATATACATGGAAGGGATGATACGAGTTAGGATGCTAGTACGGTTGGTGCAGAGGACGTTAGACATGCGATGCTATTCCGAGTTTACCTTGGTTATCATGTTATCTTGGTTAGCTTGTTACTTGAGTTTATCCTATTACCTTAGTTTGATCTGTTTATCTTGTCATCATGCTTATATTTACTTTCGGTTTATACATGTCATGTTACTCTTACCTGTTTTTAGGCTGAAAGTCACTAGGACTTACTCAGTCTTTATGACTGACCCGTTTTGTTTCGTCTCTTTTTCTTCCGTTTCCCCCCCGCCAGGTTTACAGGGTGGAAACGTTGCTACTTAGTGCGGATCTTTCTGCTTCAAGATTATCATCTATGGCTTGGACTTTTCTTGGCTATGGCTATTTTACTGTTTTACTTGGGGAACAAATTATGAATATGGTTTTATGCTTCTTTATTATTACAAGATAGGTTTCGATGTAAGTAATTTAATGGCACTTTGATGTAAAAAGTTTTAGACCTTACTAATGTTATAAAGTAATGAAATCATGTTTACTTCCACTGTTTTTATATGTTCTGTCTTGTAATATTTCTGTGCATGTTTACCTAGATAATACTCCACCAAAACTAGTGCATTCCCTTTTGAGTGACCCTAGCGGAGGTGGGGTGTTACATTTGGTATCAGAGCAGAAGGTTATCAGACTGGGCAAAAAGTTTTAAAACCTTCTGAAAACCATTTGAAAACCGTTTACAAAGAAGCATTTTTCAAGGAAAGTTTTAGTTTTAAAGAAAAAGGCTATTCCCTAAAAAAGGCCATTAGCATTATCCTTTGTTTCCTTGATTGAATCTTTTATCCTTTCTTTCCTCCACCTGTAGTCATAGTGGTTTGAACTGCGACTAATCCTTTTCTAACTACGTCAGTGTTTTCGGTACGATGGAGGCAGTTCTCGAGAGACTTGTTACCGCGTTATAAGAAAGGATAGTAAGAACAAGGATAAAGGAACAAGCTTAAGGACAAGTAACTTGTTGGTATGGCTCAATCCACAAAGGAGGAAAAGGGTGAATGATAAAACCCATGACAAGAGAGAGTATCTCTAGTAGGATAAAAAGGGAAAAGATGGTCAAGTATTATGAGACGAGGACAAGATCATCGAGAGGGCAATTGAATGCTTTCACTGTTAGCGTACCTAAGAAGGATGGTAACGTTTCCATGGAAGGATTAGCTTTTCTTCTCTATCATCCCGTCAGGACTTTGTTTTGATCACCGCATCATTTAAGTCTGCTTCGATAGTTGAGTCTCTGCATCTTCGTACTAGCATAGTAGAGGATCCCATTTTGTCTCAAATCTTGTTGAGGAATCGGTCCATTTATTCATGACTTGTTTGGATTTGAGGATATCTATGAATTTTGGGAATAATGCTTATGTTTTTGAGCTATGGGTTGATTCTAGGGATGAAGTGGTCATCCCGTAAGGGTGCCATCCTCGGGTCGGCAAAGAGGGTAGTTAGACTCTTGACTTGCCTCGGTAATACCCTCGAAGTCTCGTGTAGCCTTTAGGGTTCTGTCATGATTGGTTACCTAGAATCTCTTGATGCATTTGTTGGTAGTCCATTCTAGTAGTGTTCTCCACTAAGGCGGATGGTTCATTTCTCTTGTGCATGAGTTATGGAAATCACTCCAGTAAGTACACTTGGTAACATGGTTGGCGTCTGTTTGTTTTCAAGAGATAAGTTCTGCGTGGAATGCCGTAGAGCGAGTAAACGAGATCCATGATTCACTAGTGAATTTTGGAGAGCTTACATGAAACCGTGAGTACACGGATATGGTTGAGTCAATTATACTAGAGGGAGAATAAGTAAAAGTGGAACGAGAGGCGACAATGAGGTGAGTTCTAGCTCATATTTGGAAATAGGAGTTAAGAGGCCACGAAATCATGAGGTAAAAGATGGTCGAAGCACAATGGAATTAAGCTCAAGGAAATGCGACTTAGAAGATTGAAGACAAGATACGCGCATCATATCTCTTTTTAAGAGTATATTCTTGATCCCTGTTTTCCTGTAAAGCTTACCCGCATGCCGTCCTTTATGCATATCCTCTCGGACCTACTCTCGATCTTATTTCTGTTGCAAACTCCATAGGGGGTATGATTCAACGGTTAATAATACATGTCAGAGTTTGAAGGTGTCCATTAGGTTGACTAAACCTTTTGGGCTTTATAGGATATGGGTTGGGTTTAGAAAGGTATTTCTTGTAATCCAGAAGGAGTTTATCTTGCTTATCTTCGCGGTCCCATCCTAAGGACCTTAGGTAGAACCTTGTGGATGTAATCATGTATTTGAAAACATGTTATGATTGATATGGTTGCAAGTGGTTGCTCGTGGATGCGCAAATACACATTAGGCACTAGGTCGACTCAGTCACATTTCATATTTCATATGTATACGTGTTTTTACTTGTTTATGGATGAATTTGAATGTGTTATCATGTGAATATTACATATGGATGAATGGTTGTGCACACATATAGTGTTTATGTGACTAGGACTATTTGCATACATGTGGATTCATGGCACTAACCATATTTTGCATTTAGAAGATCAATCAGGCCTGATCGTTTGCATTAGATAAGGAACATATACACACACTTTCTGCATATGTTCATACAGCATTAGAAATCTTTTAAGGACAATAGCTGCCTGTGGATGATGCTTTGAGTAGATGGATGATTGGATGGTAGGACACATCCTCCCTAACTTGGAGATTTCGGGGACGAAATCCTTAAAGGAGGGGAGAATGTAACAACCCGAATTTTTAATAACGTGTTAAAACAAGAAATCAGGGCAGAATTAAATTATAAGTTAAGAACCAATGGAAACAGGTTACGCCATTGCCTTCGTCTCGGAATTCTGCTTGAAATAGAATCCGAGTTTGCGTAAAACGGATACAGTACGAAGAAGATATGGACGAACGAAGTTAGGCAGAAAAACCAGAAATGGGCCAGGATGCACTGGCGCACTTGGGAAGTGCGCCAGAACAAAATTGCACTGGCGCACTTGGGAAGTGCGCCCAGGCCGAGCAGCAGGCCTGCACAGCTTTCTGGTTTGACCTAGCTGGCCTGGTGCACCTGTTTGGTTCTCTAGTCTGGTTGGTTGGCCTGCGACGATTTTCAGTGGTCTAGATCTAAACTAGGGTTAATCCTATGGCCTAAACTAGTCCTAACTTCTATGAAAAGACCCTAAGACCTAGCCTAAATCCACTAAAAACCATCCTAACAACTAAGTGCTGCCAAAATGTCTCTTGATCATGGCCTCCATCTCCAACTCCAAAGGCTTGAGCTTTCAAACTAGATCCATGACAAAGGAGCAAGCTTTCTACATCAAATCAAGGAAGTAGAGCACCATCTCAACACCATTCTATGACGATTCTTGCTCTTAATCCTCTAGCCACGATTTGTAAGTTCTAGATGCTTTTAAATTGAAACGATAACGTGAATATGACATGTGATAAAGTTGAAATTGGATCTATGCATGATATTCAATCCATGTTCTTTCTTGTTCATTTTTGATCTTGGCCTTTGGGGATGTTCCTATAGCATTAATTTGAACCTATGCATGTTGCAAATCACTCTTTCATGTCCTTAGCATGCATGTAATGATGTGTTTCTCTCGGATCTTGTTTTATGCAAAGTTTCTACCTTCCCCTATTTATTTTCTTTTGATGAACCTTGGTCGATTTCGGACCTAGGCCTAAACTACGATTTACATGCGATTTGTATATGGGGAAATTCGGGGGTATTGCCAATGTAATTTGCAAGTTTGGGCATACATGAATTGGCATATGAATTAAATCACGGGTTTTGAGAATATGCAAGTTAAACCTAGGGATTGGGCTTATGTAAATTATGCATAAGTGGGATTGGGAACATGAACCATGATGTGGGTTTATTTGGGCATGAACTTGACAACATGTAACTTTGGCTAGAACTTGGTAGGGTTGGGATGTCATAAACTTGGCATACATGCAAATAGGCAAGAATTAGACATATGTAAAGTGGCTAGAATTGGGTACACATTTTCATGGGCATGTAAGGTGGAACTTGGGCATATGCTTAGTAATATGTAAAGTGGGGATCTTGACTTAGATGACACATATGTAATTAACAATCTAACGGGTGCCTTCGACACGAGGTTAGACTTGAGTTGTGGTGTAATTCTGCCCGGAACCGCCCGACATATCCAGTGACCACAACAATAGTAGTCTAATGTGAGAGGTCATAGGCAAAGATTAGATTGTGGTAATGCATGAACCCGAGGTTGGAATGGATTTGCGGTGTAATTCTGCCCGGAACCGCCCGGCATATCCAGTGACCGCAAATAAGTCCAATGTGAGAGGTTGATGCACTAGTAAATAATAAAAAGAATATGACATGGACGGGTGGGTTAAGTAACTTGATTAGACTAATAACACTTAACCAATATGACATGGACGGGTGGGTTAAGTAACTTGACTAGACTAATGACACTTAACCAATATGACATGGACGGGTGGTTTAAGTAACTTGACTAGACTAATGACACTCAACCAATATAACATGGAAGGGTGGGTTAAGTAAAACCGGACTTGATTTCTAGATGACACGTAACCATATAACACGATTAGAGGATGGGTTAGTTTAACCTGAATGGGTCGATAACACCCGACTAGTATAACGTGAGGCATGGTAAGGTTAAGTAAACTCACGAGGGTAACACTTAACCATTATAATTTGACTAGTGGATGGGGTTAAGTCATGAATCACTTGAATATACTTAACCAATCGAACATGATAATTTGATGGGGTTAAGTCATGAATCGCTTGAATATACTTAACCAATCCAACATGATAATTTGATGGGGTTAAGTCATGAATCACTTGAATATACTTAACCAATCTAACATGATAATTTGATGGGGTTAAGTCATGAATCGCTTGAATATACTTAACCAATCCAGCATGATAATTTGATGGGGTTAAGTCATGAATCACTTGAATATACTTAACCAATCTAACATGATAATTTGATGGGTTTAAGTCATGAATCGCTTGAATATACTTAACCAATCCAACATGATAATTTGATGGGGTTAAGTCGTGAATCGCTTGAATATACTTAACCAATCTAACATGATAATTTGATGGGGTTAAGTCATGAATCGCTTGAATATACTTAACCAATCCAACATGATAACTTGATGAGGTTAAGTCATGAGTCACTTGAATATACTTAACCAAACCAACACGGTAACCTGATGGGGTTAAGCTTGAATATACTTAACCAATCTAACACGGTAATTTGGTGGGGTTAAGCTTAAATATACTTAACCAATTTGACACGATGATTTGGATAGGGTTAAGTCATGAACCGCTGGAATACGCTTAACCAACTTGACACGTGATTCATAGGGCTAAGCCAAGAACGTGAATGACAACACTTAGCCAATCTTGACATGACATGTAGACGGGTTAAGTCACGAACTTGAATGACCACACTTAACCAACGAGACATGCTAGACCGATAAGGGTTAAGTCTTGAATTTAGATGACAACACTTAACCTGCTGGACGGAAACCCTAGTTACGCGGTCCTTTTCGGCAGTAACCCTCTTGGATGTATCACGATACCCTAGGGACTAGGCTAGGGTGGGGCACGATTACTGGGCTGATTGTAAGCGACCAAAACGACGGCTGAGTTTGGTGTGCCATTGTAGGTTCAGGCAGACTATGGTCGTGCACGTAGTCTGGAGTTGAAAAAGCAGGCATGGGCACCAGTAGTTTTACACTGTGCGTGCTTGGAATGGTGTCAGTGGTTGACACCCTAGGACTTGATACACCCTAGGGTGGACCTAGCACAGAGTAGCTACATTCGTGATTGAGCCGTATGACACCGACACACGACGAGCTAGGTCTTGTAGGGAGCTGATCGACTAAAGCGTGACGTAGGGCATTGTTCGATAGGTAGCGTAATCCCTAGTGGTCCTAGGTGGCATAAACCCTAGTCAAAAACGTCCATTAGGTAGCGTAATCCCTAGTGGTCCTAGGTGGCATAAACCCTAGTGGTCCTAGGTGGCATAAACCCTAATCAAATCTGGAAATTGTTCAATAGGTAGCATAATCCCTAGTGGTCCTAGGTGGCGTAAATCCTAGTTGAACACGCGATAATTCATGATAAGGGAATCTGGCCAGAACAAGGAAGGCAGTCCGAGCGACTACAAGGATGGTGACACTACATTGTAGTAGTATAGAATAACGTGATGGAACCCGTACGATGTACGGCAAGGGTCTATACATATACATGGAAGGGATGATACGAGTTAGAATGCTAGTACGGTTGGTGCAGAGGACGTTAGACATGAGATGCTATTTCGAGTTTACCTTGGTTATCCTGTTACCTTGGTTTGCTTGTTACTTGAGTTTATCCTGTTACCTTAGTTTGATATGTTTATCTTGTCATCATGCTTATATTTACTTTCGGTTTATACATGTCATGTTACTCTTACCTGTTTTTAGGCTGAAAGTCACTAGGACTTACTCAGTCTTTATGACTGACCCGTTTTGTTTCGCCTCTTTTTCTTCCGTCCCCCCCCCCCCCCTAGGTTTACAGGGAGGAAATGTTGCTACTTAGTGCGGATCTTTCTGCTTCAAGATTTTCATCTATGGCTTGGACTTTTCTTGGCTATGGCTATTTTACTGTTTTACTTGGGGAACAAATTATGACTATGGTTTTATGCTTCTTTATTATTACAAGATAGGTTTCGATGTAAGTAATTTAATGGCACTTTGATGTAAAAAGTTTTAGGCCTTACTAATGTTATAAAGTAATGAAATCATGTTTACTTCCGTTGTTTTTATATGTTCTGTCTTGTAATATTTCTGTGCATGTTTACCTAGATAATACTCCACCAAAACTAGTGCATTCCCTTTTGAGTGACCCTAGCGGAGGTGGGGTGTTACATTACTAGTTTTGTAAACTATAAATGGGTTACACAAGAGTATATCCCATAAGCCTTATTTGTTTTGTTGAATTGTCACAAAAATACCAAGCATCAATGTAATATAATACAAGTGATAATGATTTGTCGTCAAGCAACATTAAGGTTTATTATTGAACCCTCCACTTTATAAAGATTACTAAATTAATTTCGATATCTATCTCCTTATGAGTTGTGGTTTGTTGGATAAACTACATGTAACTAAATCTTACATGTTTGCTTGACTCATGCGGTAGAGATGGTTAGGGTATGAAATGTTTGGTTTGAAGTCCTTATGGATAATGTTTATCGTGATAAGTATTTTGTTGACATATGACGCTAGGTTTATTCTCTGTAATGTATCTTTGTGCCTATAGTTTCTTATAATATATACACTTATAAGTTTTGTGAACTCTAAACAGAAGGTAATCCTTCACGAGCCTTTTGTTTTGTCATATGAAAGTAATTTCTTTTATCAGTTGTAAATAAAATTTATTATAGCATTGACACTATGCAACAGGTACTCCTCTTTGGCGAAATGGACCACCCGCAATGTATGTAGTACTAGATGGAGAAGAAAGGGTACCTTAATCAACTATACCCCAACACATGTTTATGAACAAATCGATCATGAGGATTACAATGTTTCTAGAGTCAAACACACTCAACACAAGCTTAAGGTGAAAAAGGCATCGAAAGTAAATCAACGATATCATGCTGCAAGAGATGAACGCAAAATGCTTTATTTCGATCAGAATTTCCAGAAAGCTTTAGAATGAGATGCAAGCAAGCAGTCGAACTCTGAGTCTACATCATCATGTTCTGAAAGCTGTGCTAATTTCGAAACTGCAGAAGCGAGTAATTTGATAGGTTTGATGCCTTATAATCTTTATGCTTTGTTTCTAAAGTAAATGACAAGCCTCTTCTATAGTTAATGGCTTTATTTCAAGCATGTGTTAGTTATAATGAATATTTGGTACATGCTTAAAAAGAAGCATGCTAGAAAACTAAAAGCTTTAGCGTAAGCAAATCTTATATGCTTTATCACTTGTACTAATAAATTTTGTTATAAACAAGTGCCATAGTATGCTTATTGACCAAATCTTGTCTATGCCTTTAATGTGTTAGTTGGTATATTAAAACATACGGTGCTTAAACTCTTTTGTGAATGGTTGTTTGAGGAGTGTAGTATGATGAAAATTGATCTAGTATTTGGTATACATATATTTGTAACTCCTTCCTAAAAAATATACTGATAAGTAGATCAAAATTACACACTGATATTTTTCGCTAGCTATAAATTGTAAAGAGACACAATGATACTTTGTTGTCTTATGCAATAATAATGTCTTTAATAGCTATAAATTGTTCGAGGAGGTATTTGATTTTTTGTTGGCTTGGTTGATGATCCAAACTATTGTCGGTTATTCCTCTCAACTTCCTTCATATAAGTTAATTCTGTCCTTTTGCATTATTGTTTAAAATTTTGATTTTTACATTGATGAATTAATTTATTATTTTACAGATGTTTTCTATGGATTTAGTTAATGGATCAATAAACCTATTGTTGAAGCTAACCACGACTTTGCTAAACTTCATATTACTATTTACAAGTGTAATTTTTCTTCCACTTCGAAAAATTCAAGTTGAATTAACATTTCAGCAAACTCATTATAAAAGTATGTTAACTATAAAACTGCAATTTCTATTCTTATACGACAACGTTAGAGCTAAATGTTTGCACAACAAAGAATGGAGATGGTTTGCTAAGATTTTCTCTCTTTGGTGGCTGCTTATCAGTTGTGGGGTTACAGGTGTGCCGTTCGGAACTATTTTCATTTGGAAAAAGGGACTTCGAATTAACCACATTCATTTTAATCTTGTGTACAATATTATGACAATACTGTTTGGGTTAGTTGTTTTTCAAGTAGTATATATCCTATATAATCCACAACTGATTATATGTTCAGTCCATGTTCCATTTCAAATACCTCATTACACAATATATTAAAAAAAATCAACTAACAAATGTGTGTGTTTTCCATTTGACTCATTGTTATAATGTAATCAGTTTATTTACACAGCTGTTACTGACATCATATAGGTTGCAAGTGGTGGGATGATCGCCAGTTCGATCACATAAAATGAGTTATATCATAGGGATGAGGATGACAGAGCTCTGCAATCAAAAAGCATACCAAGAGATGAAGAAATAGACAAAGGCTCATTTTTTAGTGGATAAGTATTTTTTACCGTTTCCTATTATTTGTTCTTCCTCATTACCTAATTTCTTTAAAAAAATCATTATACAAATATGTGTTCACTGTCCGTTTATGTGTCTAAATAAGTATTTCAACTGTACAACAATATACATATGCACCGACAATCACGTATCCTTACTAAATGATCATTTTTCCCATTTCAGTCTCATTTTGTACTTATGTTATTACTGTTCTTTAAATTTCAGTTCTGCTTTACTGTATATACTTTTCACACCGATTATATTACAAATTACCTAACTTCACTCATTTCCAACAAAAATTTGCAATGTATGCTTTTACTACATGCGTCCTGAATCTTTTACTATTGAAGATTATTGGACTATAACTAATTTGCAGTTGTTATAATATTATGTCTTCTATTGATTATTGAGGAAAAAATATTCGCATGTCTGACCCATCTATAACTCATGCTCATAATTCCATTTATTTTTTGCTGTTGTAAATATTTTCCTGTCTAGCTATGAACAAGAAGGGATGTATAATTATTTAAATTGAAACATACAAAAATTGAACTAAGCAATGAGATGAACATTTTATAAAATCAAGTGAACTGCTTTTTTTTTCTTTTCCTTTTTTTGCGTCAAGAACTAAAACAGTGAACTGAAATCAACACAAACAGGAACTGAAATAAAACAGTGAATGCACAGTGTAACAATGCACATAAAACAATTTCTGAACCAATGCAAAACTGAAAACGTATGGAAATGCAGTTTTTTTCTTTTTCTTTTTTTTTTTTTGAAAAAAGAGAAAGAAGAATTGAAATAAGAAACATAAGCAAATACAAATGCAACAACAAGCTAGAAACCACAACTAAATTCACACAAATGAAATGGATGATTTTTTTATTGATGAAACAAAGCAAAACAAAACAAACATGTAAGAATGGACAAACTAAATTGACCACACTTTTTTTTAAGTAAAAGAGAAGAAAGAAGGGAGAAAACAACTAAAAAAATGCACAAATGACCACAAGTGAATCAAAACAAGCTAACAAAACACAAAATGCGAACACACAAACAAAACTAACACAAATGAACAAAACGAAATACACACAATATATTGGATTTTTGTGGAGAAGAATTAACTTTATATCCACTTACCATGATTTTTTAGAAACCCAAACCACTCATTTGAAGGATACTGAATTATGAGCTAATATATTGGATAATAAATGGCAACAAACCATGTTTTATATGGAAATACAAATATAATTTATGGTTAATATCTTAAATTATGGCATCAGATTTAAAGTATATATTAACAAATATTGTTTCTTATGTAAATAAAAAATGTTTTGTTTGGACACACAATGACAATATATGGCTAATATTTGGGATTATGGTATCAAAAATGGTTAGTTATCAAGCAATTTGTGACTGTCATTTTTCCTTTTAATACACGGTTTCTTGTCTTTAATAGGCATTAAATAATTCATTATTTACACCTTACAAATATGGTTTCTTGTTGTGTTTTCTGATTACTACAAATTCTCATATGACTTATCAAACGTATATTTAGTAAAATGATTTTCTGTTTAATCTTAGGAGATACAATTTCTATAGGAAATTATTTGCTGGAATGAAATTTGTTTCATCCCTAGCTTATTTAATTTATTAATTTTTTGTTGATAAAACCATGTATCGATAAGAATGAACTATAATGTATAATTTTACACCCAAAAGGTTTAAAGACACTTAAAAAATCATGCGTTTCAAATTAGTACAACTTAAATGGTCTAGACATTCTTTTAGAATTACAACAACAGCGAATTGTAATATGTTAGATGATTCTTTAATAGAATGGGATATCAAATAAATTTAACATGAAACTTTAAAAATCTAATATCTTATCAATGGAACTCAATTTTTTTCAGTAATTAAAGCAGGCCTAGTATACATGGTTCCAGTTACATAAGATTCTATAAGATTTTAATTGTCTAGTGGAAACATAATGGTTTATCACTACAATAAGGAGCAGTTTCTGGTTTTAGTAGAGGATATAATTAGGAAGTTTACGGTTCAAATTTGAGTCCATATATAATAGGATTTCAATATATAATATAATTTCAATGTATAATATAATTTTTTGGTAGATAGTGAACATGAATTTATTGCTTAAGATAGTATGATACATATAAGCTCCATGATAATGCAATTATCTTATATTCATGATTCAAACCTTAATGAAGATTAGTACAATGGATGACTCATATTATCTTATAGGATAGTGTTCTCTCCCTCTCACTTCCTGCTTTTTTATTTTATACATTCTTGCATTTGTTAGCATTAGAACTAGCATGTAGGCTAGCATGTACATTTATCTGAGAACATTGCTACTTTCACTAGGACAACGTTCTTATTACAGTAAAATGTATTTTTATTACAATACAATGAGTTATTAATGCTACTTTCACTACGACAATGTTCTAGAGAGATTAAAATTACTTCAGACTAACTCGTAGTATACCCATTGACTTTGCAGATGATGGTGTACCCATGCGGGAGACATGTATCACCTTGAAGAGTATATGAGAAGAATAATAGTATATGCGGGAGACATGTATCACCTTTAAAAAGTTTCTAACTGGTTTTAATTTTAACGGTGGGGTATGCATTTTAAAGTACTGCGAAACTTGGACTGAAGTTAATTTGGTAGATCATATGTATGTTAAGACCGAATTTAGAAGAAATGTGTTGAATCCATTTTTAAAACTTACTATGCATGTGAGACGACCCGAACTTCCCTGTGAAGGAAAGCCCGGATTGCTTTGAGAACATGAAAAATCAGAACAAAAACAGAATAACAGTTCATTGCTTATTACAACAATTTCATCAGAATACAAGAATATTCCAGAGTGTACATGAATAATATACAGAACAAAAATATCAGAGATTTACAATTTACAATGGAACGTAAAATAATACAAAACACAACTGAAAAGAATATGCGGATATAGAGCTTTCCGAATATTATTCCAGCTGTAAACCAGGATCCTGTGAATATAAATCTGCAAAACAAAAACTACAAGCTACCCATGTGGAAAATAGGGGCACCGAGAGTTTAGGTTAAAACAATAAACTCCAGGTCAGTCATGTGACTGGTGTGAGAACTAAAACAGCTATTTTAAACTTTACTTTAAATCAGATATATCAAGGGACCACGTCGTACAACACGGAACGAGTTTCCTCCCAAGAATACCAGTGCATACAACAAAACATCGCAATGATTTTTGGAAAAATGAGGCTATTATAAGATCCAGGTCCCATCACACAATGCAACGCAAGCCGGAGGATAGGGTTTTCCCTTATAATAGCCAAACATGCTTGGTACGTTAAAACAAATCATTTGATACTATTATAAGTGCATAGTGTATAAAACAACTTCAAATATAAATGTATCAATTCTAGACGGCATGGGTACCATATATCATGTCGCCAATACTAGGCTCTACAATCAAAACCGTAATTGTCACGTATTGGAAGTTGGATTTCCATCTGTGAACCAAGGCAAGGGATCGTCCTTACCGCTTCGGGACGCTCTAGCCCGTGTCTCAGGGCCCAGACTCTGGTGGGCCCTTGGATCGTCAGGGTCGGTCCACACGGAGTGGATTAAAATACCTGAACACTGCGTTTCCCCGCCCTATGGGGCATAAATCTGGTATGTATAAAGACCATCCATCGGCTCTGCAAAGACCGAAATAACCGAGGCGCCTCGCTACCCATCATCCACATAAGTAAAACGTCAGGGCTTGCAAAATGCTGACACCACTCCTAGCTAGAAGGAAACGCATGCCCTCCCTGATGTCCTCTCCCATTTCTGGTTCACACCGGGGTGTGGGGCTCGCGAATCAACGTTACACAAAGCTATGCTGTATTAAAGTCGTGCTTTGATAATCAACCACAAGACTCTGCTTTTCAACAGAAGCCTTGATCATTTGCATCTCAGCATGCCACACAGGCAATTCACGCTATGTAACCGATGTCTATCAATCACACAGAATGAAATCCGATGTCAGACACACATCTATTTACAAGTTCATTCGGGTCTGAACGAAACCGGAGGCACCTTATTCCTCCTCCCGTATGTCAAATACAGGAGAGAGGTCCTCGCATATCCGGTCGATCTCCAAGTACGTCTGGAACGATCACCACTTATTACATTGTCTTGGGTGTACAGCCCAATCAAGAATCAGTAATCATCCAAAGGATGTGAAGATCTCTGGTCTTCAACCATCGTCTTCATCGTCGACTCATCGTCGATTCAGTTATTCAGAATGGGATAAACCCAGTCTTTCAATAACTCGCGTATTGATCGACGCTAGTCTATGAATTAGAAAAGCGCGACATTTAAATTAAATTCTGCAAGCATACAGGTGTGTAGCATACAGGTTGAACACAGGGAGGTGAATTAAATCAATTATTTATCTAATCTCTTAGGCGAGTTAGACAAAGTTTAGAGGTTGATTTTTTTCGCAAAGCAAAATAAAAACTGAAACTACGAATAAAAGATGCAATTAAATTCACTGCAGATTCGAATCTAATCGGATCTGTAATAAATTCAATGATTAAAATAAAATAGAACACTGGAAATAAAATTGCAGAAAAGAAGTCAACAACTGAAAATAAAAACTAGGATTACTGCTGAATCTAATCAGACAGTCAATCACTAGTAAGAAAAATAGAAGCAATAGCAAATTGTGTTCTAGCAAATCTAATTGACTAGACAACACAATTTGCCATGAAAATAAAATGCAGAAACTAAAGAAAAGAAAGCTTTATTAAAACTAAAAGAGAGTACAGAAGAATGAATATATAATATTTGTTACAATGGGTATACATGTGCTTTTATAGGTGAAATTGGCCAAACACTAATCAGATTTGTATGAATATATGGGCCTCTTTTCCAAGAATTATTATCATATCACATGCCTTTCTTGACTAAGCTTGTTTGGAAATAATCTCTAAGAATATCTGTGCATATCATGTGAATACCTTCCATATCTTCCAAATCTTCCATGTGGCTAATTGATTGACAAAAGATTTGCATGTGATTAATTCTTCCAAACATGGACTCATGTTAGACTCCAAAAGCATATAAGAAAAATCTTCCATATCTTTCATGTGGCTAATGTGAACACAAACATCTTCCAATGACATCTTTTGAGATCTTTTCTACCATTCTTCTTCTAATGTGACCAATGTGAACACATCTAGTCTCTTATGCAATTCTTCAAGTAAATGGCATTTATTCTTCACTTTTAAGGATGATGAGGTCTGGTCAACATATCTATAAAAACAACAAGAAAATACCCAGCGTAACATTTATTTATATACAAAAAAAGATAAAATATAGGTGCATAAATTAACATATTTCTATGCTGATCAAATACCCCCACACTTATCTTTTACTCGTCCTCGAGTAAAACAAAAATGATAAACTAGACTAGATAGGTCACACTTTCGTAGGAAACACGATTGCATTGAGCGTATGCAACAAGCCGTTAAACCTCTAGGTGTCCCTAGTAGGACGAGTGGTGTCTCGTGAGGGTTTTCAACGGATACTACCCACAAAATCCAAATGCAGTATGTCATAACTCTAATGTAACTACATGAATGCAAAGGACTTATGCAAATAAAAACGAAAAATGAAAACACGACTTATTTCAGGAAAGTGGTACAACAAATTAAGTTAATAATTTCTAATCAGTTGATTTTATTTTAGATACCTCAACTTGTCACAAATTTTCAATATAAATCAAGTTTTCAAATGTTAAATTCCAGTTTGGCCAGTTAGTTCGGTCGATAACATAGTGTAGCCATGAAATAAATTCTTAGTTTGCTTGGCACAGTTTGCAAAGTGGTATTCTAATTTTCTCATGTATGGATAGTCAAATCAATAAGGTCAAGAAGTGTTTGGGCATCATCGCTTATTCTTTATTCTATAAAAATTTAAAATTTATGATTAAGTATATACACCTAACTTAGAAGACCAAGGTTTACCACCCATGCACTGCCTCGCGGACTAACGGAGAGTGGGTAAAGAGCTTGGCGGATTGTGCAGGCCGACTTTGACTTTGTCAACAACGTGTCGGTAATCCTTAGGTGTTCAATCTCATAAAATGAGACCAAGATATTCCAACGCTGACTTTGTCAACAACGTGTCGGATAGAGCTTGGCGGGTTTGCACACCAACGCTTGATATACAAGCAATGTTGGATACCCTTGGATTACTATTATTATTATTGAAATTATAAGCACAAAAGAGAGTTACGCGAATTCAACTTAACACAACTTAGTTTTAAAGATTTGAAAAGCCATTATAAGTATTTTAAGTCCTCCACTTATTTAAACAAAGACTACAATATAGAATAGATTTCATGGCCATCACCTAAGAATCTCCCTATGTACCAGTTACACTATTATCCCTCAAAATTAAACTTTTCATTATATTTCTTATTCGATCTAAGTTGAGATAAAAAAATACTATCAACTAACTATAAATTGTAAACTTATCTTGTTGTATCAATTGAAAATGAGTCGTATTTTCCAAAAAAAAAAATTTATGGTATGTTACTACAGTCTAAAATGCATGATGGTCCTATTTAAATGATGAGAATGAAAAGAAAGAAAAATAAAGAAAGAAAAAAAAACGAAAATGAATGAAATGCAGACCCCCCCCCACATTAGAACTAAACAGTGTCCACACTGTGAACGTTTCCTAAATTTGAAAGATTGTACCCAAAGGTGAATGAGATGCAAAATGATTTGAAGAATGAAATGCAGCCTAACTATATGTAAGAATGGATCGTATTTACAATGATATATGTGTTTACGATGCATGCGATGCAAAGAATTCCACCAACTTTTTCCCCCACACTTGGTTCTTGCCCTATGAATCCCATTCCCACTGTGTCTAGGCATGTTTTCTAATAAGCAAAGATTTTTGAAAGCCATCTCATCTTTATACCTCGATTTATAGTCCAGTAAATGAATGTTCAGGGTCGTCCTAACATGAAGTTTTTCAATCAAGCCAACATTCCAAAAATAATTCATGTGCTCAACAAATTTGTCAGTGTAATTGTTCAAAAATTTGTGATCGTATATAAACTCAGTTGCAATCGTGAAATTTAAATTCTGAGTGTTGTTCAAGAATATGTGATCACATTTCTCAAAGTTGTTCAAGACACTGACAATTTCAAGCTCGTTTGAAATTTTCTCAAAGTTAAAATTTTCGAACTCGGATTGGTGACTTGATTCTATTTCAGAATCTTGGTCATTCGAAGAAGAAAGTATGGGCAAGGTAAGTGAAGGAGGTACAGGTATAGAGTATGGGATGTTGGGATTGCCAACATTAAAAGAAGAGATATCGTCGGGGTTGCCAACATTAGAAAGAGAGATGTTGTCGGGGTTGCCGACATTACAAGAAGAAGAGTTGGGGTTTCCAACATTCGAAGAAGATGGAGATTTGGAAGGTTCAGAAGAACCGGCCTTGGTTGCCATCAGAAGAACGTCAAGATTTTGATTTGAGGTTCGGATCGAAGAGTTATTGGGAGTGCCGAAATTAATTTCAAATGTTTTTTCGAACCTAGTGGTGCTGATCGGGTTGCCCGAATTATGGCTTTCATCCTCATACAGTCCAAAAAATTCATGTTCATTAAAATCCATTTCCAAATTTGAATTGAAAAATTCAATATTTTTATTCTGTTCAATTTCTAGAATTTCAAGTTTGTCACAGCCTGAAAGAGAAAGATCAAAAGCTGAGTTTAAATCCTTCTCCTAAAAAGAGTTCAAATCCAAATCACTTACTGAATTGTGAACAACTTCATTAAGATCATTATTCTCAATTTCGAAAGTCGTTATTTGAAAATTTTCAATGTCAGTAAGAATTGAATTATTTTCTGATTCATCGCTTGTTTGAATTCGATTTTGTTGCTCTCGTTGTTCTTTCAAAGTTGTTATTAAACAAAGAAGTTCATCCATCTTTCTATCTTTTTCATCAAGCTGTCTCTCTAGCCTTTCTACCCTCTCATCAAAATGACATTCTTCAGAATCGTTGATTTGAGGGCTCTCATTTTGGATTTCTTGATTCTCATAATTATAGTCCACATCAATTTCACAATCAAAATTATTTCCAATGTGGTGGTTGTTTGAATTTTCAGAAAATTGGCAATGATATTGGAAATCATTTTGATCATAAAAATTATGTTCGTAACCAAAACTATTGAAATTCGAGGGAAAATTGCAATTTTGGTTATTTTCAAGATGTTGATATGGGCTATAATTTTGAAAATTTTGGTTTACAACCCCATATTGATGTTGATCAAAGTTATATTGGGATTCAAAACTGTTTTGATGAGGATGTGGCTCATAATCAAAGCTGTATTGGTCATTTGGAAAATTTTGAAAATTGTTGATATTGGGCCCACGAAAGTTTGGAAAATCTTGCCTCATGTGTTGTAATTCATACTCATACTCTTCAAGCGGACGTCTACTACGATTATTATCCCACAATTCTCTCAAGGATTTTTTTGAATCAGACATTTCAAAGAAGTCACGACAAGACATAAATTATTCTCACTTCAAAATAATATAAAATACTAAGCTGCGCTCTATTAATTAACCGACTCAATTAGAAGGGGGAAGAGGGTCTTATGGCCGTTCACGTATAGTATAAATACTAAGGGATACGACCAATGTTTTACGGGTAGTATGCAACCTCTTTTGCTAAAAGTTCAATAAATTGAACTAATATATATCCGCGATCTAATTATACGAGACAGTCAACTTCACAAAACACAACTTTTCAATTATATTATTATGAAAATCCAAATTTTATTGTTGAAAAACGATGAGAGCGATGATATAAGGTATGTAAATTCGTTCCTTACAAACAGATTCAGAATTTTCATTCACAGAACAGACACAGAACAGTCACAGAACAATCACAGAAAATTAAAATATTGTACAAGCAAGCCACTGCCCCTGCAGAAGATTTTTACAAGCAATTTCTATATTTTCAAAGCAGCAGAGCACCTGTAGAGTTAAGAAAATTTTATAGTGGGGTATGGCGGTCCGTCCAGAATAGTTGAGCAGCTTCAGCGATTAAAATTTCAATGTTTGGCTTGCTCGACTACTGTGTCCTTGATTTGTTTGCTTGAGCGCTTTGCTAGCCTGCTTTGAATTTGGTCTCTCCCTCCATTGGCTTTTGATTTGTTTTGATATTTCACCTTTTTTTTTTCTTCATAAGACTACTTGGTTTTTTTTTTCTTTTGAAAATAAATTCAAGAAAACAAACAAATAAAACTTGACTCGATAAAACCAAGAAAACTAAACTAAGACAAAATTATACACGGCTCATGCGTGCAACTCAGCATCAAGTCAAAAGCAACTCTCTAAAACTCTTTAGTACACTTATTTAAAGAAGACAAGGGACAAGCAAATATAACCCAAAGGAACAATTCAATTCCACAACTACCTTACACGCACTCAACAGTAAGTTAAAATTTTAATTCCACAAAACAAAGACTGCTTCTCGTAAATCTTTCAGGAACTTTCTCCAAGTCTCAACAAAAACATTCCTTCTCGATTCACAAAACAATTCACGCACTCTCTCCCTTAATCGAACACAAGATTATCTCCTAGAAACCAAAAGAATATCGACCGAACAAGGGCTGAGCGTCCTCTTTTTTTTTCGCAATTGATACAGCTTCAGATCGGGTTTAGAATTCGGGTTTCATTCTGGATCTCCGGGTTTTGAAGTTCGGTTTTATGGTAGGGTTTGCGATTGCTGAAGGGGAGGTTTGAGGGGGGTCTGAGATGTAGACGGATGATGGGTAGTTTGAGATATGGGGGTGTTCGAATTGAGGATAGGGGAACGATGGGTTCGGTGCAGGGTAATTCGAACAGTGGTAGAGGTGTGGATGAACGTGGCGTGGTGATGGACAGAACTGGGTTGAAGTGGATGCGTACAGTTCGAAGTGGGGTTTTTGTGAAGATGGCGCGATTGGGTTAAACTTGTGGTTCCGGTGATTTCGAATCAGATTTGGGGGTTGTATTCGAAATTTTGTGGTTTTGGTCAATGGCAATTTTCTGTGATGCGATGACGGGGTATTTGCGTGGTGTGGTGGTTGTCGAAGAGGGAGGTGCTGTTAGCTGTGGGTGGCGATGTTCGGAAAAGTAAATGAAAGGTTGATGGTCCTGTGATGGTGCTGATGAACGTTGCAGTTCGGATTTGAGAGTTTCAAGGATTCCGATTTTAGCAGCAGGTGGTTGCGGTATTTGTTGTAGAGGGGAGGAGTTGTTATGTTGAAATAGGTTGTCGGTTTTTGGGTTATTGCGATGGGATTGGGGTGTTTCCGGTGAAAGTAAGGTGCTTGGATGGGGAAGTTGGTTGACGTTTTGAACAATGGAGATGTAGTTGATGGTGATGTAGGGATGAAGAGGAAGGTAGGCTGTTGTGATAATTTGGGTTCGAACATTTGGATCTGGGGTATTCGGTTGCAGAAGAGTGGATGATGGTGAGGGGTCTGTTTGTATTTGCGTAGGGGTGAAGTTTGGAATTGCTGTATGGTTGGTGAAGGGGAAATTGACAGTGTACGGACTGGGTTTATAAGTGTGGGGGTATTGGGCAGCGAGATGGAGTGGTCTCGTATATGAAGAAGATTATAGAGAGGAAAGAAAAAATTGTAGCAGGGGATTTTTTTTGTTTTTGTGTAAAAGAAGGAAAAGAATGTATAAGATTGGAAAGAAAGTGGAAAGAAGGAAAGAAATAAAGGAAAATTAAAAGTTTTTTTTTCAAGACTTGTACATGATGAAAGGCAATGTACTGATAACTGGAAAGGATTGTAAGGAAAGAAATCAGAAAATAAGGCAACAGATTAAAAGAAAATGTGGCAAGAATTTTTGTTCTCTTATTTGGTAGATTAAGGTATCATTGAACAATACAAAATCTAACCAATCAAGATTTTTTATATATATATATACAAGAAACAAAAGTAAAAAAAATGAAAATAAAATAAAAACTAACACGAATCAGAAATTAAATAAATAATAAAATTTAATTATTGCCTCCCCGGCAACAGCGCCAAAAACTTGATCGACGCTAGTCTATGAATTAGAAAAGCGCGACATTTAAATTAAATTCTGCAAGCATACAGGTGTGTAGCATACAGGTCGAACACAGGGAGGTGAATTAAATCAATTATTTATCTAATCTCTTAGGCGAGTTAGACAAAGTTTAGAGGTTGATTTTTTTCGCAAAGCAAAATAAAAACTGAAACTACGAATAAAAGATGCAATTAAATTCACTGCAGATTCGAATCTAATCGGATCTGTAATAAATTCAATGATTAAAATAAAATAGAACACTGGAAATAAAATTGCAGAAAAGAAGTCAACAACTGAAAATAAAAACTAGGATTACTGCTGAATCTAATCAGACGGTCAATCACTAGTAAGAAAAATAGAAGCAATAGCAAATTGTGTTCTAGCAAATCTAATTGACTAGACAACACAATTTGCCATGAAAATAAAATGCAGAAACTAAAGAAAAGAAAGCTTTATTAAAACTAAAAGAGAGTACAGAAGAATGAATATATAATATTTGTTACAATGGGTATACATGTGCTTTTATAGGTGAAATTGGCCAAACACTAATCAGATTTGTATGAATATATGGGCCTCTTTTCCAAGAATTATTATCATATCACATGCCTTTCTTGACTAAGCTTGTTTGGAAATAATCTCTAAGAATATCTGCGCATATCATGGTGAATACCTTCCATATCTTCCAAATCTTCCATGTGGCTAATTGATTGACAAAAGATTTGCATGTGATTAATTCTTCCAAACATGGACTCATGTTAGACTCCAAAAGCATATAAGAAAAATCTTCCATATCTTTCATGTGGCTAATGTGAACACAAACATCTTCCAATGACATCTTTTGAGATCTTTCCTACCATTCTTCTTCTAATGTGACCAATGTGAACACATCTAGTCTCTTATGCAATTCTTCAAGTAAATGGCATTTATTCTTCACTTTTAAGGATGATGAGGTCAGGTCAACATATCTATAAAAACAACAAGAAAATACCCAGCGTAACATTTATTTATATACAAAAAAAGATAAAATATAGGTGCATAAATTAACATATTTCTATGCTGATCACGTATATAATAAACAAGTGCTATAAAAACACAACATACGCCTCATTCCAATTCTGAATATTCTTTTATTTAAATATTCATATCCTTTGGGAAAGGTTCCCATTAATTTTATCAAAGATAAATTCTTTAAATTTATTCTTTAATCTTCCTTTGGAATTCAATCCATACCAAATTATGGTTTATCCAAACTAGTCGGGATTAGCGAACCTTACCGAAGTAATCATTTGTTTTAATTTCCCAATCCCAACCCATTCATCCCATGAAGTAAAACTGGTAATACTTCATATCTAACACCACGGTGTTATCGGTAAAATTAATTACCATTTCACGTTCAAATCTAATTAAAGATTTAACTAACGCTTGGAGCAAAATTGGTGATACTCCATTCTCGATCATTTCTTGGATTTGATAATTTTAGTTATCAAATTCACCTTTCAATCTATTTAAAGATTCATTAAGACTCTAATTCAGTTTTAATTTCCAACAATCATTACTTAATGATTTTTCAATGTTAAGAAATTAATCATATATTTAACTGGGTTAAAGAACTAATGTCATTTAAAACACAGCTCACGATAAATCCAAAATCTCATTCCATTATCCATGGAATTTTCATGCAAATCGATATATATAATCGATATAAACTTCCATATCCAACCGATAATATAAATGAAATAACAACAATGCCTTTTTAAATTCCATATATATTAATAGTCTTCCTCCACAGAAATTTACTTCGATTATTATCAATTCGGATTCCATTCCATTCCAATATAATATGTTAAATTGGAGAACTTTACTTTGGAAAATCTCCTTTAAATCTTAACAAAAGATTTATAAATTCCAAATCATGTTTCACTGTAAATCGGGTTAAAGAACGAGTGTCGCTAAAGAACACAGTTCACGATAAACCCAATCCACATTCCATTTTATTCCAATTATTAAATATAATTGGAAACTCTAACAATCTTAATTAAAAGATTCATTCTCTTCACATGGGGTTCAAGAACAGTGTTACTGAAGACACCGTTCACAAAAAACCCAAAATCCCATTTGATATTAAATACAAGACTCTGAATAGAAAATATATCGGCTTATATTCAATATCAAATTCTGAACTCAACAAACATCGTATTGGAATAACGATATATATATCTTCCAAATTCCTCCACAATGCATGTATAATCACGGAATCCAATATCGAAATATTCCGAAGATAATTTCGATTCAAATCCATTCCAATTCATATATTGGAAATTCTGGTTATTTTTAAAACCATTTCAAATCCAATTTATTTAGTTAGAAATAATTGGATTATAATCCTAGTCCATAACTAGTTCATTTCGATAAAAATCTATTTTTATCTTTTCAAATATGGAATTTTTCATCCCAATACTTTCCAAATCATTTCTTATTATTTTACACTAATTATTAATATTTTTAATAATTTTACCAAGGCCCGTACAGTCGATTTCCATAAACGGCCATCGAACTGCACTTACAACGACCTTTTCCAAATTTGATATGGACATAATTCTAAATCCAACCATTAGATTTCAAATCTTCAATATTCGTTAGAAAGCTCTTTTCGATACGAACCCAACGGTTCCAGTTTCAGGAGAATCCAACAGTCGAATCTCCCGTAATGTCCATTTGAAGTCAATGGTCGAAATTCGCGAACTGCCGCAGCACGGCGCGTTCTATTCAGGCCATTATATTATTTGTATAGTATATATATTATATATTTCATCGATTTCCATTTAAAACGTATTTTATAAATCGTTTTAAATTCGTTTTCAGAATGATTTTAACTTCATATTCAATTTCAAATCAAAATTGAATATTCCATATCATTAATATATAAATGATAATATTTTCGAAACATTAGATTTTTGAAATCAATTCCTTTTCAATATTCATTATAAAAATGAATAAAATCGATATAAATATCGTTCGCGTTAAAATAGCGCATATCTAATCAACACGGCTATATATATTTAAATATATTCGTGTCCATCCCAAATCGGACATCAAAATCAAATTTTGATCTTTTACTAAATATTATTTTAAAAATATTCATTATTTGAAACTATTCGTTATTTTAAAATATTCATTCGTTCTGAATTGGAATCAGACACAGTCAATTTCCATATAATGTTGTTTATATGGATTTCATACAACACACGTATATAACAACCATAATCAACAATCATCCATCATCCAGAGTGCATTCTACACTGTATAAGCATTAAATATAGATATTTAACGCTTACAACAGTCTGTCAACCAATCGATCGACATACAACTAAACAGTTGGGATTAGTGTATGTCAAATGTCATCCCAACACCCGTGTGGGGTTTCAATCAACAAACACCGATTTTATTTGTGCAGTTTGGGCGATGTGTAAAATTTATCGTCTCAATCCATATCGATCAAATAAGTGTACATAAACGAATCGTCTGATTTGTAAATGAATATTTATTTTATTTCCAACACATGACTTTTCTATTCAATACATTTATACCATAAAAATGATATTTTTATGTTTCTAATATATTTTAGAAAATTTTGGCGGTATAACGACGCGATATTGAAATCGGGTAATGTCTAGCATTACCCCTCTCCTAATATCGGCTCGCGCCATACACACATAACAATTCAATCAATTCAATTCAATTCTCATCCCAAACCAATTCAAACAAATAAATCAACCAAGCCAAACAATCAAACAAGTCATCCATGGTCTGTGGACGACGAGGAGCAGTTCATATATGCAGTTATAAAATAAATAACTGTATAAAAATTATAGTGAGGAGTTCTCACCTTTGGGATCCACTCCGTTTTTCTTTAGCGGACGGCGGTTTGGATTTGTCTCCGCACGTTCTATTCTTCACCGTATCTCCAACGAGATCTGTTTCACGCGACGCTACTCCATATATAAAAATCATATTTTTATTTCTCTTTCTAGATAATAAAAATCGTATTTTTACTTCGCTTTCAAGATGATTAAAATTGTATTTTTTCTTCGCTTACAAAATGATAAAAATAGTATTTTTACTTCGCTTTCAAGATGATAAAAATCATATTTTTAACACGATGTTTACATTATAAAGATCATATTTTTATTCGCTAAAAATCTCATCTTTATCAAATCAAAAATCATATCTTTATGTTATAAAAATCAAATCTTTATGTTATGAAAAATCAAATCTTTATGTTATGAAAAATCAAATCTTTATGTCGCTACAAACATAAAGGTCATATTTTTATAAACTAAAAACCATAACTTTTTCCAATTAAAAATCATATCTTTATTTCAAGAAGATACGTGTAAAAATCATATTTTTAGATGTTATATAAATATAAAAAATCAGTTTTTTTCTATGTAATGTAAATATAAAAATCAGTTTTTTTTTCTATGTAATGTAAATATAAAAATCAGTTTTTTTCTGTGTAATGTAAATATAAAAATCATTTTTTTCTATGTAATGTAAATATAAAAATAATTTTTTCTATGTAATGTAAATATAAAAATCAGTTTTTTTTCTATGTAATGTAAATATAAAAATCAGTTTTTTTTCCATGTAATGTAAATATAAAAATCAGTTTTTTTCTATGTAATGTAAGTATAAAAATCAGTTTTTTTCTATGTAAACAAAAATAAAAATCGAATTAAAACAAGTAAATAATTAAATAAATGATAAAAATGTAAAAATCGGTTTTCTCTGAGGAGGAGGGGCTTGCGTTGTTGGTCAGAGGTCAGGGGGGAGGCTTCCAACGCGGTGGCTCTAGTGGGGCTCGGTGTGGTGGTTTGCGGGATTGGGGAGGGTTTGGGTTCGGAGAGTCCACGGCCTAAATTAGAGGGGGAGGGAGAAGCGACGAGGAGGAGCTGAGAGGAGGGGGGAAGAGGCGCCATCGTCGGAGGTTTGGAGGGGGGATGAGATGGGGCGACGGTGGCTGTTCTAAAAGGAGCGACGGGGATTCTCGTTCAGTTTCTTTTTTCTTATTGTTTTGATTTTGAACGATGGAATGGGAAGAGAGAAGGGTTGACTTGGCTTTATAATATATATAATTAATTTAATTAAATCCCAAAAAGTTACTTTTTCATTCGAACTCCAAACTGAACCCACCGACTGCCGTACCCAACTAATTACCCCCATTTCGAACACAATGGGATATGTTTCATAAGCCAATTCGGCTATTTCGAACAGTTTTCTTCAAAATTAATATAACGTTCAAAATTGATTTCAACGCACATTTTAATTTACCGGGCCCACATACGGACTCTAAAAATTCCAGAAAAATAAATCTTGCTATGTTTTAATGATACGGTCCTAACAAAACTAATTTCGTCAAATTTGGCGACCGTTTGAAAAATTGCCATTTTCTGGTCAATCCAAACTGACTGAAACTGTCAAAACACGTTTAACTTCACCATGCTCACATATTGACTCCAAAAATTATGAAAATTGGAATCTAACAATAATTTGACATCCCGGATCCAACAAAGGTGGTTTCATCGAAAATGGAGGTCGTTTGCAAAATCGCTATTTTTAAGGGCTATATTTCCATAGCGACTATTCTGAATTTTCAACTGGGCATAACTTTTTATTCCCGCTATGAAATTTCAATTTTTTGGGTTCAATTAGAAAGATATTTTCAAATAGATTCTAATATTTTAGGTTTCTCTAAAATCCGGTTTATTTTGTATCCTGTACATTCATTTGAAATTTGAAATCGAATTTTAAAACTACCGCGCCATTTCCAATTCCTTTTTATAATTAAAATAAATATTTATATTCGAACTTCAATTTAAATAAAATTATACGTTATAATTCTATTCAAAATAAATTTCTAGTCGTTATTATTTAAAATAAATCATTTTAAATATTCAAAATTCATTAAAATTGCCAAAATAAAAATTTTAAATTGGTTCTGATTTTCCGGGTTGTTACAATATGTTAATGACGGTGTATAACTCGGTATTTTAAACTTGTTATGTTTGTTATTTTAAATTTGGTATGTTCTACATGCTATTTGTTGTTCTAATGTTGTTACTGTATGTAGCCAACGCTAGTATATATGTATATTTGATATGAACTATAGGTATTTTATGGATGTAGCATGCTATGTGTAGTTTGTCACGGTTATAACCGTGATAAATGTGACAGTAGCCAATGGAATCTTCGATAATGTAACGATTATAACTATTGGTAATTTTTTAATACAACGCTTATAACTGTTATAATTCTGGAATTCGTCGCATTTAAAACCGTTAGTAGAGAAAATACAATCACGCTTATAACCATTAGTAGCGAAAATATAATCACGCTTATAACCATGAGCATATACTAGTATTTGTCACGGTTATAACCGTGATAGCATGCGTGATAAAATTCACCAACACATGTTGGGTAAACGGTTATAACCGTGAGTATTGTGCTTCCTCACGGTTATAAGCGTGACAAATGGGCCTTTCTGGTGTAGTGTTTGTTAGTGGGTTTCAATGCTACAGAAAGTGATGAAAATCCTGAATCAGTAAAGCCATTATTGCGTAATATTGAAGATGTGTTTCCAAAGGAGTTACCAAATGGTCTACCGCCACTAAGAGACATCCAGCATCAAATTGATTTGGAACCAGGTGTTGTTTTACCTCATAGGCCAAATTACAGAATGAGTTTGTAGGGAACATGAAGAATTGCGACGACAAGTAGAAGGCTTATTGAGTCAAGGCCGTGTTCGCGAAAGCCTAAGTCCATGTGTTATGTTTGCGTTATTAGTACCCAAAAAAGACGGTTCATGGAGGATGTGCACTGACAGCCGAGCCTTTAACAAAATTACTATGAGATATCGGTTTCATATTCCACGTCTTGATGATTTACTGGATTAGATTAGTGGGTTAGTTATTTTTTCAAAGATAGATTTGAAGAGTGGATATCATCATATCAGAATTAGGTCGAGAGACGAGTGGAAGAATGCTTTCAAGGCTAGAGAAGAGTTGTATGAATGGCTTGTTAAGCCCTTCGGGTTGTCGAATGCGCTAAGTACTTTTGTGAGAGTGATGAACCAAATATTCAGGCCTTACATTGGGAAGTTTGTAGTTGTTTACTTCTATGATATTCTCATCTATAGTGCTAGTCCAAGTGAGCATCTACAACACTTACATGCAGTTTTGAGCATTCTTCGTCAAGAACAATTTTAAGAAATGACCAAGAAATGTATGTTCATGTCTCTGAATGTGTTGTTTTTTATATTGTTTTAAAAGAAGGTTTGCAAGTTGACCATAATAAAGCTGCGGCAATCATAGGTTGGCCTCAACCAAAGGCTATTTCAGAAGTTTGAAGTTTCCATGGTTTGGCTTCTTTTTATAGGCGTTTCATTACGCATTTCAGTAGTATTATGGCTCCAGTGGCCGATTGCATGAAGGGGAAACTGTTTATGTGGATTGAGAAGGCAAAACATGATTTTGGGCTTATTAAGAATCCGTTATCTTCGGCACCTATTCTAGTACTTCCAAACTTCCATCAGCTTCGAACTTCATACCGATGCTTCAAAAGTCGAGATTAAAGGATTTTTGAATCACAATGGAAGGCGTATTGCTTATTTCAGTGAGAAATTGTTTGGGGCAAAGATGAGATATAACACTTATGATGTTAATTTTTATGTTGTGGTTCAAGCCATCGAACATTGGAGACACTATCTTTTTCATAAGGAATTCATTTTGTACACAGATCTTAAAGCTTTGAAGCATCTCCAGGGTCAAGACAAAGTAGCAATTAGGCATGCGTCATGGATTGCCTATGTAACAACCCGTATTTTCAATAACCTGTTATAACGTAAATCGAGGCAGAATTTAATTCTAAAATCTGAATCAAGGGAAACGGGCTGTGCCATTGCGTTCGTCTCGGAAAAATACGCGAAATAGAGTCTGAGTTTTCGAAAATCGGAGTCCGTATGACCCGATTAAGGCCCAACGAAGTTTTCAGAAAATTTCAAAGTAAAAACAGATTTCAAATTCAAGTTTGAATTTGGAAATTAGGGCAGTGGGGCGTAGGCGGGAAATTTCCCGCCAGACCACCCATGTCGACAGGCCTGTCGACTGGGCAGTCGACATGGTTAGGCCCAAGTCGACAGCCCTGTCGACTTGGGTGTCGACTTGGTTCAGCCGGGCAGTTTTGCCTGGTGCACCATTTTGGAGTTGTGTTGAGTTTGGGGGCCAGATTCGGTTTTGAGGGCTGAGATTGGAATTAGGGTTTAATCCTAAGGCTAAAACTAATCCTAATCTCTATAAATAAGCCCCTAACCTAACCCTAAATCATCATTATTCATTCAAGTAACTAAACTATGGCAAAATCATTCCTCTCATGGCCTCCACTCTCTTCATAAAATTCCTAAGTTATTTCTATGAGAGATTTTCAATGCATACAAGTGTTTTCAAGCTTGTATGAGCATCATTAGCTTGCATTCAAGTCAAGTTTCCATATTTACATCATAAAGCAAGAGTTTTGATCATTTTGGCTCAAGGGTTTTTCGATTGGAGCTTGCATTTTGGGTTTATTTGATTGCATAAGGGCTTTGTCTCAATCTATATATATTTTTGTGTCTTCATAAGCATTGTAAGCCCTTTTCTACTTTCATATTTAAACTCTAAAGTTAAATGAATGATGCAAGTTTGGTTGATCATTATGATATGCAAGTTTGCCATGATATGCAAGTTTACCATGTCATGTTATGCAAGTTTGATATGTTATGATATGCAAGTTTACCATGTCATGTTATGCAAGTTTGATATGTTATGATATGCAAGTTTACCATGTCATGTTATGCAAGTTTGATATGTTATGATATGCAAGTTTGCCATGTTATGTTATGCAAGTTTGCCATGTTATGATATGCAAGTTGTCATGTTATGTATGCAAGTTTGGATGGATCATTTTACTCATGTTATCATGTTATGCAAGCTTACCTTGAGTATATGAACATAAAGCTTCAAGCTTTATGCTAAAGGTTGCATTTTGGCAACATGTAAGTTATCATATCTCTTATGATAACTTGCATGTGAGGCTAAATGCGAACTTATGGCCATTCCTACATGTCATTTATCACCATGTATCACCAATATGCTAAGTTTGGTTTTATGCATGCTTTTGAGGCCTAAAAATGTAATATGCAAGTATATGAGCATATGTACATTTCATATGCCACTATCTTAAACTTTTGGCTTCAACACCTTTATGTCATGATTATGCCAAGTTCCCTCTTTCTATCCTTTATGCGCTATTGCGATATGTAAGCGATGGGATTGCGTTTGGGGTTGGGTAAACTTAAAAGACATAAAAACATAAGATTGGGAATTTACCTATTAAGTTAGGTCTACCCATTGGGAATTTACCTATTAAGTTAGGTCTACCCAAATGCTTGAAAACTTGTAATATGTTTTGTAAACATAATGGACATGACACTTAGAAAATATGAGTGTGACCAACTCGAGGTTGGGTTGAGTTTGTAGCGTAAACCTACTCGGAACCGACCGGCTTAACTAGTTGCTACAAACAATAGGACCCAATGTGAGAAGTTGGTCATGTTGTACCTTGAACCCGAGGTTAGACCAAGTTGTGGTGTAAAGCTACCCGGACCCGCCCGGCTTAACTAGTAACCACAACAAGGTCTAATGTGAGAGGTTAAGGCACATTAAATTAATTAATGCCTCATGATTAGGGTTAAGTCATGGTCCACTTAATACTTAACCAATTTGGGCTTGGTGGATTAATTGGGGTTAAGTCGTGAACCCATCGTTACACTTAACCAAGTTAATCCATGATTAGTAAAAGGGTTAAACCGTACTTAACCCACTAGAAAATCCTAGCAATGGGGGTCCACTCCAGCAGTAATCCCAAGTTTGTATCATTAAGACCCTAGGGACTAGGCTAGGGAGGGGCACGATTACTGGACTTGAGGTAAGTGACCAAAAACGGCGGCAGAGTGGTACGCCGTTGTAGTTCCGGACGGACTATGGTCGTGCACATAGTCCGTAGCCGGAGAAAACATGCACGGGTACCAGTAGATCGAGACTGTGCACTTATGTTTATGGTGTCCAGGGGTTTACACCCTAGGGCTTGATACACCCGAAGGGTGGACCCGGCACAGTCCGACTACAATTATGTTTGGGCCGTATTGACACCAACACGTGACGAGTTAGGCTTATAGGGAGCCGATCGACTAGACCGTTTGGTTGGACCTCGTATTAGGGTCACTTCATGTTATTGGACCTCGTATTAGGGTCACTTCATGTTATTGGACCTCGTATTAGGGTCACTTCATGTTATTGGACCTCGTATTAGGGTCACTTCATGTTATTGGACCTCGTATTAGGGTCACTTCATGTTATTGGGCCAAAGCTTGGGCCAAGGGATCAATACTTGTTTATTCAAGTCATGTTAGTTTGCTAGTACACCTGTGGTGCAAAACCTTAAACCTGATTATGCGATGACACCTTTATCTACCTTGTTAGTTAATCATCATGCTAGTATGTTATCCTTATGTTCATCCCTGCTTCTCATGCCAGTTAACTTTATCAGTTTACATTGATTGTAGTAGGGCTTACTCAGTCTTTTTGACTGACCTGTTTTCTTTCGCCTCTTTTCTTCCGTTTCCCCCCCCCCCCCTCCCCAGGTTCTCAGGGTGGGAATATTGGAGCTTAGCTTGGATTTCTGATCGCTTGCTTGTGGGATTTTAGCTCATGTACGGTCTTGACATGAAGCTAGCTATGGTTATAACTTATTTTGGGGATAGTACTTATGTATTTCAGTTTTTCAGTGATGTTGTTTTTATCTAGACTTGTGTATTTAGAAAGTTGACATTATGTTGTATCAGACTTGTTTTGAAATAGTTTGAAATCTTCCGCTGTTTTACTTATCTTATTTACTCTGTTTACATATATACATATGTTCTTGTTCTGCCTTGATATATCGTTATGCATGTTTACCCGGTACAAACGCCCCTCCAAAGTCAGAGTGCTTGCAAGAGACACCCTGGCGGAGGTGGGGTGTTACATTTGGTATCAGAGCGTATGGTTTACGAGAAGGAACAAAAAAGGTTTTTAGAAAACTTTTGAAAAACTATTTTCAAAACCAATTAAGTATTTTCCAAGAAAAGTCTAGTTATTTGAAAAAAAAGGCTATTCCCCAAAAGCCATAGCACTATCCTTCGTTCCTTCATTCTAAATCTATCTATCTTTTTCTTCGTTTCAGTATGGCCGATCGCTTTAACATCCCGGAAAACGTACAAGTACCCGTCTGGTTCCGGAGATTTATGGAGGCAAGGGCGAATGAAGCCGGCCCCGCAAACATTCCTCCTCCTTCCCCCATCGCTAACATCTCTCCTCCTCCCGTAGCTGAGGTTCCTCCTCCCCCTCAGCATACACAAGTGGATTTCGCGGAGATTTGCAAAGACTTTAAGGAGATGGGTTGCAAGAATTTCATTGGAACCGAGACTTATGTAGAGGCAAGGAATTGGTTGAAAGAAACCGAAGATCTTTTTGCCTTCTTTGATATAGATGACCGTAGGAAGGTTTTATTGGCAGTGTGGTTGCTAAAGGAAGAAGCTGCACGTTGGTGGGTGGTCACCACCGCTACTAGGCCAATTGAGACTTGGGATGACTTTCGAGGAAAGTTTGGACTAAGGTTCCTATCACTGAAACAAGGGGACATGACAATTACAGAATACATAGATAAGTTTAATCAACTGGCTCGGGTCGGTTTAGACTTGGTTAACACAGCTCAGAAGAAGGCCCTATACTTTGCTCTAGGATTAAACGAGCCATTACATGGTTTGGCCATATCTCATATACCCTTGGGGGCAACTTTCGAGAGTTTGGTGAATATGGCCCTACTCAATGAAGAGAATAGGAGTGACAAGAAGGAGGAGAAGTCTGAAGATAAGGAGGAAAAGAAGTGCTTTACTTGTGGAAGCTTGACTCATCTAAACAAGGATTGCAGAAAGAGGAAGGGCACTTGCTTTGACTGTGGAGAAATGGGACACTTCACTAGGGACTGCCCGAAGAAGGGAGGGCCTACGTCGGAAGGAACGGTGAATTCCGGGAAGCAAGGCAAGAACTCCAAAAACCGCAAGAACAAGAGTCAAGGAAACAAGGGGAACAATAGCAAGGGCAATAACGACAAGAGGAAGTGCCATTATTGCGGTTCAGTTGGGCATCTTATTAAGGATTGTAGGAAGAGAAAAAGGAAGAGTGGTGAATGCTTTCATTATGGTGAGTTTGGACATTTCAGCAAAGATTGCCCCAAGAAGCAAGGGCAAGGTCAGACTTAGTGTGCAAGACCATCTGGAGGGCGAGTTCATCCCCTCAACATCGTTCTTTCAGCTCATGATCGAGGTAGTGTTTCTGTTGAAAGTCTTGTTTACATTTCTGATGTTCCTGTTCGTACTTTGTTTGATTCTAGCGCATCGCATAGTTTATTTCATCTGATCTAGTTGAAAGTTTGCACCTAAGTACCAGTCTAGTTAATGATGCCGTGTGTGTTTCAAATCCAATTAGGGGTTCTGCCCATTTGTCTATGATCTGCGTGGATTTGAAAATTTCTATCTTGAGTGTAGAATTCTCGTGTGATGCTTATATTCTCGGTTTCATGGGGTATGGGTTGATTTTGGGCATGGATGGGTTGTCCAGTTTTGGAGCCATCCTTGATTTTTGAGCATAGGGTTGTGAGGCTCATGACTCGCCTCAGTAATACCCTAAAAAATTTCTTGTAACCCTATGGGTCCCGTCATGTTGTGTTATCTTGAATCCCTCAACTCATCTACCGATAGTTTGCAATCGGTGAGGGTGGTCCGAGAATATCCTGATATCTTGGGTGAAGTGAAGGGGGGTTACCCCTAAGCGAGAGATTGATTTCCGCATTTATCTGGTTGATAATGCCAAGCTAGTTACGTGGCCGGTTAGGCACATGGTCCCGCGAGATGAGAATTAAGAAAGCAAGTCAAGGAGTTGCTTGAGAAGAACTTCATACAATGAAGCATTTCCGAGGAGGGTGCTCTAGTAGTATTCGCTAGTAATGTGGACAGTTCGCTTCGCCCGTATGTTAATTATCGTGAGTAAAACAAGAAGAATAGACAACCATTACCAAGGATCGATGATTTGTTTGATCAGCTTGTAGGAACATCTGTTTTCTCTTGATCTTGCTACTGGATTCCATCAGCTCAGAGTAGCTGAGGATAGTATAGACAAAACTGCGTTCAGAACTCCAGATGGATTCTTAGAATGGCTAGTCATGCCATTCGGTTTGACTAATGCACCCGCCTACTTCGTGGACTTGATGAGTAGGGTGCCTAGGGAGTTCCTGAACAAGTTTGTGGTAGTCTTTGTAGATGATATCCTGACTTTCGTAAAGAACGAGGAAGAACATGCTAGACATCTCAAGGAGGTGATGGATGCGCTTAGAGCCCATCAGTTGAAAGCCAACTCCTCCAAATGTCATTTTAGAGAAAAGAAGTTAGATTTCTTGGGCACATAGTTTCTAAACAAGGCTTAGCGGTGAATCCCGCTAAAGTGGTCGCGGTTCAAGACCAGAAAGCCCCGACGAGGACAATTGAAGTAAGAAGCTTTCTCAGTTTAATTAGTTAGTTAGCGTCCCTTGAGCTTAGACCTACCCTTATGGATCAAGTAGGGACTTCGCAGAAAGAAGACCCGCAGTTAGTCGAGATCATGGACAAGTTGATTAGAGGCAGGATGTTAAGTCACCTCGCCATAGATAACAAGGGATGGCTAAGACGCTATGAGAGAAAGAAGGTTCTTGAAGATGCACATCATCTGAGGAGGTGGCCGAGTTTGTCCCAAGGTGCATGTTGTGCCAACAGGTTAAGGCCGAGTCATAAAAAGCCCGGTGGGCTATTACATCCATTGGAGGTCCCCGCAATGGAAGTGGGAAAGCGTCACGAAGGATTTCGTGGATGGACTGCCTAGATCAAGGAAAGGGAATACGAGCATGTGGGTCATGGTAGGTAGACTCATGAAGAGCGCTCATTTCACTCCGGTAAAGAGCGAAAGGACTGCATCATAGCTAGCAACGGATTACTTTCAAGAAATAAGGAGGTTGCACGGGTTTCCCTCAAGTATAGTTAGCAACCATGACTCAATCTTCACTAGCCAGTTTTGGGATAGTCTACGGGAAGTCATGGGCAAGCGACTGAATCTAAGTACGGCCTATCATTCACAGGCGGATGGTTCATTTCGTTCAAGCATGAGTTATAGAAAATCACGTTAGTAAGAGCAATTGGCAACGAGGGTTGGTATTTTCAAGAAAAGTTCTGCTGCGTGGAATACTTTATAGTAAGTAAACGAGATCCAGGATTCACTAGTGAATTTTGGAGAGCTTGCATGAAACCATGAGGTCATAGTTATGTTTAAGCCAAGAATGATAGAAGAGTAAGTGAAAAAGGAAGACGAGAGGCGACAATGAAATGGGTTCCAACTCATATTTGGAAATAAGAGTTAAGAAGCCAAGGAATCATGAAGTAAAAGACGGTCAAAGCACAGTGGAGTTAAACTCAAGGAAACGTGACTTAGAAGATTGAAGGCTGGATACGCACATCATATTTTTTTTTATTATGAGTATATCCTTGATCCTTGTTTTCCTGTGGAGCTTACTCGCATGTTATCTTTTTACGTATATCCCCTCGGTCCCATTCTCGGTCCTATTTCTGTCGGGAGGTATGACTTATTGGCTAGTAATACATGTCAGGGTTTAAAGGGGTCTGTTAGGTTGACTAAACCTTTTGGGCTTTTATAGAATATGGGTTGGGTTAGGAAGGGATTTCTTGTAATCCGAAAGGGGTATATCCTGCTTATCTTCCCGATCTCTTTGTAGCATATCTCTTGCTATCCATGTTTGTCTTGATTATCTAGTTTATCATGTTAATCTTGTCATGAGAACCTTAGGTAGAAACCCTTTGGATGAAACATGTGTTTGAAACATGTTATGCTTGATGGTTGCAAGTGGTTGCAAGTGGTTACTCGTGGATGCATTATACACATTAGGCACTAGATCGGCTCACACACTCCTCATATTGCATATGCATGAGTGTTTATGCTTATTCATGGATGAAAATTTTTGTGTTATCACATGGATGTTGCATATGGATGTATGTTATGTGCACACATATAGATGTTATACATTATGTTAGGAATTGCATACATATGGATTCATTTCACTAACATAATTTGCATTGATGATATTTGCATTAGATAAGTACATATACACACACCTTTGCATATGTTCATACAACATTTAGAATCTTGTAAGGACAATGATTGCTCGTGGATGATGTTTTGAGTAGATGGATGTTGGATGGTAGGATATGTTCTTCCTAACTTAGAGATTTCGGGGACGAAATCCTTTAAGGAGGGGAGAATGTAACAACCCGTATTTTCAATAACCTATTATAACGTAAATCGAGGCAGAATTTAATTCTAAAATCTTGTAACACCCCACCTCCGCCAGGGTGTCTCTTGCAAGCACTCTGACTTTGGAGGGGCGTTTGAATCAGGTAAACATGCATAATGAAATATCAAGGCAGAACAAGAACATATGTATATATGTAAACAGAGTAAATAAGATAAGTAAAACAGCGGAAGATTTCAAACCATTTCAAAACAAGTCTGGTACAACATAATGTCAACTTTCCAAATACACAAGTCTAGGTAAAAATAACATCACTGAAAAACTGAAATACATAAGCACTATCCCCAAAATAAGTGATAACCATAGCTAGCTTCATGTCAAGACCGTACATGAGCTAAAATCCCACGAGCAAGCGATCAGAAATCCAAGCTAAGCTCTAATATTCCCTCCCTGAGAACCTGAGGGGGGGGAACGGAAGAAAAGAGGCAAAAGAAAACAGGTCAGTCAAAAAGACTGAGTAAGCCCTACTACAATCAATGTAAACTGATAAAGTTAACTGGCATGAGATGTAGGGATGAACATAAGGATAACAACATACTAGCATGATGATTATCTAACAGATAGTTCAAAGGAGTCATTGCATAATCAAGGTGAAGTTTCTCACCACAGGTGTACCAGCATTCTAACATGTCATGTATAAACAAGAATTTATCCCTTGGCCTAAACTTGGACCAGTATCAGGTGTTTGACTTAAATCAAGATCCAACTTCTTGGTACCAATTCTAGTATAACAGGATTAGGTGTTACCCCAACGTTTACATCGAAACAGGACGGAACAGAATGGTCCATACAGAGATAGAGTTTGGGAAAAATGGGATTTTACCACCCTAACAGATAAAGTACAGAAACGGAATGCTAACAATAATGGGCCTTTACCACCTTAACAGGACAGAGTACAGAAACGGAATACTACAATTAGGTGTACACTAGTAGTGGGCCTTTACCAGACGGTACCATGCAGAAACAGACAGGTGTTATCACCCAACAAAATAGACGGTACCAACAGAATCAGACAGAGCTAAGTGTACCCTAAATCCTACCCAAGCGATCGGCTCCCTAATACATAAATACCATGTGTCGGGCCCACGATAAGGTGTATCACTCCCTAAAGTGGCAACCAATTGGCACAGGCATATTTACAGATGTCACAGCGTCTTACATCCTCAGAGGCAGACCGGGATCCAAGCACGCACATGACCCGGTTGGAACGCACCATCAACACCCATCGCCATTATCAGAATGAACCACTTATAATTAGCTCAGTAAGCGTGCCCGGACCCTACCTACGGTTGGTTCAAAGTTTTGATACCAGAAAGGGTTACTGACTAATATGGGTCCCAAACAACAAATGACACAAGTATTCCCCCTTGTGTCCCCAGACTATCAGATTCATATTAACTTATTAACAGAGTTCAGACATACAAAGTTCAAACGATCAGTCTTCGGACTGCCGGATCAGATAACCGATTTACAAACTTGCCTAACTTGGTGTGGGTCCTACAGATCCGCAAAACGGGTTTGTTTAATTTATCAATCAAGTTAGTTTATCCAGACCAGGTATCAAATTGGTTCTCAGCCTTATCAAATTACTGAGTTGGATTGGTTAAGTATAGTTCAACTTAACCCCGTTAAATTGCCGAGTTCAGATTGGTTAAGTATAGGTTAACTTAACCCCGTTAATTTACCGAGTTCAGATTGGTTAAGTGACATAAGTCAAATCTACTTAACCTTATCATGTAGCATTAATTAATTAATGCGCCTTAACCTCTCACATTAGACTTTGTTGCGGTTACTAGTTAAGCCGGTCGGTTCCGGGTAGCTTTACACCACAACTTGGTCTAACCTCGGGTTCAAGGTACAACATGACCAACTTCTCACATTGGGTCCTATTGTTTGTAGCAACTAGTTAAGCCGGTCGGTTCCGGGTAGTTTTACGCTACAAACTCAACCCAACCTCGTGTTGGTCACACTTATATTTTCAAAGTGTCATGTCCATTATGTTTACAAATCATATTACAAGTTTCCAAACAATTGGGTAGACCTAACTTAATAGGTAAATTCCTAATGGGTAGACCTAACTTAATAGGTAAATTCCCAATCTTATGTTTTTATGTCTTTTAAGTTTACCCAACCCCAAACGCAATCCCTTCGCTTACATATCGCAATAGCGCATAAAGGATAGAAAGAGGGAACTTGGCATAATCATGACATAAAGGTGTTGAAGCCACAAGTTTAACATGGTGGAATATGAAATGTACATATGTTCATATACTTGCATATTACATTTTTAGGCCTCAAAAACATGCATAAAACCAAACTTGGCATATTGGTGATACATGGTGCTAAATGACATGTAGAAATGGCCATAAGTCCGCATTTAGCCTCACATGCAAGTTATCATAAGGGATATGATAACTTACATGTTGCCAAAATGCAACCTTTAGCATAAAGCTTGAAGCTTTATGTTCATATACTCAAGATAAGCTTGCATAACATGATAACATGAACAAAATGATCATCCCAAACTTGCATAACATACTTGCATATCATATGACGAACTTGCATATCAAACTTGCATAACATAACATGATAAACTTGCATATCACAACATGACAAACTTGCATAACATAACATGATAAACTTGCATATCATAACATGGCAAACTTGCATAACATAACATGATAAACTTGCATATCATAACATGGCAAACTTGCATAGCATAACATGGTAAACTTGCATATCATAACATGGCATACTTGCATAACATAACATGATAAGCTTGCATATCATAACATGGAAAACTTGCATATCATACATTTAACTTTAGAGTTCAAGTATGAAAGTAGAATAGGGCTTACAATGCTTATGAAGACACAAAAATATGACAAAGCCCTTATGCAATCAAATAGACCCAAAATGCAAGCTCTAATAGAAAAACCCTTGAGCCAAAATGATCAAAACTCTTGCTTTATGATGCAAATATAGAAACTTGACTTGAATGCAAGCTAATGATGCTCATACAAGCTTGAAAACACTTGTATGCATGGAAAATCTCTCATAGAAATGACTTAGGAATTTTATGAAGAGAGTGGAGGCCATGAGAGGAATGATTTTGCCATAGTTTAGTTGTATGAATGAATAATGATGATTTAGGGTTAGGTTAGCGTCTTATTTATAGAGATTAGGATTAGTTCTAGCCTTAGGATTAAACCCTAGTTCCAATCTCAGCCCTTAAAACAGAATCTGGACCCCAAGCTCAACACAAACCCAAGATGGTGCACCAGGCAAAACTGCCCGGCTGGACCAAGTCGACAGCCAAGTCGATAGGGCTGTCGACTTGGGTCCAACCAAGTCGACTCCCAAGTCGACAGGGCTGTCGACTTGGGTGCCCTGGCGGGAATTTTCCCGCCTAGCCCAGTTGCCCTAATCTCGAAATTTAAATCTGAATTTTAAATCTGATTTTACTTTGGAATTTTTTGAGAACTTCAATGGGCCTTAATCGGGTCATACGGACTCCGATTTTCGAAAACTCGGACGCTATTTCGCGTATTTTTCCGAGACGAACGCAATGGCACAACACATTACCCTTGATTCAGATTTTTAAATTAAATTCTGCCTCGATTTACGTTATAACAGGTTATCAGAAATACGGGTTGTTACATTCTCCCCTCCTTAAAGGATTTCGTCCTCGAAATCTTCAAGTTAGGAAGAACGCATACTACCATCCATCATCCATCTACTCAAATCATCATTCACGAGCAATCATTGTCCTTAAAGATTCTAATGCAGTATGAACATATGCAACAGGTGTGTGTATATGTTCTTATCTAATGCAAAGATCATCAATGCAAAGTATGTTAGTGAAATGAATCCATTATGTATGCAAATAGTCCTAATCATATAATACTATATGTGTGCACAACATCCGTCCATATGCAACATCCATGTGCTGAATTAACCATCTTGCAACCATAAGAATTGAAAATGTACACACGTCCATATGCAATATGAGAGTGTATTTCAAGCCGATCTAGTGCCTAGTGTGTGTTTATGCATCCATGAGCAACCACTAGCAACCACTTGCATCCACTTGCAACCATCAAACATAACATGTCTCAAACACATGTTTACATCCATAGGGTTCCTATCTCAACAAGATACAGTCGAGTGATGGAAGCGAGTACAGATAAAACAAAAACTTGGTACATATACTTACAGACTACTAGTACAGATCAGATTTTCCCAAATGATTCTTAGGTAACTAAGCATGGTAGAAACCCATAATGTATTCGTCATAGTCACCCTCATGCCCAACACAGATACTCTCAAACCCCAATTTATCACAAACAGATGAGTTATAACTCTCAGGGAGTTTGAGACTATTACCAGATCAGAAGCAAGACTAGCATTAAAGTACCGAGTTTCCATTACAGAATCAAAATACCAGAAAAAGAGTTTCAAACTGAAAATCAGACAAGGAAAATTAAACATCCTACAGAAAAATTATTCTAGCCCTAATCTATTCACTCGCCATGCGAGTATTCACCGTTCCTTCCGATGTAGTCCCTTTCTTCTTCGGGCAGTCCCTAGTGAAGTGTCCCATCTCTCCACAGTTAAAGCAAGTGCCCTTCCTCTTTCTGCAATCCTTGTTTAGATGAGTTGAGCTTCCACAAGTAAAGCACTTCTTTTCCTTCTTATCTTCAGACTTCTCCTCCTTCTTTTGCATTTCCTTTTTGGGCCCCGTTTTCTTGTTTTGAGACTCATTCACCTTGACCTCCTTCTTTGCACTCTTGTTCTATTTATTGAGTAGGGCCATATCTACCAAACTCTCAAACGTGGCCCCCATGGGCACATGAGACATAGCTAACTCCTGTAATGGCTCATTCAATCCTCTAGCAAAACGAAGAGCCTTCTTCTGAGTAGTACTCACCATCTCCAAGCCAAAACAAGATAACTGATTGAACTTGTTCACATATTCTTTGACAGACATGTCTCCTTGCTTCAAAGCAATAAACCTCTCCATTTGCAAATTCTCTTCAGCAGAAGACAGAAACTTAAGCCCAAATCTTGTCTTGAAATCGGCCCAAGCCTCAACGGGCCTAGTCGCGGTGGTGATCTCCCACCAATAAGCGGCCTCATCCTTCATAAGCCAAACCGCCAACAAGATCTTTCTCTGATCATCTAATCCAAAGATAGCGAATAAATCCTCGGTCTCTTTCAACCAATTCCGGGCCTCTACAAAAGTCTCGGTACCTAGAAAGTTTTTGCCACCCATTGCTTTGAAGTCCTTGCAAATCTTCGTGAACTCTACTGGAGGGTGCTGAGGGGGAGGAGGAGGAGGAGGAACCTCAGCGACAGGAGGAGGAGGAACATTAACCACCGGAGGAGGAGTGACATTTGCGGGGTCGGCTTCGGTCGCCCTAGCCTCCATAAGTCTCCTATACCAAACAGGAACTTGCACTCCCTCTGGGATAACAAAGTTATCTGCCATACTGAAACGAAGGAAAAGATAGATTCAGAACGAGGAAACTAAGAATAGATAACTAAGGATTGTGCTAATGGCTTTTGGGGAATAGCCTTTTCTAAAATAAACTAGACTTTTCTTTGGAAAATACTTTATACTTGGTTTTGAAAATAGTTTTCCAAAAGTTTTAAAAACCTTTTTGTCCCTTCTCGTAAACCATATGCTCTGATACCAAATGTAACACCCCACCTCCGCCAGGGTGTCTCTTGCAAGCACTCTGACTTTGGAGGGGCGTTTGATTAAGGTAAACATGCATAATGATATATCAAGGCAGAACAAGAACATATGTATATATGTAAACAGAGTAAATAAGATAAGTAAAACAGCGGAAGATTTCAAACCATTTCAAAACAAGTCTGGTACAACATAATGTCAACTTTCCAAATACACAAGTCTAGGTAAAAACAACATCACTGAAAAACTGAAATACATAAGTACTATCCCCAAAATAAGTGATAACCATAGCTAGCTTCATGTCAAGACCGTACATGAGCTAAAATCCCACGAGCAAGCGATCAGAAATCCAAGCTAAGCTCCAATATTCCCTCCCTGAGAACCTGGGGGGGGGAACGGAAGAAAAGAGGCGAAAGAAAACAGGTCAGTCAAAAAGACTGAGTAAGCCCTACTACAATCAATGTAAACTGATAAAGTTAACTGGCATGAGACGCAGGGATGAACATAAGGATAACAACATACTAGCATGATGATTATCTAACAGATAGTTCAAAGGAGTCATTGCATAATCAAGGTGAAGTTTCTCACCACAGGTGTACCAGCATTCTAACATGTCATGTATAAACAAGAATTTATCCCTTGGCCTAAACTTGGCCCAGTATCAGGTGTTTGACTTAAATCAAGATCCAACTTCTTGGTACCAATTCTAGTATAACAGGATTAGGTGTTACCCCAACGTTTACATCGAAACAGGACGGAACAGAATGGTCCATACAGAGATAGAGTTTGGAAAAAATGGGCTTTTACCACCCTAACAGATAAAGTACAGAAACGGAATGCTAACAATAATGGGCCTTTACCACCTTAACAGGACAGAGTACAGAAACGGAATACTACAATTAGGTGTACACTAGTAGTGGGCCTTTACCAGACGGTACCACGCAGAAACAGACGGGTGTTATCACCCAACAAAATAGACGGTACCAACAGGATCAGACAGAGCTAAGTGTACCCTAAATCCTACCCAAGCGATCGGCTCCCTAATACATAAATACCCTGTGTCGGGCCCACGATAGGGTGTATCACTCCCTAAAGTGGCAACCAATTGGCACAGGCATATTTACAGATGTCACAGCGTCTTACATCCTCAGAGGCAGACCGGGATCCATGCACGCACATGACCCGGTTGGAACGCACCATCAACACCCATCGCCATTATCAGAATGAACCACTTATAATTAGCTCAGTAAGCGTGCCCGGACCCTACCTACGGTTGGGTCAAAGTTTTGATACCAGAAAGGGTTACTGACTAATATGGGTCCCAAACAACAAATGACACAAGTATTCCCCCTTGTGTCCCCAGACTATCAGATTCAGATTAACTTATTAACAGAGTTCAGACATACAAAGTTCAGACGATCAGTCTTCGGACTGCCGGATCAGATAACCGATTTACAAACTTGCCTAACTTGGTGTGGGTCCTACAGATCCGCAAAACGTGTTTGTTTAATTTATCAATCAAGTTAGTTTATCCAGACCAGGTATCAAATTGGTTCTCAGCCTTATCAAATTACTGAGTTGGATTGGTTAAGTATAGTTCAACTTAACCCCGTTAAATTGCCGAGTTCAGATTGGTTAAGTATAGGTTAACTTAACCCCGTTAATTTACCGAGTTCAGATTGGTTAAGTGACATAAGTCAAATCTACTTAACCTTATCATGTAGCATTAATTAATTAATGCGCCTTAACCTCTCACATTAGACTTTGTTGCGGTTACTAGTTAAGCCGGTCGGTTCCGGGTAGCTTTGCACCACAGCTTGGTCTAACCTCGGGTTCAAGGTACAACATGACACCCTTCTCACATTGGGTCCTATTGTTTGTAGCAACTAGTTAAGCCGGTCGGTTCCGGGTAGTTTTACGCTACAAACTCAACCCAACCTCGAGTTGGTCACACTTATATTTTCAAAGTGTCATGTCCATTATGTTTACAAAACATATTACAAATTTCCAAACAATTGGGTAGACCTAACTTAATTGGTAAATTCCCAATGGGTAGACCTAACTTAATAGGTAAATTACCAATCTTATGTTTTTATGTCTTTTAAGTTTACCCAACCCCAAACGCAATCCCATCGCTTACATATCGCAATAGCGCATAAAGGATAGAAAGAGGGAACTTCGCATAATCATGACATAAAGGTGTTGAAGCCACAAGTTTAACATGGTGGCATATGAAATGTACATATGTTCATATACTTGCATATTACATTTTTAGGCCTCAAAAACATGCATAAAACCAAACTTGGCATATTGGTGATACATGGTGCTAAATGACATGTAGAAATGGCCATAAGTTCGCATTTAGCCTCACATGCAAGTTATCATAAGGGATATGATAACTTACATGTTGCCAAAATGCAACCTTTAGCATAAAGCTTGAAGATTTATGTTCATATACTCAAGATAAGCTTGCATAACATGATAACATGAACCAAATGATCATCCCAAACTTGCATAACATACTTGCATATCATATGACGAACTTGCATATCAAACTTGCATAACATAACATGATAAACTTGCATATCACAACATGACAAACTTGCATAACATAACATGATAAACTTGCATATCACAACATGGCAAACTTGCATAACATAACATGATAAACTTGTATATCATAACATGGCAAACTTGCATAGCATAACATGGTAAACTTGCATATCATAACATGGCATACTTGCATAACATAACATGATAAGCTTGCATATCATAACATGGAAAACTTGCATATCATACATTTAACTTTAGAGTTTAAGTATGAAAGTAGAATAGGCCTTACAATGCTTATGAAGACACAAAAATATGACAAAGCCCTTATGCAATCAAATAGACCCAAAATGCAAGCTCTAATAGAAAAACCCTTGAGCCAAAATGATCAAAACTCTTGCTTTATGATGCAAATATAGAAACTTGACTTGAATGCAAGCTAATGATGCTCATACAAGCTTGAAAACACTTGTATGCATGGAAAATCTCTCATAGAAATGACTTAGGAATTTTATGAAGAGAGTGGAGGCCATGAGTGGAGGCCAAAAACGGCGGCAGAGTGGTACGCCGGTGTAGTTCCGGACGGACTATGGTCGTGCACATAGTCCGTAGCCGGAGAAAACATGCACGGGTACCAGTAGATCGAGACTGTGCACTTATGTTTATGGTGTCCAGGGGTTTACACCCTAGGGCTTGATACACCCGAAGGGTGGACCCGGCACAGTCCGACTACAATTATGTTTGGGCCGTATTGACACCAACACGTGACGAGTTAGGCTTATAGGGAGCCGATCGACTAGACCGTTTGGTTGGACCTCGTATTAGGGTCACTTCATGTTATTGGACCTCGTATTAGGGTCACTTCATGTTATTGGACCTCGTATTAGGGTCACTTCATGTTATTGGACCTCGTATTAGGGTCACTTCATGTTATTGGGCCAAAGCTTGGGCCAAGGGATCAATACTTGTTTATTCAAGTCATGTTAGTTTGCTAGTACACCTGTGGTGCAAAACCTTAAACCTGATTATGCGATGACACCTTTATCTACCTTGTTAGTTAATCATCATGCTAGTATGTTATCCTTATGTTCATCCCTGCTTCTCATGCCAGTTAACTTTATCAGTTTACATTGATTGTAGTAGGCCTTACTCAGTCTTTTTGACTGACCTGTTTTCTTTCGCCTCTTTTTTTCCGTTCCCCCCCCCCCCCCCAGGTTCTCAGGGTGGGAATATTGGAGCTTAGCTTGGATTTCTGATCGCTTGCTTGTGGGATTTTAGCTCATGTACGGTCTTGACATGAAGCTAGCTATGGTTATCACTTATTTTGGGGATAGTACTTATGTATTTCAGTTTTTCAGTGATGTTGTTTTTATCTAGACTTGTGTATTTGGAAAGTTGACATTATGTTGTACCAGACTTGTTTTGAAATAGTTTGAAATCTTCCGCTGTTTTACTTATCTTATTTACTCTGTTTACATATATACATATGTTCTTGTTCTGCCTTGATATATCATTATGCATGTTTACCCGGTACAAACGCCCCTCCAAAGTCAAAGTGCTTGCAAGAGACACCCTGGTGGAGGTGGGGTGTTACAGCCTATCTGTACAAGCTCGCGTTTGTAGTGAAACATAAGGCGGGTGTTACAAATAAAGTATTTGATGCATTTAAACGAAGGGATAAATTTTGACAATCATGAGAGTTGAAGTGCTGGGATTTGACTCACTATCAGAGTTATTGACTTCTAATCCTTATTTCTCAAAGATTTTAGAGGAGGGTTTTCTATTCAAAGGGAATCAACTGTGCATTCCTGAATGTAGTATTTGAATGATGATAATTAAAGAACTTCATAAAGAAGGGCATGTAGGTCGTGACAGTACACAACAGCTGATATTGGATTCATATTTTTAGCCTTAGGTGTGTAAGGAAATTGAAAAGTTTGTGCAGAGTTGTCGCATTTGTCAAGTGTCAAAGGGAACAACAACTAATGCAGGGTTGTATATGTCATTGCCAGTTCTGTCTCGACCATGGGTAGATGTGAGCACGGATTTTGTTTTGGGTTTACCAAGGATTTAATGAGGCAATAGTTTCGTTTATGTAGTCGTTGATCGATTTTCGAAGATGTTTCACTTTATTACTTGCAAGAAAACTGCAGATGTAGTGAATTTAGCTCAACTATACTTTTGAGAAATATATTATCTGCATGGATTACCAGATTTGATTATTTCAGATCGGGATAATCGATTCTTAAGTCACTTTTGGATCAGTTTATGGAATATGGTGGGTACGGAATTGAATTTTAGTAGTGTTCATCATCCACAAACAGATGGAAAAAAGGAGGTGGTGAATAGATCATTGGGAAATTTGTTGAGAAGCCTCGTTAGTGACAACTTGAAAAGCTGGGATGTGAAGTTGTGCCAAGATGAATTTGTTCATAACCATGCTGTCAATCGCAGTACCAAATTCAGTCCTTTCAAAATTGTATTCAGTAGTTCCAAATGGGCCCTTAGATTTAACTCTATTGCTACGACAACATAAAATGCAAGAAAAAGCCATTGATCTTATCTTAGGGTTACGGGAGCTCCATCATGCGCTGTAGGAACGGTTCGTTGAAGCAAATCATAAACACAAGCAAACTGCAGATTCAAAGTTTAAACATGTCGAGTTCAGGAAGGCGATTTTGTGTGGGTCGTGCTGACAAAAGACCGATTTCCTGCTGGTACATGTAACAAATTAGCTTCAAGAAAGAGTGGCCCTTTGGAAATTGTTAAAAAGACTAACCCCAATGCTTATTAATTGAGGCTACCAAGTCATATTCGCACTGCTGATGTTTTCAATGTTAGAAACTTGCTACCATTCTACGAGAATGGTTTGGTTAAAGAGACTGTTTTGAATTCGTGGATGAATTCTTTTGATCCAGGGGAGGATGATCCAGCACAGGTTTAAGTGGTATCGATAGTACTTGTTTCGGTATCGAAAATAAGTTATTGTGTTAGTTTTATGTTCCCAATCACTTGGTATCGATATAGGTACATCGATGTTACTTTTGCTCTGGTATCGGTATCAATGGTACTCTATTTCAATAGTTTGTTGTTTCAGCTCCAGTAGTGATAATCTGTATGGACTCAAGCTCGGTTTTAGTACCGGCTCAAGTGGACTTCTTTACATTTTTTGTTTCAGTTTCGGTGTTACTGTTATTTTTGTACTTTTGTTTCGATTTCATGTATCTTGTATGTTTGTATCAGTTTCGGTGTACTGGTATCGGTGTCGGTCTCAGCGCACTATAAATAAGCGGTTGTAACCATGAACAAGTTTGTTCATTTGGTGATAAAATTTTACTTTCGCCATTGTTGGAAGTTCCAACTGTTTCTTCCCCAACTTCGGCATTCGACTGCGAATCAAATTATTAGAAGACCAAGTTTTCCGACATCATCTCGATCAACCAAAAATTGGTGTTATCTCAAGTTCATCTTTAATTTTATCAAGATCAACGAGTTTGAATAACCATTCCGGTATTGTTTATATCAATGGAATTAGCGATTGTTAGAAATTTTATAATTACACAATTGTATTACAAACAGACAGCAACAAAAATCAACGTTGATCAATTATGCCACAATTGTCACATCAAACTATGTTTACAATAATCACAGAAAGCGTAACCGATTTGTGCGCAAGATAGAAGATAAACAGAAAGTATTCTGTTTCACTAATGTCCGAGTCCAGATATTTTCTGTTTCCTTGAAACAATATTATCGTCGTATGCACCAATCGACGTAGGTGCAATTTGTTTCCCAGGATAAAACGGACCAACTCCGTTGCGTAGTGCCAGCAAACGGAGCTCTGATGAACTGAAGTTGATTACAGAAACTAGATCAGAGAATTACTTTGAAGAAGAAGAAGCAATGAAAGCAAAAAAAGAGAATTTTGTCTTGTTTTGGGCAGTGTATATATAGGCAAGGAGGAGTGCCTGTTCGCATGCATCAGTAACCGTCAGAATAGCAAAGGTTGCGACCCTTTAACCGCTCGGTTATTAATATGCATACGCTGAGAATTCAAATGGTTGTACTCGTTCAGTTAACAGACATTCCTTTCGAATTCTGGACTGAACAGACACACCTTTTAAAATTCTGAGAAAAAATATTCTCATGTCAGTGCACTAGCCCAATCCGCAACGTCGGCCATATCCAATCAGGAGACCCCAAGAGCCCCAAGGCCCAAGGCCCTTATCTTTGACTTTTTAATGTATTTAATATGGCCAAGTCCACATCCTTTTATCATCCCGCTCTTTTTTATTTTACATAAGCCTATTTGGCTTCTAATGTATAAGGAGAGATTGTGCTAATATTTCTATGATGTGGGACTTTAAATGTTGCTATCCCTTCTTCTTCCCTATCTCTTCTTCTTTCTTTGCTCATTCATTTTCCAACAATCCCCCACATGAATGAGCAATCGATCTTAGTTCCATGAACCATTTATCGCATCGGTTAAAGTAGCACAAGGGCTTTGAACTTTCCTAGTGATTACCTATTTGTATCACAGGCGAATCAGTAGACATAGACTGTCCTTGAACTGTAAGCCTTTTGTGTAATTCCAAAGTAGATAACACACGATAATTGTTTCTTATAACCCTTCGTTCTCTGTATGTGTTCGTTTTTGCCTTGAACACCTTCCTGGTCTCATATGTGCTTAGAGAATTTGGCCTCATAATTCTCTTTGAAGCGGCGCCTTCGCACTTACATAGGTGATTCTGTAAAGGGTATTCTCTAATTCCTCAAATACAGACATCATTAAAAGTACTAATACTTATCCTTATTCAACATATAATGCACTGACTTATCATAGGAATGATTTGTGTATAACAGTGCCATCAGGTTTCTCTAAAACTTCGTTGTCCCTTTGAACCTAGATCTTGGGCTCTCTAGTCAACTAGGTGGGGTTTCCATTTTAGAAAAACCTTTAGACTATAGGCCTTAGCCCCATTCCCTTCGATAAGGTTTGAACGTTCTCTCTTGGCAAGCCTTTTGTAAGTGGATCTGCTAAGTTATCTTTAGATCGAATGTAATCTATTGTGATAACCCCATTAGAGAGAAGTTGTCTTATCATTTTATGTCTACGACGAATATGCCTAGATTTACCATTGTATAGTGTACTATTAGCTCTTCCAATAGCTAATTGACTATCACAATGTACACATATTGGAGGCATAGGTTTGCTCCAATTAGGAATGTCTTCCAAGAAGCTTCAAATCCATTCTTCTTCTTCTGCAGTCTTATCTAGTGCAATAAACTCTGATTCCATCGTAGATCTAGCGATATAAGTCTGTTTGGATGATTTCCATGAAATTGCTCTATTTCCTAATGTGAACACGTATCCACTTGTAGACTTCGTATCATTTGATCCAGTGATCCAATTAGCATTACTGTATCCTTCAACTATTGAAGGATAGTTTGTATAGTATAGACCCTAACTCTGTGTATACTTTAGATATCCTAGAACTCTGATTATCGCTTCCTAATGATGTTTACCAGGATTGCTGGTAAATCTACTTAGTTTGCTTACAGCATATGCGATATCAGGCCTAGTACAGTTCATAACCTACATGATACTTCCTAGTATACGAGAGTATTCCAATTGGTAAATACCATCACCAGTGTTTTTTACCCAATTTTGGTTCATATCTACTGGTGATTGGGATAATGCATATCCCTGTGGTGTTCTCAGAATTTCTACACCCAGTATCACATCAGCAAGTCCTAGGTCGTTGATATCAAATCTAGAGGATAACATATCCTTTGTAGATGTTATTATGGCCTTGTTGTTGCCTAAGATCAATAGGTCATCAACATAAAGACAAACAATGACATATCCAATGTGTGTATGTTTTATGTACACACATTTATCTGATTCATTTATCGTGAATCCATTTGATAACATAGTATTATCAAACTTCTCATGCCACTGTTTTGGAGCTTGCTTAAGGCAATAAAGTGATTTTACCAATTTGCAAACTTTATGCTCATTTTCTGAGCTTAGAAATCCTTCAGGTTGTTTCATATTGATTTTCTCCTCTAGTTCACCATTCAAGAATGCAGTTTTAACATCCATTTGATGTATTTCCAAGTCATGTACGGATGCAATTGCAATGAGCATTCTAATTGACGTTATCCTCGTTACAGGTAAATATGTATCGAAATAGACCAAGTCTTCCTTTTGTTTGAATCCTTGGACTACCAGACGAGCTTTGTACTTGTCTATTGAACCATCAGGTGGCAATTTCTTTTTAAATATCCATTTATTACCTAAGGCCTTACATCCTTGAGGTAAATCAACCAATTCCCATGTATGATTCGACATAATAGATTCAATTTCATTGTTAATTGCCTCCTCCAATAAGGGGCATCGCTGGAAGACAAAGCTTGTTTGTATGTCAATGGATCATCTTCTAACATAAATGTATAGAAGTCCGGTCCAAGGGTTTTCAAAGTCCTTGACCTTTTACTTTTTCTTGGTTCCTCCACTTGCTGCTCAACACTACTTTGCTGAGTGTTATTTTGTTCACCATCCTCAATAGAGTAAGGAACTTCATTTTCCCTTGGTCTCTTAGGTGCATGATTTTCAGTACCATGTTTCAAGGGAAATACATGTTCGAAAAATCTAGCATTTCTCGACTCGATGATGGTATTTTCACGAATATCATAAATTTCAGATTTGTGTACCAACAATAGATATGCAGCACTGTTTTGTGCTTATCCAACGAATACACAATCAATTGTTTTTGGTTCAATTTTGACCTTCTTTGGTTTTGGTACCTCTACTTTGGCCAGACACCCCCACACTTTTAGGTATTTGTAGGATGGGGGTCTGTTTTTCCAAAGTTCATGAGGAGATTTAGATATTTTCTTTCGGGGTATTTTATTTAAAATATGATTTACCAAAAGAATAGCTTCTCCCCAATAGTTATCTGGCAAGCCAGAACAAATTAGTAAGACATTCATCATTTCTTTAAGAGTTCTATTTTTCCTTTCGGCTATACTGTTGGATTGAGGTGAATACGGGGCTGTAGTTTGATGTATAATTCCATGTTCAGCACAGAATTCCTCAAATGGAGACTCGTATTCTCCTCCTCTATCACTTCTTAAAGATTTTATTTTCTTGTTGAGTTGATTCTCAACTTCTGCCTTATAATGTTTAAACATTTCGAATGCTTCGTCCTTACTTCTAAGGAGATATACATGACAGTATCTGGTACAATCATTAATGAATGTAATAAAGTACCTTTTTCCACCTCTAGTTTGACACATTTTCAAATCGCATACATCAGTATGTATTAAGTCTAGAGGTTCTATCACTCGTTTAACATGATGAAATGAGGTTCTTGTCAATTTTGCTTCTGCACAAACTTGACATTTATAGTTGGAATCTATATTGCATTTTGGTATAAATTCTAGATTAATCAATTTTCGCAATGTATCAAAGTTTAAAAGCCCTAATCTAGAATGCCATATGTTAGAAGATTCAACAATATAAGCAGAAGATTCACTTTCATTCATTTCAGTGCGTGGTACAATAGTGGTTATATTTGCTTTAAATAAACCATCACACACATATCCTCTTCCAACATACACCCCATTCTTGGAAATAACAAATTTGTCAGCTTCAAAGGTCAATTTGAAGCCATGCTTGCTCAGCAACGATCCTGAAATCAGGTTCTTGCGAATTTCTAGAACATGGAGAACATCATTTAAAGTCAGTTCCTTTCCAGAAGTCAGTTTCAGCAGAACTTTTCCTTTGCCTTCGACCTTTGAAGTGGAAGATTTGCCCGTAAAAAGTTGTTCAGCATCAGTTGCAGTTTTGTAGGTTGTAAACATCCACTTGTTAGCACATATGTGTCGAGTGGCTCCAGTGTCTACAAACCATTCCTTTGAGTTACCAATAAGGTTGCATTCTGATATTACTGCACATAAATCAAGATCAGAAATGCCTTTCAAAACATCAGCCGTATTTGCTTCCAACTTCTTCTTTTTAGGCGCACGACATTCGGCTGTTTTGTGCCCCTTCTTTCCACAGTTGTGGCAAGAACCCTGAAATTTTTTTGACTTCTTAGGAGCAATCTCCCTTTTTCTTTTGTTAGTTTTGTCTGACTCAACAACATTTGCTTTGGCAGCAATATTCTGAGAAATCTTTTTCTCAGAATTTCTGTTATCTTCCTCAATGCGTAGCCGAACTATGAGATCTTCCATTGTCATTTCCTTACGCTTGTGCTTAAGGTAATTTTTAAAGTCCTTCCAAGAAGGAGGCAATTTCTCAATAGTTGCAGCAACTTGAAAATTCTCGCTAAGAGTCATCTTTTTATCTTCTAATTGACGGATGATAAGTTGCAGTTCTTGAGCTTGACTTATCACCATCTTTTAGTCAACCATTTTAAAGTCTAGAAATTTTCCAGCAATGAATTTCTTCATGCCTGCATCTTCAGTTTTGTACTTCTTTCCCAGAGCCAACCAGAGTTGTTTGGATGTTACAAAAGTATAATAGACATTGTAGAGGCTATCATCCAGACCATTCAGAATATAGTTTTTGCACATGAAATCTGAATTTGTACAGATATTAAGTGCCTCTACTTTAGTAGCGTCAGGTTCGAGTTCATCTACCACAGGAGCCTCTTCAATCAGAAACTTTGCAAGGCTTAATGTTGCTAAATAAAACAATATTTTCCGTTGCCAGCGCTTGAAATAGATTCCATTGAACTTCTCTGGCCTTTCGCCATGAGACAGAGCCATTGTTGGAAGCACTGGCGCTGGCTGAGCAGTTTTCACCGTCTGAATCGGTGCAGAATTAAAGCTATTGTTTTTCGTCATCTGCAGCAAAATATTGTTTCAAGATGTTAGAACTTTTGTAATTACACAATTGTATTACAAAAAGAGAGCAACAAAAATCAACGTTAATCAATTATGCCACAATTGTCACGTCAAACTGTGTTTACAATAATCACAGAAAGCATAACCGATTTGTGCGCAAGATAGAAGATAAACAGAAAGTATTCTGTTTCACTAATGTCCGAGTCCAGATATTTTTTGTTTCCTTGAAACAATATTATCGTCGTATGCACCAATCGACATAGTTGCAATTTGTTTCCCGGGATAAAACGGACTAACTCCGTTGAGTAGTGCCAGCAAACGGAGCTCTGATGAACTGAAGTTGATTACAGAAACTAGATCAGAGAATTACTTTGAAGAAGAAGAAGCAATGCAAGCAAAAAAGTGAATTCTGTCTTGTTTTGGGCAGTGGACATATAGTCAAGGAGGAGTGCCTGTTCGCATGCATCAGTAACCGTCAGAATAGGAAAGGTTGCGACCCTTTAACCGCTCGGTTATTAATATGCATACGCTGAGAATTCAAATGGTTGTACTCGTTCAGTTAACAGACATTCATTTCGAATTCTGGACTGAACAGACACACCTTTTAAAATTCTGAGAAAAAATATTCTCATGTCAGTGCACTAGCCCAATCAGCAACGTCGGCCATATCCAATCAGGAGACCCCAAGAGCCCCAAGGCCCAAGGCCCTTATCTTTGACTTTTTAATGTATTTAATATGGCCAAGTCCACATCCTTTTATCATCCCTCTCTTTTTTATTTTACATAAGCCTATTTGGCTTCTAATAAATAAGGAGATATTATGCTAATATTTCTACGATGTGGGACTTTAAATGTTTCCATCCCTTCTTCTTCCCTATCTCTTCTTCTTTCTTTGCTCATTCATTTTCCAACAATCCCCCACATGAATGAGCAATCGATCTTAGTTTCACGAACCATTTATCGCATCGGTTAAAGTAGCACAAGGGCTTTGAACTTTCCTAGTGATTACCTATTTGTATCACACGCGAATCAGTAGACATAGACTGTCCTTGAACTGTAAGCCTTTTGTGTAATTCCAAAGTAGATAACACACAATAAATGTTTCTTATAACCCTTCGTTCTCTATATGTGTTCGTTTTTGCCTTGAACACCTGCCTGGTCTCATAAGTGCTTAGAGAATTTGGCCTCATAATTCTCTTTGAAGCGGCGCCTTCGCACTTACGTAGGTGATTCTGTAAAGGATATTCTCTAATTTCTCAAATACATACATCATTAAAAGTACTAATACTTATCCTTATTCAACATATAATGCACTGACTTATCATAGGAATGGTTTGTGTATAACAGGGCCATCAAGTTTCTCTAAAACTTCGTTGTCCCTTTGAACCTAGATCTTTGGATCTCCAGTCAACTAGGTGGGGTTTCCATTTTAGAAAAACCTTTAGTCTATAGGCCTTAGCCCCATTCCTTTCGATAAGGTTTGAACTTTCTCTCTTGGCAAGCCTTTTGTAAGTGGATCCGCTAAGTTATCTTTAGTTTGAATGTAATCTATTGTGATAACCCCATTAGAGAGAAGTTGTCTTATCGTTTTATGTCTACGACGAATATGCCTAGATTTACCATTGTATAGTGTACTATTAGCTCTTCCAGTAGCTGATTGACTATCACAATGTATACATATTGGAGGCATATGTTTGCTCCAATTAGGAATGTCTTCCAAGAAGCTTTGAATCCATTCTTCTTCTTCTGCAGTCTTATCTAGTGCAATAAATTCTGATTACATCGTAGATCTAGCGATACAAGTCTGTTTGGATGATTTCCATGAAATTGCTCCATTTCCTAATGTGAAAACGTATCCACTTGTAGACTTTGTATCATTTGATCCAGTGATCCAATTAGCATCACTGTATCCTTCCACTATTGAAGGATAGTTTGTATAGTATAGACCATAACTCTGTGTATACTTTAGATATCCTAGAACTCTAATTATCACTTTCCAATGATGTTTACCAGGATTGCTGGTAAGTCTACTTAGTTTGCTTACAGCATATGCGATATCAGGCCTAGTATAGTTCATAACATACATGATACTTCCTAGTATACGAGAGTATTCCAATTGGTAAATACCATCACCAGTGTTTTTACCCAATTTTGGTTCATATCTACTGGTGATTTTGCAATAGTTACATTATATTGCTTGAATTTCTCAAGTATTTTTGTGATGTAATGCAATTGGGATAATGCATATCCCTGTGGTGTTCTCTGAATTTTTACACCCAATATCACATCAGCCAGTCCTAGGTCTTTCATATCGAATCTAGAGGGTAACATATCCTTTGTAGATGTTATTATGGCCTTGTTGTTGCCTAGGATCCATAGGTCATCAACATAAAGACAAACAATGACATATCCAATGTGTGTATGTTTTATGTACACACATTTATCTGATTCATTTATTGTGAATCCATTTGATAACATAGTATTATCAAACATCTCATGCCACTGTTTTGGAGCTTGCTTAAGGCCATAAAGAGATTTTACCAGTTTCAAACTTTATGCTCATTTTCTGAGCTTAGAAATCCTTCAGGTTGTTTCATATAGATTTCCTCCTCTAGTTCACCATTCAAGAATGCAGTTTTAACATCCATTTGATGTATTTCCAAGTCATGTACGGATGCAATTGCAATGAGCATTGTAATTGACGTTATCCTCGTTACAGGTGAATATGTATCGAAATAGTCCAAGTCTTCCTTTTTTCTGAATCCTTGGACTACCAGACGAGCTTTGTACTTGTCTATTGAACCATCAGGTTTCAATTTCTTTTTAAATATCCATTTATTACCTAAGGCCTTACATCCTTGAGGTAAATCAACCAATTCCCATGTATGATTCGACATAATGGATTCAATTTCATTATTAATTGCCTCCTTCCAATAAGTGGCATCGCTGGAAGACATCGCTTGTTTGTATGTCAATGGATCATCTTCTAGCATAAATGTATAGAAGTCCGGTCCAAAGGTTTTCAAAGTCCTTGACCTTTTACTTTTTTTCGGTTCCTACACTTGCTGCTCAACACTACTTTGCTGAGTGTTATTTTGTTCAGCATCCTCAATAGAGTAAGGAACTTCATTTTCCCTTGGTCTCTTAGGTGCATGATTTTTAGTATAATGTTTCAAGGGAAATACATGTTCGAAAAATCTAGCATTTCTCGACTCGATGATTGTATTTTCATGAATATCATCAATTTCAGATCTGTGTGACAAAAAATGATATGCAGCACTGTTTTGTGCATATCCAATGAATACACAATCAATTGTTTTTGGTCCAATTTTGACCTTCTTTGGTTTTGGTACCTCTACTTTGGCAAGACACCCCCACACTTTTAGGTATTTGTAGGATAGTGGTCGGTTTTTCCAAAGTTCATGAGGAGATTTAGATATTTTCTTTCGGGGTATTTTATTTAAAATATGATTTGCCAAAAGAATAGCTTCTCCCCAATAGTTATCTGGCAAGCCAGAGCTAATTAGTAAGGCATTCACCATTTCTTTAAGAATTCTATTTTTCCGTTCGGCTATACCGTTGGATTTAGGTGAATACGGGGCTGTAATTTGATGTATAATTCCATGTTCAGCACAGAATTCCTCGAATGGAGACTCGTATTCTCATCCTCTATCACTTCTTAAAGATTTTATTTTCTTGTTGAGTTGATTCTCAACTTCTGCCTTATATTGTTTAAACATTTCGAATGCTTCGTCCTTACTTCTAAGGAGATATACATGACAGTATCTGGTACAATCATCAATGAATGTAATAAAGTACCTTTTTCCACCTCTAGTTTGAAACATTTTCAAATCGCATACATCAGTATGTATTAAGTCTAGAGGTTCTGTCACTCGTTCAACATGATGAAACGAGGTTCTTGTCAATTTTGCTTCTGCACAAACTTAACATTTATAGTTGGAATCTATATTGCATTTTGGTATAAATTCTAGATTAATCAATTTTCGCAATGTATCAATGTTTACATGCCCTAATCTAGAATGTCATATGTTAGAAGATTCAACAATATAAGCAGAAGATTCACTTTCATTCATTTCAGTGCGTGGTACAATAGTGGTTACATTTGCTTTAAATAAACCATCACACACATATCTTCTTCCAACATACACCCCATTCTTGGAAAGAACAAATTTGTCAGCTTCAAAGATCAATTTGAAGCCATGCTTGCTCAGCAATGATCCTGAAATTAGGTTCTTGCGAATTTCTGGAACGTGGAGAACATCATTTAAAGTTAGTTCCTTTCCAGAAGTTCGACCTTTGAAGTGGAAGAATTGCCCATAAAAAGTTGTTCAGCATCAGTTGCAGTTTTATAGGTTGAAAACATCCACTTGTTAGCACATATGTGTCGAGTGGCTCCAGTGTCTACAAACCATTACTTTGAGTTACCAATAAGGTTGCATTCTGATATTACTGCACATAAATCAAGATCAGAAATGCCTTTCGAAACATCAGTCGTATTTGCTTCCAATTTCTTCTTTTTAGGCGCACGACATTCGGCTGCTTTGTGCCCCTTCTTTCCACAGTTGTGGCAAGAACACATAAATTTCTTTGACTTCTTAGGAGCATTCTCCCTTTTTCTTTCAATTACATTTGCTTTGGAAGCAATATTCTTAGAAATCCTTTTCTTAGAATTTCTGTTATCTTCCTCAATGCGTAGCCGAACTATGAGATCTTCCATTGTCATTTCCTTACGCTTGTGCTTAAGGTAATTTTTAAAGTCCTTCCAAGAAGGAGGCAATTTCTCAATAGTTGCAGCAACTTGAAAAGTCTCGCTAAGAGTCATCTTTTCATCTTCTAATTGACGGATGATAATTTGAAGTTCTTGAGCTTGACTTATCACCGTCTTTGAGTCAACCATTTTGAAGTCTAGAAATTTTCCAGCAATGAATTTATTCATGCCTGCATCTTCAGTTTTATACTTCTTTTCAAGAGCCAACCAGAGTTGTTTGGACTTTGCAAAAGTACAATAGACATTGTAGAGGCTATCATCCAAACGATTCAGAATATAGTTTTTGCACATGAAATCTGAATTTGTCCATATATTAAGTGCCTCTACTTTAGTAGCGTCAGGTTCGAGTTCGTCTACCACAGGAGCCTCTTCAGTCAGAAACTTTGCAAGGCTTAATGTTGTTAAATAAAACAACATTTTCTGTTGCCAACGCTTGAAATTGATTCCATTGAACTTCTCTGGCCTTTCGCCATGAGACAGAGCCATTGTTGGAAGCACTGGCGCTGGCTGAGCAGTTTTCACCGTCTGAATCGGTGCAGAATCAGCGTTGCTGTTTTTCGTCATCTGCAGCAAAATATTGTTTCAAGATGTCAGAACTTTTGCAATTACACAATTGTATTACAAACAGATAGCAACAAAAATCAACGTTAATCAATTATGCCACAATTGTCACGTCAAACTGTGTTTACAATAATCACAGAAAGCATAACCGATTTGTGCGCAAGATAGAAGATAAACAGAAAGTATTCTGTTTCACTAATGTCCGAGTCCAGATATTTTCTGTTTCCTTGAAACAATATTGTCGTTGTATGCACCAATCGACGTAATTGCAATTTGTTTCCCAGGATAAAACGGACCAACTTCATTGCGTAGTGCCAGCAAACGGAGCTCTGATGAACTGAAGTTGATTACAGAAACTAGATCAGAGAATTATTTTGAAGAAGAAGAAGCAATGCTAGCAAAAAAGTGAATTCTGTCTTGTTTTGGGCAGTGTATATATAGGCAAGCAGGAGTGCCTATTCGCAGGCATCAGTAACCGTCAGAATAGGAAAGGTTGCGACCCTTTAACCGCTCGGTTATTAATATGCGTATGCTGAGAATTCAAACGGTTGTACTCGTTCAGTTAACAGACATTCCTTTCGAATTCCGGACCGAACAGACACACCTTTTAAAATTCTGAGAAAAAATATTCTCATGTCAGTGCACTAGCCCAATCAACAATGTCAGCCATATCCAATTCGGAGACCCCAAGAGCCCCAAGGCCCAAGGCCCTTATCTTTGACTTTTTAATGTATTTAATATGGCCAAGTCCTCATCCTTTTATCACCCCTATCTTTTTTATTTTACACAAGCCTATTTGGCTTCTAATATAAAAGGAGAGATTGTGCTAATATTCTATAATGTGGGACTTTAAATGCTGTTATCCCTTCTTCTTCCCTATCTATTCTTATTTCTTTGCTCATTCATTTTCCAACAATCCCCCACATGAATGATCAATCGATTTTAGTTTCACAAACCATTTATCGCATCGGTTAAAGTAGCACAAGGGCTTTGAACTTTCCTAGTGATTACCTATCTGTATCACAGGCGAATCAGTAGACCTAGACTGTCCTTGAACTGTAAGCCTTTTGTGTAATTCCAAAGTAGATAACACACGATAAATGTTTCTTATAACCCTTCGTTCTCTGTATGTGTTCGTTTTTTCCTTGAACACCTAACTGGTCTCATAAGTGCTTAGAGAATTTGGCCTCATAATTCTCTATGAAGCGGCGCCTTCGCACTTACGTAGGTGATTCAATAAAGGGTATTCTCTAATTCCTCAAATACAGACATCATTAAAAGTACTAATACTTATCCTTATTCAACATATAATGCACTGACTTATCATTGGAATGGTTTGTGTATAACAGTGCCATCAAGTTTCTCTAAAACTTCGTTGTCCCTTTGAACCTAGATCTTGGGATCTCCAGTCAACTAGGTGGGGTTTCCATTTTAGAAAAACCTTTAGTCTATAGGCCTTAGCCCCATTCCCTTCGATAAGGTTTGAACTTTCTCTCTTGGCAAGCCTTTTGTAAGTGGATCCGCTAAGTTATCTTTAGATCGAATATAATCTATTATGAAAACCCCATTTGAGAGAAGTTGTCTTATCGTTTTATGTCTACGACGAATATGCCTAGATTTACCATTGTATAGTGTACTATTAGCTCTTCCAATAGCTGATTGACTATCACAATGTATACATATTGGAGGCATAGGTTTGCTCCAATTAGGAATGTCTTCCAAGAAGCTTCGAATCCATTTTGCTTCTTCTGCAGTCTTATCTAGTGCAATAAACTCTGATTCCATCGTAGATCTAGTGATACAAGTCTGTTTGGATGATTTCCATGAAATTGCTCCATTTCCTAATGTGAACACGTATCCACTTGTAGACTTTGTATCATTTGATCTAGTGATCCAATTAGCATCACTGTATCCTTCCACTATTGAAGGATAATTTGTATAGTATAGACCATAACTCTGTGTATACTTTAGATATCCTAGAACTCTGATTATCGCTTTCCAATGATATTTACCAGGATTGCTGGTAAATCTATTTAGTTTGATTACAGCATATGCGATATCAGGCCTAGTACAGTTCATAACTGTAACACCCCACCTCCTCTAGGTTCACTCACAAAGGGAATGCACTAGCTTTGGTGGAGCATTATCTAGGTAAACATACACGGAAATATTACAAGACATAACATATAAAATAGCGGAAGAAGAACCAAATTTCATTGCTTTAAAATCCAGAAAGGTCTAAAGCCTTTTACATCAAAATGCTATTAAATCCATTTCGTCGAAATCTGTCTTGCAATAGTAAAGAAGCATAAAACCATAAATCATTCCCCAAATAAAACAGCAAAGCAAGCCATAGTCAAGAGAAATCCAAGTAGTACATGAAAGAGCCTTGGAGCTTGGTAAGATCCGAACTTAGTTGTATTCCCTCCCTGTGAACCTGGGGGGGAAACGAAAGAAAAAGAGGCGAAACAAACTGGGTCAGTCATAAAGACTGAGTAAGTCCTAGTGGCTTTCAGCATAAAAACAGGTGAAGATAATATGGCATGAATAAACTGAAAGTAAACATAGGCATGATGACAAGGTAAGCTACAGGCACGATGAACCAAGTATAACATTGCAAGGTTTATATTAAGTATAACATCGCAAGATTTCTAAGCTTCACCATTCCACTATTTTCTTGGATTTCCTATATTCTCTGCACCAACTGTACTAGTGTCCCAACCCCTATCATCCTTTCCATGTATATGTACAGTCCCATGCCGTATATCGTACGGGTTTTACCACGTATTTCTATACTACTTCAACGTAGTGCCACCATTCTTGAAATCGTTTGGACTGCCACCGTTGTTCTGTCTAGGTTTCCTTATCATGAACTATCGCGTGTTCAACTAGGATTTATGCCACCTAGGACCACTAAGGATTATGCTACCTTTTGAACGTTTTCTAGATTCGATTAGGGTTTATGCCACCTAGGACCACTAGGGATTATGCTACCTAACGAATTCCACGTAACGATCTATTAGTCGATCGGCCCCCTACAACTCCTAGCTCGTAGGGTGTATCAAGAAATGTAGTTACCTGTGCTAGGTCCACCATAGGGTGTATCAAGCCCTATGGTGCCAACCATCGACACGAATAAAGCACGCACAGTGTAAACCTACTGGTGCCCAATGCCTGCTTTTTCAACTCCGGACTACGTGCACGACCATCGTCCGCCTGAACCTACAATGGCGCACTAACTCAGCCGTCGTTCTGGTCGCTTACAATCAGCCCAGTAAACGTGCCCCACCCTGCCTAGTTCCAGGGTACCGTGATACATCTAGTGGGTTACTGCTGAAAAGGACCGCACAATTAGGATTTCCGTTTAGTAGGTTAAGTGTTGTCATTTAAATTCGAGACTTAACCCCATCAGTATAGCATGTCAAGTTTGCTATGTGTTGTCATTCAAGTTCGTGACTTAACCCGCCTACGTGTCATGTCAAATTGGCTAAGTGTTGTCGTTCAAGTTCATGACTTAGCCCTACGAATCATCTGTCAAGTTGGTTAAGTATATTCAAGCGGTTCATGACTTAACCCTATCAAATCATTGTGTCAAATTGGTTAAGTATATTCAAGCGGTTCATGAATTAACCCTATCAAATCATCGTGTCAAATTGGTTAAGTATATTCAAGTGGTTCATGACTTAACCCTATCAAATCATCGTGTCAAATTGGTTAAGTATATTCAAGTGGTTCATGACTTAACCCTATCAAATCATCGTGTCAAATTGGTTAAGTATATTCAAGTGGTTCATGACTTAACCCTATCAAATCATCGTGTCAAATTGGTTAAGTATATTCAAATGGTTCATGACTTAACCCTATCAAATCATCATGTCAAATTGGTTAAGTATATTCAAATGGTTCATGACTTAACCCTATCAAATCTTCGTGTCAAATTAGTTAAGTATATTCAAATGGTTCATGACTTAACCCTATCAAATCATCGTGTCCAATTGGTTAAGTATTTCAAGTAATTCATGGCTTAACCCACCCATGTATCATGTAAAGTTGGTTAAGTATTATCTATATGTTCCAGTTGACTTAACCCTGCCACATGTCATGTTATATTGGTTAAGTGTCATTTGTCTAGTCATATTACTTAACCCACCCATTGGTCTGATTAACTGTTACGTTGGTTAAGCCTACACTTGTATGTTTTACATGTTCTTAACTCATACCGGTTAGGTCCACATTTACATGTCAAATTTCCATGTTATCCCACCTAACCATCTAACCATACCCACGTCTTATTATGGTTAGTATTCCTTAATTCATTCATTATAACGAATGAATCATGACCTCTCACATTAGACCGTGCACTTTGTGGCCACTGGATTTGCCGGGTGGTTTCGGGCAGATTTACACCACAAACTGAGTCTAACCTCGTATCATAAATCGTTACGCCTACAATTCGACCTTTGACCTCTCACATTAGACTGACACTTTGTGGCTACTGGATTTGCCGGGCGGTTCCGGGCAGATTTACACCACAAACTGAGTCTAACATCGTGTCAAAGGTTCATTAATGGTCGTATTATCCCCAAAACCCCAATGTTAGTTCACGTGTTTAACATATAGAAATGTTCATGTTCGTGTTCAAGTCAATTATCCAATACACAGTCATTTTCATGTATCAAATTCCTAACTTTACATATTAATAAACATATGCCCAAATTCCAAAATTACATGCCAATATATATATATATATATATATATATATATGGATATATATATATACCCAATTCTAGTTAGTTTACATATATCCAATTCTTGGCTATTTACATGTATGCCAATTTTATGCTATTTCACCCATATCGAGTTCTAGCCAAAATTGCATGTATCATGCCCAAATAAACCCAAATTTTGAGTCATGATGTAGTTAGCCCAAATTGTAATCTTTTTATTACAACACACGCCAACTACCCAAGTTCATAATACATATTTATGCCAATTATCAAATTTACAATCGCTTTTATATTCAAATCCCCAATTCTACATATGCCCAATCGTAAACCAATTTTTTTGATTTAATTTACATTGCCCCGAACTCGTGGTTTGATTTACATGCCAAATTACATACATGTTATATATACCAAATCTCATGTTACATTACATAGATCCTATTTGTGCCAAATTCCATGTATATAATATTTATGCAAATTTGTTCATAACAAGATTATACCAAAATTTACAGATCAAGCCCAAACTTGCAAATACAATGATAATATCCAATTTCATGTTGCCAATTATTACATCATGTTTATAAAGGAAATAATCCAATAATTCCCCCGTATACATATCGTACGCAAATCGCGATTTTAGGCCAAGGTCCGAAATTGATCAAGGTTCATGAAAAGAAAATAAATTGGGGGAGATAGAAATTGAAATAAAAAAATGAGATCAGAGGAAAACATCATCATAGGCATAAATATTACAACTTGATGATAACGTCATCACAAATCAAGAAAACTGCTGAATAGATCATAAACTTGTCATGAACATAAAGATAAACAAGTCCCAAAACAGAAGATTCAAGGAGCAACAGAAATAGATCAGAATTGATAAACATACTTAGATCCAATTCCACTTTATTTCATGTCCATATTATAATTAAATGTTTAACTCTAAAAACAACTAGAACTTATAGAGCATGACTAGTGAATTAGGAAGTGAAATTGTCATAGAACGTTGTAGTAGTGTTGATTTATTGTCTTGAATCATTGTACAAGCTTTAATCTTCGAATTGGATTGAGTTTGAATGCTTGTTCTTTAATTTGGGGGCGGCGGCCACGGTTCAAGAGGGAGTTCAGCAGCATAATAGTGTAAGATTGATTTGATATGAATTAGGTTAGCTTTAAGGGTGTTTTTATAGGTGTAGCAACTAGTTTAGGCCCTCATATTAACCCTAGAATTAATCCGGACCGTCACAACACGTCTCAGGCTTCAAAAATGAGTTCTGGGTCAAACTAGGTCGACCTGTAAGGTGGAGGGGTCGACACTATGGTCGACCTGGGGGGGGGGGGGGGGGGTAGGTCGACCCTATGGTCGACCTGGGGGGGGGGAGGGGGGTAGGTCGACCCCTTGGTCCAGTCCTGCCTGAAAACTGCTGGAACTTGTACAGGCCATAACTTCTTCATCCGGACTCCGATTTTCGAAAACTCAGACTCTATTTCATGTAAAATTTCGAGACGAACGCAATGGCATAACCCGTTTCCCCTGATTCTGATTTTAAAATTTAATTCTGCCTTGATTTCTTGTTTTAACATGTTACCAAAATACGGTTTGTTACATTCTCTCCTCCTTAAAGGATTTCGTCCCCGAAATCTTCAAGTTAAGAAGAATGTGTCCTACCATCCAATCATCCATCTACTCAATCATCAATCATAGGCATCCATTGTCCTTAAGAGATTTCTAATGCTGTATGAACATATGCAGAAAGTGTGTGTATATGTTCCTTAATGCAAATGATCAGGCATGATTAATCTTTTTAAATGCAAAATAAGTTTAGTGCCATGAATCCAATATGTATGAAAATAGTCCTAGTCATATAAACACTATATGTGTGCAAAAACATCCATCCATATGCAACATCCACATGATAACACATTCAATTCCATCCATAAACAAGTATAAACACTCATGCATATGGAATATGAAAATGTATCTGAGCCGATCTAGTGCCTAATGTGTGTTATGCAACCACGAGCAACCACTTGCGACCACTTGCAACCACTTGCAACCATCAATCATAACATGTCTCAAACACATGTTTCACCCAATTGTTCCTACCTAAAGATATAGCCGAATGATAGAAGCAAGTAAAAACTTTGTGCCCATCAGGCAATGTCAAAGCTGGAAATCTAGGTCACATATATACTAAATAGGAGAAGAACTCCTTAAGCACTAGTCCATATCCTATAAATCCCAAAAAGTTTAGTCAACCCAACGGATATCCTCAAGCCCCAACATGTATTACTAACAGATAAGTCATACCTCCTATGGGGTTTGCAACAAAAATAGGATTGAGAATAGGACCGAGAGGATATACTTGAAAGATAGTATGCAAGTAAGCTCTACAGGAAAAGAGGGATCAATGATATACTCTTAAAAAGAGACATGATGTGCGTATCTAGTCTTCAATCTTCTAAGTCGCATTTCCTTGAGCTTAACTCCATTGTGCTTTGGCCGTTTTTAACTTTACAATTTCGTAGCTTCTTAATTCTTGTTTCCAAAATATGAGTTGGAACTCATTTCACTGTCGCCTCTCGTCACACTTTCCCTTATTCTTTTTCTAGTATACTCGGCTTAAACATAACTGTGTACTCATGGTTTCATACAAGCTCTCCAAAATTCACTAGTGAATCCTGGATCTCGTTTACTCACTATAAGGTATTCCACGCAGAAGAACTATCTCTTGAAAACAAACAAATGTCAACCATGTTGCCAAATGTACTTACTAAGGTGATTTTCTATAGCTCATACATAAGCGAAATGAACCATCCGCCTTAGTGGCGAACACTACTCGAGCGGATCGGTAAATGTATCAAGAGATTCTAGGTAATTAAGCATGGAAGAACCCTAAGGGTTACCCTAGACTTCGAGGACATTACTGGGCAAGTCAAGAGTCTAACTACCCTCTTTTCATACTCGAGAATGGTATCATTTTTGGGAAACCACTCCATCTCTAGAATCAACCCATTGCCCAAAAACATAAGCATAACCTCTAAACTCAACACTTAGCATAGACATTCTCAAATCCAAATAAGTCATGAATAAATGATCTGATTCCCCACAGGATTTGAGACAAAAACGGGATCCTCTACTATGCTAGTACTAAGGTGCAGAGACTCAACTATCGAAGCAGAAATAAAAAGGATGCGATGTACCATAATCAAAAAGGGTACGGACAGGATAGAAAGATAAACTAGGCTTTCCTACAGAAACATTTCTACCTTCTTGTTCTGAGCCTCTTTCGCCTTAACCACCCTTAGCCCCTCTTATTAAACATGTTAATAGGTCCCTCGAGAACTACCTCCATCGTACAACAACCCTTCAAAGCTTGAAATAAGGTTAGACGCAGATGGAACTAATGTGACTACAGATGGAGGAATGAAAGGAAAAGGGATTCAAATAAGGAAACAAAGGATAATGCTAATGGCCTTTGGGGAATAGCCTTTAAAAATAAAACTTTTCTTGAAAAATGCTTCTTTGTAAATGGTTTTGAAAATAATTTCAAAAGGTTTTAAAAACTTTTGCCCAATCTGGTAACTTTCTGCTCTGATACCAAATGTAACACCCCACCTCCGCTAGGGTCACTCACAAAGGGAATGCACTAGCTTTGGTGGAGCATTATCTAGGTAAACATACACAGAAATATTACAAGACAGAACATATAAAATAGCGGAAGAAGAACCAAATTTCATTGCTTTAAAATCCAGAAAGGTCTAAAGCCTTTTACATCAAAATGCTATTAAATCCATTTCATCGAAATCTGTCTTACAGTAGTAAAGAAGCATAAAACCATAAATCATTCCCCAAGTAAAACAGCAAAGCAAGCCATAGCCAAGAGAAATCCAAGCAGTACATGAAAGAGCCTTGGAGCTTGGTAAGATCCGAACTAAACTGTATTCCCACCCTACGAACCTGGGGGGGGGGGGGACGAAAGAAAAAGAGGCAAAACAAACTGGGTCAGTCATAAAGACTGAGTAAGTCCTAGTGGCTTTCAGCATAAAAACAGGTGAAGATAACATGGCATGAATAAACTGAAAGTAAACATAAGCATGATGACAAGGTAAGCTACAGGCACGATGAATCAATTATAACATTGCAAGGTTTATATTAAGTATAACATCGCAAGATTTCTAAGCTTCACCATTCCACTATTTTCTTTAATTTCCTATATTCTCTGCACCAACTGTACTAGTATCCCAACCCGTATCATCCTTTCCATGTATATGTACAGTCCCTTGCCGTATATCGTACGGGTTTCATCACGTATTTCTACACTACTTCAACGTAGTGCCACCATTCTTGAAATCGTTTGGACTGCCACCCTTGTTCTGTCTAGGTTTCCTTATCATGAATTATCACGTGTTCAACTAGGATTTATGCCACCTAGGACCACTAGGGATTATGCTACCTATTGAACATTTTCTAGATTCGATTAGAGTTTATGCTACCTAGGACCACTTGGGATTATGCTACCTAACGAATTCCATGTAACGATCTATTAGTCGATCGACTCCCTACAAGTCCTAGCTCGTTCATGTATCTGTGTCATACGGCTTAATCACGAAATGTAGTTACCTGTGCTAGGTCCACCACAGGGTGTATCAAGCCCTATGGTGCCAACCATCGACACGAATCAAGCAAGCACAGTGTAAACCTACTGGTGCCCAATGCCTGCTTTTTCAACTTCGGACTACGTGCACGACCATAGTCCGCCTGAACCTACAATGGCGCACTAACTCAGCCGTTGTTCTGGTCGCTTACAATCAGCCCAGTAATCGTGCCCCACCCTGCCTAGTTCCGGGGTACTGTGATACATCTAGTGGGTTACTGCTGAAAAGGACCGCGCAACTAGGATTTCCGTTCAGTAGGTTAAGTGTTGTTATTTAAATTCGAGACTTAACCCCATCAGTCTAGCATGTCAAGTTGGTTAAGTGTTGTCATTCAAGTTCGTGACTTAACCCGCCTACGTGTCATGTCAAATTGGCTAAGTGTTGTTGTTCAAGTTCATGACTTAGCCCTACGAATCATCTGTCAAGTTGGTTAAGTATATTCAAGCGGTTCATGACTTAACCCTATCAAATCATCATGTCAAATTGGTTAAGTATATTCAAGCGGTTCATGACTTAACCCTATCAAATCATCGTGTCAAATTGGTTAAGTATATTCAAGTGATTCATGACATAACCCTATCAAATCATCGTGTCAAATTGGTTAAGTATATTCAAGTGGTTCATGACTTAACCCTATCCAATCATCGTGTCAAATTGGTTAAGTATATTCAAGTGGTTCATGACTTAACCCTATCAAATCATCGTGTCAAATTGGTTAAGTATATTCAAATGGTTCATGACTTAACCCTATCAAATCATCGTGTCAAATTGGTTAAGTATATTCAAATGGTTCATGACTTAACCCTATCAAATCATCGTGTCAAATTGGTTAAGTATATTCAAATGGTTCATGACTTAACCCTATCAAATCATCATGTCCAATTGGTTAAGTAATTCAAGTAATTCATGACTTAACCTGCCCACGTATCATGCAAAGTTGGTTAAGTATTATCTATATGTTCCAGTTGACTTAACCCTGAAACATGTCATGTTATATTGGTTAAGTGTCATTCGTCTAGTCATATTACTTAACCCACCCATTGGTCTGATTAACTGTTACGTTGGTTACGCCTACACTTGTAAGTTTTACATGTTCTTGACTCATACCGGTTAGGTCCACATTTACATGTCAAATTTCCATGTTATCCCACCTAACCCTCTAACCATACCCACGTCTTATTATGGTTAGTATTCCTTAATTCATTCATTATGACGAATGAATCATGACCTCTCACATTAGACCGTGCACTTTGTGGCCACTGGATTTGCCGGGTGGTTCCGGGCAGATTTACACCACAAACTGAGTCTAACCTCGTGTCATAAATAGTTACGCCTACAATTCGACCTTTGACCTCTCACATTAGACTGACACATTGTGGCTACTGGATTTGCCGGGCGTTTCCGGGCAGATTTACACCACAAACTGAGTCTAACCCCGTGTCAAAGGTTCATTAATGGTCGTATTACCCCCAAAACCCCAATGTCATTTCACGTGTTTAACATATAGAAATGTTCATGTTCGTGTTCAAGTCAATTATCCAATACACAGTCATTTTCATGTTTCAAATTCCCAACTTTACATATTAATAAACATATGCTCAAGTTCCAAAATTACATGCCAATTTATATATATATAAGGATATATATACCCAATTCTAGTCAGTTTACATATGTCCAATTCTTGCCTATTTACATGTATGCCAAGTTTATGCTATTTCACCCATATCGAGTTCTAGCCAAAATTGCATGTATCATGCCCAGATAAACCCAAATCATGAGTCATGATGTAGTTAGCCCAAATTGTAATCTTTTTATTACAACACACGCCAACTACCCATGTTCATAATACATATTTATGCCAATTATCAAATTTATAATCGCTTTTATATTCAAATCCCCAATTCTACATATGCCCAATCGTAAGCCAAATCTTTTGATTTAATTTACATAGGCATGAACTCGTGGTTTCATTTACATGCCAAATTACATACATGTTATATATACCAAATCTCATGTTACATTACACAGATCCTATTTGTGCCAAATTCCATGTATATAATATTTATGCAAATTTGTTCATAACAAGATTATACCAAAATTTACAGATCAAGCCCAAACTTGCAAATACAATGATAATATCCAATTTCATGTTGCCAATTATTACATCATGTTCATAAAGGCAATAATCCAATAAACGCCCCGTATACATCTCGTACGCAAATCGCGATTTCAGGCCAAGGTCCGAAATTGACCAAGGTTCATGAAAAGAAAATAAATTGGGGGAGATAGAACTTGAAATAAAAAAATGAGATCAGAGGAAAACATCATCATAGGCATAAATATTACAACTTGATGATAACGTCATCACAAATCAAGAAAACTGTTGAATAGATCATAAACTTGTCTTGAACATAAAGATGGACAAGTCCCAAAACAGAAGATTCAAGGAGCAACATAAATAGATCAGAATTGATAAACATACTTAGATCCAATTCCACCTTATTTCATGTCCATATTATAATTAAATGTTTAAATCTAAAAACAACTAGAACTTACAGAGCATGGCTAGTGAATTAGGAAGTGAAATTGTCACAGAACGTTGTAGTAGTGTTGATTTATTGTCTTGAATCATTGTACAAGCTTTAATCTTCGAATTGGATTGAGTTTGAATGCTTGTTCTTTAATTTGAGGGCGGTGACCACGGTTCAAGAGGGAGTTCAGCAGAATAATAGTGTAAGAATGATTTGATATGAATTAGGTTAGCTCTAAGGGTGTTTTTATAGGTGTAGCAACTAGTTTAGGCCCTCAGATTAACCCTAGAATCAATCCGGACCGTCAAAACACGTCTCAGGCTTCAAAAATGAGTTCTGGGTCAAACCAGGCCGACTAGGTCGACCTGTAAGGTGGGGGGTGGGGTCGACACTATGGTTGACCTGGGGGGTAGATCGACCCTATGGTCGACCTGGGGGGGGGGGGGAGGGGTGGGGTAGGTCGACCTTATGGTCGACCCCTAGGTCCAGTCCTACCTGAAAACTGCTGAAACTTGTACAGTCCATAACTTCTTCATCCGCACTCCGATTTTCGAAAACTCGGACTCTATTTCATGTAAAATTTCGAGACGAATGCAATGGCGTAACCCGTTACCCCTGATTATGACTTTAAAATTTAATTCAGCCTTGATTTTTTGTTTTAACATGTTATAAAAATACGGGTTGTTACAATAACATACATGATACTTCCTAGTATACGAGAGTATTCCAATTGGTAAATACCATCACCAGTGTTTTTTACCCAATTTTGGTTCATATCTACTAGTGATCTTGCAATAGTTACATTATATTGCTTGAATTTCTCAAGTATTTTGGTGATGTAAAGTGATTGGGATAATGCATATCCCTGTGGTGTTCTTAGAATTTTTACACCTAATATCACATCAGCCAGTCCTAGGTCTCTGATATCGAATCTAGAGGATAACGTATCCTTTGTAGATGTTATTATGGCCTTGTTGTTGTTTAGGATCAATAGGTCATCAACATAAAGACAAACAATGACATATCCAATGTGTGTATGTTTTATGTACACACATTTATCTGATTCATTTACCGTGAATCCATTTGATAACATAGTATTATCAAACTTCTCATGCCACTGTTTTGGAGCTTGCTTAAGGCCATAAAGTGATTTTACCAGTTTGCAAACTTTATGCTCATTTTCTGAGCTAAGAAATCCTTCAGGTTGTTTCATATAGATTTTCTCCTCTAGTTCACCATTCAAGAATGCAGTTTTAACATCCATTTGATGTATTTCCAAGTCATGTACGGATGCAATTGCAATGAGCATTCTAATTGACGTTATCCTCGTTACAGGTGAATATGTATCGAAATAGTCCTAGTCTTCCTTTTTTCTGAATCCTTGGACTACCATATCAGCTTTGTACTTGTCTATTGAACCATCAGGTTTCAATTTCTTTTTAAATATCCATTTATTACCTAAGGCCTTACATACTTGAGGTAAATCAACCAATTTCCATGTATGATTCGACATAATGGATTCAATTTCATTGTTAATTGCCTCCTTAGAATAAGGGGCATCACTGGAAGACATAGCTTGTTTGTATGTCAATGGATCATCTTCTAACATAAATGTATAGAAGTCCAGTCCAAAGGTTTTCATAGTCCTTGACATTTTACTTTTTCTTGGTTCCTCCACTTGCTGCTCAACACTACTTTGTTGAGTGTTATTTTGTTCACCATCCTCAATAGAGTAAGGAACTTCATTTTCCCTTGGTCTCTTAGGTGCATGATTTTCAGTACCATGTTTCAAGGGAAATACATGTTCGAAAAATCTAGCATTTCTCGACTCGATGATGGTATTTTCATGAATATCATCAATTTCATATTTGTGTACCAAAAATCGATATGCAACACTATTTTGTGCATATCCAATGAATACACAATCAATTGTTTTTGGTCCAATTTTGACCATCTTTGGTTTTGATACCTCTACTTTGGCAAGACACCCCCACACTTTTAGGAATTTGTGGGATGGTGGTCTGTTTTTTCAAAGTTCATGAGGAGATTTAAATATTTTCTTTCGGGGTATTTTATTTAAAATATGATTTGCCGAAAGAATAGCTTCCCCCCAATAGTTATCTGGCATGCCAGAGCTAATTAGTAAGACATTCGTCATTTCTTTAAGAGTTCTATGTTTCCATTCGGCTATACCTTTGGATTGAGGTGAATACGGGGTTGTAGTTTGATGTATAATTCCATGTTCAGCACAGAATTCCTCAAATGGAGACTCGTATTCTCCTCCTCTATCACTTCTTAAAGATTTTATTTTCTTGTTGAGTTGATTCTCAACTTCTGCCCTATACTGTTTAAACATTTCGAATGCTTCGTCCTTACTTCTAAGGAGATATACATGACAGTATCCGGTACAATCATCAATGAATGTAATAAAGTACCTTTTTCCACCTCTAGTTTGACACATTTTCAAATCGCATACATCAGTATGTATTAAGTCTAGAGGTTCTGTCACTCGTTCAACATGATGAAATGAGGTTCTTGTCAATTTTGCTTCTGCACAAACTTGACATTTATAGTTGGAATATATATTGCATTTTGGTATAAATTCTAGATTAATCAATTTTCGCGATGTATCGAAGTTTACATGCCCTAATCTAGAACGCCCTATGTTAGAAGATTCAACAATATAAGCAGAAGATTCACATTCATTCATTTTAGTGCGTGGTACAATAGTGTTTTCATTTGCTTTAAATAAACCATCACACACATATCCTCTTCCAACATACACCCCATTCTTGGAAAGAACAAATTTGTCAGCTTCAAAGATCAATTTGAAGCCATGCTTGCTCAGCAACGATCCTGAAATCAGGTTCTTGCGAATTTTTGGAACATGGAGAACATCATTTAAAGTCAGTTCCTTTCCAGAAGTCAGTTTCAGCACAACTTTTCCTTTTCCTTCGACCTTTGAAGTGGAACAATTGCCCATAAAAAGTTGTTCAGCATCAGTTGCAGTTTTATAGGTTGTAAACATCCACTTATTAGCACATATGTGTCGAGTGGCTCCAGTGTCTACAAACCATTCCTTTGAGTTACCAATAAGGTTGCATTCTGATATTACTGCACATAAATCAAGATCAGAAATGCCTTTCGAATCATCAGCCGTATTTGCTTCCAACTTCTTCTTTTTAGGCGCACGACATTCGGCTGCTTTGCGCCCCTTCTTACCACAGTTGTGGCAAGAACCCAGAAATTTCTTTGACTTCTTAGGAGCATTCTCCCTTTTTCTTTTGTTAGTTTTGTCTGACTCAACAACATTTGCTTTTGGCAGCAATATTCTGAGAAATCTTTTTCTCAGAATTTCTGTTATCTTCCTCAATGCATAGTCGAACTATGAGATCTTCCATTGTCATTTCCTTACGCTTGTGCTTAAGGTAATTTTTAAAGTCCTTCCAAGAAGGAGGCAATTTCTCAATTGTTGTAGCAACTAGAAAAGTCTCGCTAAGAGTCATCTTTTTATCTTCTAATTGACGGATGATAAGTTGCAGTTCTTGAGCCTTACTTATCACCGTCTTTGAGTCAACCATTTTGATGTCTAGAAATTTTCCAGCTATGAATTTCTTCATTCCTGCATCTTCAGTTTTGTACTTCTTTTCCAGAGCCAACCAGAGTTGTTTGGACGTTGCAAAAGTACAATAGATATTGTAGAGGCTATCATCCAGACCTTTCAGAATATAGCTTTTGCATATGAAATCTGAATTTGGCCAGATATTAAGTGCCTCTACTTTAGTAGCGTCAGGTTTGAGTATGTCTACCAAAGGAGCCTCTTCAGTCTGAAAATATGCAAGGCTTAATGTTGTTAAATAAAACAACATTTTCTATTGCCAGCGCTTGAAATTGATTCCATTGAACTTCTCTGGCCTTTCGCCATGAGACAGGGTCATTGTTGGAAGCACTGGCGCTGGCTGAGCAGTTTTCACCGTCTGAATCAGTGCAGAATTAGTGTTGCTATTTTCATCATCTGCAGCAAAATATTGTTTCAAGATGTTAGAACTTTTGTAATTACATAATTGTATTACAAACAAACAGTAACAAAAATCAACGTTGATCAATTATGCCACAATTGTCACGTCAAACTGTGTTTACAATAATCACATAAAGCATAACCGATTTGTGCGCAAGATAGAAGATAAACAGAAAGTATTCTGTTTCACTAATGTCCGAGTCCAGATATTTTCGCCGTCGTATGGACCAATCGACGTAGTTGCAATTTGTTTCCCAGGATAAAACGGACCAACTCCGTTGCGTAATGCCAGCAAACGGAGCTCTGATGAACTGAAGTTGATTACAGAAACTAGATCAGAGAATTACTTTGAAGAAGAAGAAGCAATGCAAGCAAAAAAGTGAATTCTATCTTGTTTTGGGCAGTCTATATATAAGCAAGGAGGAGTGCCTGTTCGCATGCATCAGTAACCGTCAGAATAGGAAATGTTGTGACCCTTTAACCGCACGGTTATTAATATGCATACGCTGAGAATTCAAATGGTTGTACTCGTTCAGTTAACAGACATTCCTTTCGAATTCTGGACTGAACAGACACACCTTTTAAAAGTCTGAGAAAAAAATATTCTCATGTCAGTCCACTAGCCCAATCAGCAACGTCGGCCATATCCAATCAGGAGACCCCAAGAGCCCCAAGGCCCTTATCTTTGACTTTTTAATGTATTTAATATGGCCAAGTCCACATCCTTTTATCATCCCTCTCTTTTTTATTTTACATAAGCCTATTTGGCATCTAATATATAAGGAGAGGTTGTGCTAATATTTCGATCATGTGGGACTTTAAATGTTGCTATCCCTTCATCTTCCCTATCTCTTCTTCTTTCTTTGCTCATTTATTTTCCAACAAACCCCCACATGAATGAGCAATCGATCTTAGTTTCACGAACCATTTATTGCATCGGTTAAAGTAGCACAAGGGCTTTGAACTTTCCTAGTGATTACCTATTTGTATCACAGGCGAATCAGTAGACATAGACTGTCCTTGAACTGTAAGCCTTTTGTGTAATTCCAAAGTAGATAACACACGATAAATGTTTCTTATAACCCTTCGTTCTCTGTATGTGTTCGTTTTTGCCTTGAACACCTGCCTGGTCTCATAAGTGCTTAGAGAATTTCGCCTCATAATTCTCTTTAAAGTGGTGCCTTTGCAATTACAAAGGTGATTCTGTAAAGGGTATTCTCTAATTCCTCAAATACAGACATCATTAAAAGTACTAATACTTATCCTTATTCAACATAGAATGCACTGACTTATCATAGGAATGGTTTGGGTATAATTGTGCCATCAAGTTTCTCTAAAACTTTGTTGTCCTTTTGAACCTAGATCTTGGGATCTCCAGTCAACTATGTGGGGTTTCCATTTTAGAAAAACCTTTAGTCTATAGGCCTTAGCCCCATTCCCTTCGATAAGGTTTGAACTTTCTCTCTTGGCAAGCCTTTTGTAAGTGGAACCGCTAAGTTATCTTTAGATCGAATGTAATCTATTGTGATAAACCCATTGGAGATAAGTTGTCTTATCGTTTTATGTCTACGACGAATATGCCTAGATTTACCATTGTATATTGTACTATTAGCTCTTCCAATAGCTGATTGACTATCGCAATGTATACATATTGGAGGCATAGGTTTGCTCCAATTAAGAATGTCTTCCAAGAAGCTTCGAATCCATTCCGCTTCTTCTGCAGTCTTATCTAGTGCAATAAACTCTGATTCCATCGTAGATCTAGCGATACAAGTCTGTTTGGATGATTTCCATGAAATTGCTTCATTTCCTAATGTGAACACGTATCCACTTGTAGACTTTGTATCATTTGATCCAGTAATCCAATTAGCATCACCGTATCGTTCCACTATTGAAGGATAGTTTGTATAGTATAGACCATAACTCTATGTATACTTTAGATATCCTAGAACTCTGATTACCGCTTCCCAATGATGTTTAACAGGATTGCTGGTAAATCTACTTAGTTTGCTTACAGCATATGCGATATCAGGCCTAGTACAGTTCATAACATACATGATACTTCCTAGTATACGAGAGTATTCCAATTGGTAAATACCATCACCAGTGTTTTTTACCCAATTTTGGTTCATATCTACTGGTGATTTTGCAATAGTTACATTATATTGCTTGAATTTCTCAAGTATTTTGGTGATGTAATGCGATTGGGATAATGCATATCCCTGTGGTGTTCTCAGAATTTTTACACCCAATATCACATCAGCCAGTCCGAGGTCTTTCATATCGAATCTAGAGGATAACATATCCTTTGTAGATGTTATTATGGCCTTGTTGTTGCCTAGGATCAATAGGTCATCAACATAGAGACAAACAATGACATATCCAATGTGTGTGTGTTTTATGTACACACATTTATCTGTTTCATTTATCGTTAATCCATTTGATAACATAGTATTATCAAACTTCTCATGCCACTATTTTGGAGCTTGCTTAAGGCCATAAAGTGATTTTACCAGTTTGCAAACTTTATGCTCATTTTCTGAGCATAGAAATCCTTCAGTTTGTTTGATATAGATTTCCTCCTCTAGTTCACCATTCAAGAATGCAGTTTTAACATCCATTTGATGTATTTCCAAGTCATGTACGGATGCAATTGCAATGAGCATTCTAATTGACATTATCCTCGTTACAGGTGAATATGTATCGAAATAGTCCAAGTCTTCCTTCTGTCTAAATCCTTGGACTACAAGACGAGCTTTGTACTTGTCTATTGAACCATTAGGTTTCAATTTCTTTTTAAATATCCAATTATTACCTAAGGCCTTACATCCTTGAGGTAAATCAACCAATTCCCATGTATGATTCGACATAATGGATTCAATTTCATTGTTAATTGTCTCCTTCCAATAAGGGGCATCGCTGGAAGACATAGCTTGTTCGTATGTCAATGGATCATCATCTAACATAAATGTATAGAAGTCCGGTCCAAAGGTTTTCAAAGTCCTTGACCTTTTACTTTTACTTGGTTCCTCCACTTGCTGCTCAACACTAATTTGCTGAGTGTTATTTTGTTCAGCATCCTCAATAGAGTAAGGAACTTCATCTTCCCTTGGTCTCTTAGGTGCATGATTTTCAGTACAATGTTTCAAGGGAAATACATGTTCGAAAAATCTAGCATTTCTCGACTCGATGATGGTATTTTCATGAATATCATCAATTTCAAATTTGTGTACCAAAAATCGATATGCAACACTGTTTTGTGCATATCCAGTGAATACACAATCAATTATTTTTGGTCCAATTTTGACCTTCTTTGGTTTTGGTACCTCTACTTTGGCAAGACACCCCACACTTTTTGGTATTTGTAGGATGGTGGTCTGTTTTTTCAAAGTACATGAGGATATTTAGATATTTTCTTTCGGGGTATTTTATTTAAAATATGATTTGCTGAAAGAATAGCTTCTCCCCAATAGTTATCTGGCAAGCCAGAGCTAACTAGTAAGGCATTCATCATTTCTTTAAGAGTTCTATTTTTCCGTTCGGCTATACCGTTGGATTGAGGTGAATACGGGGCTGTAGTTTGATGTAAAATTCCATGTTCAGCACAAAATTCCTCAAATGGAGACTCGTATTCTCCTCCTCTACCTCTTCTTAAATATTTTATTTTCTTGTTGAGTTGATTCTCAACTTCTGCCTTATACTGTTTAAACATTTCGAATGCTTCGTCCTTACTTCTAAGGTGATATACATGACAATATCTGGTACAATCATCAATGAATGTAATAAAGTACCTTTTTCCACCTCTAGTTTGACACATTTTCAAATCGCATACATCAGTATGTATTAAGTCTAGAGGTTCTGTCATTCGTTCAACATGGTGAAATGAGGTTCTTGTCAATTTTGCTTCTGCACAAACTTGACATTTATAGTTGGAATCTATATTGCATTTCGGTATAAATTCTAGATTAATCAATTTTCGCAATGTATCAATGTTTACATGCCCTAATCTAGAATGCCATACGTTAGAAGATTCAACAATATAAGAAGAAGATTCACTTTCATTCATTTCAGTGCGTGGTACAGTAGTTGTTACATTTGCTTTAAATAAACCATCACACACATATCCTCTTCCAACATACACCCCATTCTTGGAAAGAACAAATTTGTCAGCTTCAAAGATCAATTTGAAGCCATGCTCTCTCATCAACGATCCTGAAATCAGGTTCTTGCGAATTTATGGAACATGGAGAACATCATTTAAAGTTGGTTCCTTTCCAGAAATCAGTTTCATCACAAATTTTCCTTTGCCTTCGACCCTTGAAGTGGAAGATTTGCCCATAAAAAGTTGTTCAGTATCAGTTGTAGTTTTATAGGTTGTAAACATCCACTTGTTAGCAAATATGTGTCGAGTGGCTCCAATGTCTACAAACTATTCCTTTGAGTTACCAATAAGGTTGCATTCTGATATTACTGCACATAAATCAAGATCAGAAATGCCTTTCGAAACATCAGCCGTACTTGCTTCCAACTTCTTCTTTTTATGCGCACGACATTTGGCTGCTTTGTACCCCTTCTTTCCACGGTTGTGGCAAGAACCCAAATATTTCTTTGACTTCTCAGGAGCATTCTCCCTTTTTCTTTTGTTAGTTTTGTCTGACTCAACAACATTTGCTTTGGCAGCAATATTCTAAGAAATCTTTTTCTCAGAATTTCTGTTATCTTCCTCAATGCGTAGCCGAACTTTGAGATCTTCCATTTTCATTTCCTTATGCTTGTGCTTAAGGTAATTTTTAAAGTCCTTCCAAGAAGGAGGCAATTTCTCAATAGTTGCAGCAACTTGAAAAGTCTCGCTAAGAGTCATCTTTTCATCTTCTAATTGACGGATGATATGTTGCAGTTCTTGAGCTTGACTTATCACCATCTTTTAGTCAACCATTTTGAAGTCTAGAAATTTTCCAACAATGAATTTCTTCATGCCTGGATCTTCAGTTTTGTACTTCTTTTCGAGGGCCAACCAGAGTTGTTTGGACGTTGCAAAAGTATAATAGACATTGTAGAGGCTATCATCCAGAATATTAAGAATATAGTTTTTGCACATGAAATCTGAATTTGTCCATATATTAAGTGCCTCTACTTTAGTAGCGTCAGGTTCGAGTTCGTCTACCACAGGAGCCTCTTCAGTCAGAAACTTTGCAAGACTTAATGTTGTTAAATAAAACAACATTTTCTGTTGCCAGCGCTTGAAATTGATTCCATTGAACTTCTCTGGCCTTTCGCCATGAGACAGAGCCATTGTTGGAAGCACTGGCGCTGGCTGAGCAGTTTTCACCGTCTGAATCGGTGCAGAATCAGTGTTGCTGCTTTTCTTCATCTGCAGCAAGCTATTGTTTCAAGATGTTAGAATTTTTGTAATTACACAATTGCATTACAAACAGACAGCAACAAAATTCAACGTTAATCAATTATGCCACAATTGTCACGTCAAACTGTGTTTATAATAATCACAGAAATCGTAACCGATTTGTGCGCAAGATAGAGGATAAATAGAAAGTATTCTGTTTCACTAATGTTCGAGTCCAGATATTTTCTATTTCCTTGAAACAATATTGCCGTTGTATGCACCATTCGACGTAGTTGCAATTTGTTTCCCAGGATAAAACGGATCAACTCCGTTGCGTAGTGCCAGCAAACGGAGCTCTGATGAACTGAAGTTGATTACAGAAACTAGATCAAAGAATTACTTTGAAGAAGAAGAAGCAATGCAAGCAAAAAAGTGAATTCTGTCTTGTTTTGGGCAGTGTATATATAGGAAAGGAGGAGTGCCTGTTCGCATGCATCAGTAACTGTCAGAATAGGAAAGGGTGCGACCTTTTAACCGCTCGGTTATTAATATGCATACGCTGAGAATTTAAATTGTTGTACTCGTTCAGTTAACAGACATTCCTTTCGAATTCTGGACTGAACAGACACACCTTTTAAAATTCTGAGAAAAAATATTCTCATGTCAGTGCACTAGCCCAATCAGCAACGTCGGCCATACCCAATCAGGAGACCCCAAGAGCCCCAAGGCCCTTATCTTTAACTTTTTAATGTATTTAATATGGCCAAGTCCTCATCCTTTTATCATCCGTCTCTTTTTTATTTTACATAAGCCTATTTGGCTTTTAATATATAAGGAGAGATTGTGCTAATATTTCTATGGTGTAGGACTTTAAATGTTACTATCCCTTCTGCTTCCCTATCTCTTCTTCTTTGTTTGCTCATTCATTTTCCAACAATCCCCCACATGAATGAGTAATCGATCTTAGTTTCACGAACCATTGTCGCATCGGTTAAAGTAGCACAAGGGCATTGAACTTTCCTTGTGATTACCTATTTGTATCACAAGCGAATCAATAGACGTAGACTGTCCATGAACTGTAAGCTTTTTGTGTAATTCCAAAGTAGATAACACACAATAAATGTTTCTTATAACCCTTCGTTCTCTTTATGTGTTCGTTTTTTCCTTGAACACCTGCCTGGTCTCATAAGTGCTTAGAGAATTTGGCCTCGTAATTCTCTTTGAAGCGGCGCCTTCGCACTTACGTAGGTGATTCTGTAATGGGTATTCTCTAATTCCTCAAATACAGACATCATTAAAAGTACTAATACTTATCCTTATTCAACATATAATGCACTGACTTATCATAGGAATGGTTTGTGTATAACAGTGCCATCAAGTTTCTCTAAAACTTCGTTTTCCCTTTTAACCTAGATCTTGGGATCTCCAGTCAACTAGGTGGAGTTTCCATTTTAGAAAAACCTTTAGTCTATAGGCCTTAGCCCCATTCCCTTCGATAAGGTTTGAACTTTCTCTCTTGGCAAGCCTTTTGTAAGTGGATCCGCTAAGTTATCTTTAGATCGAATGTAATCTATTGTGATAACCCCATTAGAGAGAAGTTGTCTTATCGTTTTATGTCTACGACGAATATGCCTAGATTTACCATTGTATAGTGTACTATTAGCTCTTCCAATAGCTGATTGACTATCGCAATAGCTGATTGACTATCGCAATGTATACCATCACCAGTGTTTTTTACCCAGTTTTGGTTCATATCTACAGGTGATTTTGCAATAGTTACATTATATTGCTTGAATTTCTCAAGTATTTTGGTGATGTAATGCGATTGGGATAATGTATATCCCTATGGTGTTCTCAGAATTTTTACACCCAATATCACATCAGCCAGTCCTAGGTCTTTCATATCGAATCTAGAGGATAACATATGCTTTGTAGATGTTATTATGGCCTTGTTGTTGCCTAGGATCAATAGGTCATCAACATAAAGACAAACAATGACATATCCAATGTGTGTATGTTTTATGTACACACATTTATTTGATTCATTTATCGTGAATCCATTTGATAACATAGTATTATCAAACTTCTCATGCCACTGTTTTGGAGCTTGCTTAAGGCCATAAAGTGATTTTACCAGTTTGCAAACTTTATGCTCATTTTCTGAGCTTAGAAATCCTTCAGGTTGTTTCGTATAGATTTCCTCCTCTAGTTCACCATTCAAGAATGCAGTTTTAACATCCATTTGATGTATTTCCAAGTCATGTATGGATGCAATTGCAATGACCATTCTAATTGACGTTATCCTCGTTACAGGTGAATATGTATCGAAATAGTCCAAGTCTTCCTTTGGTCTGAATCCTTGGACTACCAGACGAGCTTTATACTTGTCTATTGAACCATCAGGTTTCAATTTCTTTTTAAATATCCATTTATTACCTAAGGCCTTACATCCTTGAGGTAAATCAACCAATTCCCATGTATGATTCGACATAATGGATTCAATTTCATTGTTAATTGCCTCCTTCCAATAAGGGGCATCGCTGGAAGACATAGCTTGTTTGTATATCAATGGATCATCTTCTAACATAAATGTATAGAAGTCCGGTCCAAAGGTTTTCAAAGTCCTTGACCTTTTACTTTTTCTTGGTTCCTCCATTTGCTGCTCAAAACTACTTTGTTAAGTGTTATTTTGTTCAGCATCCTCAATAGAGTAAGGAACTTCATTTTCCCGTGGTCTCTTAGGTGCATGATTTTCAGTACCATGTTTCAAGGGAAATACATGTTCGAAAAATCTAGCATTTCTCGACTCGATGATGGTATTTTCATGAATATCATCAATTTCAGATTTGTGTACCAAAAATCGATATGCAGCACTGTTTTGTGCATATCCAATGAATACACAATCAATTGTTTTTGGTCCAATTTTGACCTTCTTTGGGTTTGGTACCTCTACTTTGGCTAGACAACCCCACACTTTTAGGTATTTGTAGGATGGTTATCTGTTTTTCCAAAGTTCATGAGGAGATTTATATATTTTCTTTCTGAGTATTTTATTTAAAATATGATTTGCTTGAAGAATAGCATCTCCCCAATAGTTATCTGGCAAGCCAGAGCTAATTAGTAAGGCATTCATCATTTCTTTAAGAGTTCTATTTTTTCGTTCGGCTATACCGTTGGATTGAGGTGAATACGGGGCTGTAGTTTGATGTATAATTCCATGTTCGGCACAGAATTCCTCAAATGGAGACTCGTATTCTCCTCCTCTATCGCTTCTTAAAGATTTTATTTTCTTGTTGAATTGATTCTCAACTTCTGCCTTATACTGTTTAAACATTTCGAATGCTTCTTCCTTACTTCTAAGGAGATATACATGACAGTATCTGGTACAATCATCAATGAATGTAATAAAGTACCTTTTTCCACCTCTAGTTTGACACATTTTCAAATCGCATACATCAGTATGTATGAAGTCTAGAGGTTCTGTCACTCGTTCAACATGATGAAACGAGGTTCTTGTCAATTTTGCTTCTGCACAAACTTGACATTTATAGTTGGAATATATATTGCATTTTGGTATAAATTCTAGATTAATCAATTTTTGCAATGTATCAAAGTTTACATGCCCTAATCTAGAATGCCTTATGTTAGAAGATTCAACGATATAAGCAGAAGATTCACTTTCATTCATTTCAGTGCATGGTACAATAGTCATTACATTTGCTTTAAATAAACCATCACACACATATCCTCTTCCAACATACACCCCATTCTTGGAAAGAACAAATTTGTCAGCTTCAAAGATCAATTTGAAGCCATGCTTGCTCAGCAACGATTCTGAAATCAGGTTCTTGCGAATTTATGGAACATGGAGAACATCATTTAAAGTCATTTCCTTTTCAGAAGTCAGTTTCAGCACAACTTTTCCTTTGCCTTTGACCTTTGAAGTGGAAGAATTGCCCATAAAAAGTTGTTCAGCATCAGTTGCAGTTTTATAGGTTGCAAACATCCACTTGTTAGCACATATGTGTCGAGTGGCTCCAGTGTCTAGAAACCATTCCTTTGAGTTACCAATAAGGTTGCATTCTGATATTACTGCACATAAATCAAGATCAGAAATGCCTTTCGAAACATCAGCCGTATTTGCTTCCAACTTCTTCTTTTTAGGCGCACGACATTCGGCTGCTTTGTGCCCCTTCTTTCCACCGTTGTGGCAAGAACCCAGAAATTTCTTTGACTTCTTAGGAGCATTATCCCTTTTTCTTTTGTTAGTTTTGTCTGACTCAACAACATTTGCTTTGGCAGCAATATTCTGAGAAATCTTTTTCTCAGAATTTCTCTTATCTTCCTCAATGCGTAGCCGAACTATGAGATCTTCCATTGTCATTTCCTTACGCTTGTGCTTAAGGTAAATTTTAAATTCCTTCCAAGAAGGAGGAAATTTCTCAATAGTTGCAGCAACTTGAAAAGTCTCGCTAAGAGTCATCTTTTCATCTTCTAATTGACGGATGATAAGTTGCAGTTCTTGAGCTTGACTTATCACCGTCTTTGAGTCAACCATTTTGAAGTCTAGAAATTTTCCAGCAATGAATTTCTTCATGCTTGCATCTTCAGTTTTGTACTTCTTTTCCAGAGCCAACCAGAGTTGTTTGGACGTTGCCAAAGTACAATAGACATTGTAGAGGCTATCATCCAGACCATTCAGATTATAGTTTTTGCACATGAAATCTGAATTTGTCCATATATTAAGTGCCTCTACTTTAGTAGCGTCAGGTTCGAGTTCGTCTACCACAGGAGCCTCTTCAGTCAGAAACTTTGCAAGGCTTAATGTTGTTAAATAAAACAACATTTTCTGTTGACAGCGCTTGAAATTGATTCCATTGAACTTTTCTGGCCTTTCGCCATGAGACAAAGCCATTTTTGGAAGCACTGGCGCTGGCTGAGCAGTTTTCACTGTCTGAATCGGTGCAGAATCAGTGTTGCTATTTTCGTCATTTGCAGCAAAATATTGTTTCAAGATGTTAGAACTTTTGTAATTACATAATTGTATTACAAACAGACAGCAACAAAAATCAACGTTAATCAATTATGCCACAATTGTCACGTCAAACTGTGTTTACAATAATCACAGAAAGCGTAACCGATTTGTGCGCAAGGTAGAAGATAAACAGAATGTATTCTATTTCACTAATGTCCGAGTCCAGATATTTTATGTTTCCTTAAAACAATATTGCCGTCGTATGCACCAATCGACGTAGTTGCAATTTGTTTCCCAGGATAAAACGAACCAACTCCGTTGCGTAATGCCAGAAAATGGAGCTCTGCTGAACTGAAGTTGATTACAGAAACTAGATCAGAGAATTACTTTGAAGAAGAAGAAGCAATGCAAGAAAAAAAGTGAATTTTGTCTCGTATTGGGCAGTGTATATATAGGCGAGGAGGAGTGCCTGTTCGCATGCATCAGTAACCGTCAGAATAGGAAAGGTTGCGACCCTTTAACCGCTCGGTAATTAATATGCATACGCTGAGAATTCAAATGGTTGTACTCGTTCAGTTAACAGAAATTCCTTTCGATTTCTGGACTGAACAGACACACCTTTTAAAATTCTGAGAAAAAATATTCTCATGTCAGTGCGCTAGCCCAATTAGCAACGTCGGCCATATCCAATCAGGAGACCCCAAGATCCCTAAGGCCCAAGGCCCTTATCTTTGACTTTTTAATATATTTAATATGGCCAAGTCCACATCCTTTTATCATCCCTCTCTTTTTTATTTTATATAAGCCTATTTGGCTTCTAATATATAAGGAGAGATTGTGCTAATATTTCTATGATGTGGGACTTTAAATGTTGCTATCCCTTCTTCTTCCCTATCTCTTCTTCTTTCTTTGCTCATTCATTTTCCAACAATCCCCCACATGAATGAGCAATCGATCTTAGTTTCACGAACCACTTATCGCATCGGTTCAAGTAGCCCAAGGGCTTTGAACTTTCCTAGTGATTACCTATTTGTATCACATGCGAATCAGTAGACATAGACTGTCCTTGAACTGTAAGCCTTTTGTGTAATTCCAAAGTAGATAACACACGATAATTGTTTCTTATAACCCTTCGTTTTCTGTATGTGTTCGTTTTTGCCTTGAACAACTGCCTGGTCTCATAAGTGCTTAGAGAATTTGGCCTCATAATTATCTTTGAAATAGCGCCTTCGCACTTACATAGGTGATTATGTAAAGGGTATTCTCTAATTCCTCAAATACAGACATCATTAAAAGTACTAATACTTATCCTTATTCAACATATAATGCACTGACTTATCATAGGAATGGTTTGTGTATAACAGTGCCATCAAGTTTCTCTAGAACTTCATTGTCCCTTTGAACCTAGATCTTCGGATCTCCAGTCAACTAGGTGGGGTTTCCATTTTAGAAAAACCTTTAGTCTATAGGCCTTAACCCCATTCCCTTCGATAAGTTTTGAACTTTCTCTCTTGGTAAGCATTTTTAAGTGGATCTGCTAAGTTATCTTTAGATCGAATGTAATCTATTGTGACAACCCCATTGGAGATAAGTTGTCTTATCGTTTTATGTCAACGACGAATATGCCTAGATATACCAGTGTATAGTGTACTATTAGATCTTCCAATAGCTGATTGACTATCACAATGTATACATATTGGAGGCATAGGTTTGCTCCAATTAGGAATGTCTTCCAAGAAGCTTCGAATCCATTCCGCTTCTTCTGCAGTCTTATCTAGTGCAATAAACTCTAATTCCATCGTAGATCTAGCGATACAAGTCTGTTTGGATGATTTCCATGAAATTGCTCCATTTCCTAATGTGAACACGTATCCACTTGTAGACTTTGTATCGTTTGATCCAGTGATCCAATTAGCATCACTGTATCCTTCCACTATTGAAGGATAGTTTGTATAGTATAGACCATAACTCTGTGTATACTTTAGATATCCTATAACTCTGATTATCGCTTTCCAATGATGTTTACCAGGATTGCTGGTAAATCTACTTAGTTTGCTTACAGCATATGCGAAATCAAGCCTAGTACAGTTCATAACATACATGATACTTCCTAGTACGAGAGTATTCCAATTGGTAAATACCATCACCAGTGTTTTTTACCCAATTTCGGTTCATATCTACTGGTGATTTTGCAATAGTTACATTATATTGCTTGAATTTCTCAAGTATTTTGGTGATGTAATGCGATTGGGATAATGCATATCCCTGTGGTGTTCTCAGAATTTTTACATCCAATATCACATCAGCCAGTCCTAGGTCTTTGATATCGAATCTAGAGGATAACAAATCCTTTGTAGATGTTATTATGGCCTTGTTGTTGCCTAGGATCAGTAGGTCATCAACATAAAGACAAACAATGACATATCTAATGTGTGTATGTTTTATGTACACACATTTATTTGATTCATTTATCGTGAATGCATTTGATAACATAGTATTATCAAACTTCTCATGCCACTGTTTTGGAGCTTGCTTAAGGCCAGAAAGTGATTTTACCAGTTTGCAAACTTTATGCTCATTTTCTGAGATTAGAAATCCTTCAGGTTGTTTCATATAGTTTTCCTCCTCTAGTTCACCATTCAAGAATGCAGTTTTAACATCCATTTGATGTATTTCCTAGTCATGTACGAATGCAATTGCAATGAGCATTCTAATTGACGTTATCCTCGTTACAGGTGAATATGTATCGAAATAGTCCAAGTCTTCCTTTTGTCTGAATCCTTGGACTACCAGACGAGATTTGTACTTGTCTATTGAACCATTAGGTTTCAATTTCTTTTTATATATCCATTTATTACCTAAGGCCTTACATCCTTGAGGTAAATCAACCAATTCCCATGTATGATTCGACATAGTGGATTCAATTTCATTGTTAATTGCCTCCTTCCAATAAGGGACATCGCTGGAAGACATAGCTTGTTTGTATGTCAATGGATCGTCTTCTAACATAAATGTATAGAATTCCGGTCCAAAGGTTTTCAAAGTCCTTGACCTTTTACTTTTTCTTGGTTCCTCCACTTGCTGCTCCACACTACTTTGCTGAGTGTTATTTAGTCCAGCATCCTCAATAGAGTAAGGAACTTCATTTTCCCTTGGTATCTTAGGTGCATGATTTTCAGTACCATGTTTCAAGGGAAATACGTGTTCGAAAAATCTAGCATTTCTCGACTCGATGATGGTATTTTCATAAATATCATCAATTTCAGATTTGTGTACCAAAAATCGATATGCAGCACTGTTTTGTGCATATCCAATGAATACACAATCAATTGTTTTTGTCCAATTATGACCTTCTTTGGTTTTGGTACGTCTACTTTGGCAAGACACCCCCACACTTTTAGGTATTTGTAGGATGGTGGTCTGTTTTTCCAAAGTTCATGAGGAGATTTAGATATTTTCTTTCAGGGTATTTTATTTAAAATATGATTTGCCGAAAGAATAGCTTCTCCCCGATAGTTATCTGGCAAGCCAGAGCTAATTAGTAAGGCATTCATCATTTCTTTAAGAGTTCTATTTTTCCGTTCGGCTATACCGTTGGATTGAGGTGAATACGGGGCTGTAGTTTGATGTATAATCACTACACCAAAACAGGTGATTGCCAATGAGTATAACTGTCGCAAACAATTTCCGCAACACCTATTAGCTTTGCTATAGGGGCATGGCAATGTATTACCAACGCATATAAGCGTTGGAAAATATTCATTCCCAACGCTTATATGCGTTGGCAAATATTCATTCGCAACGCTTATATGCGTTGGCAAATATTCATTCACAACGCTTATAAGCGTTGGCAATATTATATTCGCAACACTTATAAGTGTTGGTAACATGCAACGCTAATATTTGCATATAAGATAGCACAAGCTCTATTTAATATGCATTCATTCAGCTATGGAATTATCTCAACATAGCAACATGTAACCAAATCAATAAGGAAAAAAAAATCCATATTCATGATAACAGCAAAGTATGAATTAACAAAAAAATTCAATACATAAAGATACTAAATTTAATACATATACAATATCCGATTCCATAGTAATAACAATACAGAATTAACATAATGCAAGATGTTTTTCATATTTGAAGTCTACAAGTACCAAACGCGAAACTCCAACTATATAACGAACCATACATCCAAAAATTTGCATAGCTTGTACCACCAATTTTTCTCATTTTCTCTGCTTCTTCTACTGCTTTCTGCGTGCATTTAATTTAATAACATCAATTAAGTTTCAAATAGCAGAAAATGTTATAAGTTCAAAGTCATACCTTTTCAATTTTGACACATCTTTTGTCTATTGAGCTCGATGAAATCATGCAATTTAAGCTCCCTTTTAAGCCTTTTGTTTTCTTCAAGAACCTCCAATGCAAATTCCACACCACGATCACATAATGGTTCATCAATCCAGTGGATGAATCCACAATCTCTAAGAGTTCTAGTATTTGCACAAATAAAATATCGGCGACCAACATTTTTATTTAAATAGCGTGTTCTGAATATTGGTTCAATGTTGCAACGGCATAACAACCTTCAAGATTGTGCTTCTTCAACATAGCATGTTGGTAGGGGTGGCAATCTTGTAGGTGTGGTCGATCTGGTAGGCGATGCCATATCATTCTGAACACTTAATAATGCCAAATCTCTTTCTAAACTCGACTCTATTCTCTCGTAGACGCTAAACGGAGTTGATGTCTGAGATTCGGCTGAGCAAACAATTTGAGTAGGATCGTCTGAATCGTCTGAATAGGCCGATGGACAATACCGTAGGAAGTAGTCATGGTAATCGGTCGAAGGCCTTGAGTAAGAGGACATCTGTAGAAAATAAATAAACAACAACAGTCTCAAAATGCAATCACTATTAAATATAGATTCCAAGTGCAAAATTGTAGATGAATTACACGGTTCCACCTATTTTTCAAAGTTCAATGGTTATTTCTAAATAAGTCGGCACCTTGATGACATTTCTAAATAAGTCGGCACCTTGTGCAAAGATGTACAGTGTATTAACTCAAGCAGTTCGAAGGAAATAACAGAACCATGTATGTGCTAGTAATATCCTAGTGGTGCCTTGGCGGGTTCAAGTAAATGACAAAAATACTAATATATGCACTTGGGTTTTGGTCTGATAACCAAGCATCAATGCAAAATACGTGTAAACTTAGTTATCCTAACATAAAAGCTTATGTACATGTTCATGTCCAAAGTAAGGTGCAGCCTCCTATTAAATTTCAGATTTTGAAATGTAGCACTACAACAACTCAGGCAACTGATTTTAGAACTACCAAGGTAGCAACAAGTGATTCGAGCATTTCAGAATTATAACGATAGCATCGTGTGTTAACACTAAACAAAATAATTTAATTCTAATACAAATTTAAGGTTATTCAGCAAATGGAACATATACTTCTGATTACTGAAAGAAAATACACATGCAGTGGCGCATATGCGCAAGGTTGAAGTGCAGCAAGGACCTAAAACAAGACAAGCATGCACGGGTATACGAAAAGCACATACAAATGAATTTATATACTGGCATTCTACCCTCAAAAATACAACAGACCATTTGAGAAGTATACTAACTAGGAGGACAGTTAACATATGTATGTATGCCAAAAATAATTTTATTTTAACTTTAATTTAACAGATTAAAACCCTGCTGTAAACCCAGGGACTCAGGTTAAAGACAAACAGCACCATCAACAGGTAGATAGTCCACAAAATGAATCAAGGTCGAGGGACAGTGTCTATTATATAAAGCAAACAGTGTCTCACATTATACAACTCTGGTTTTACATTTTAGTCACAAATTTAATCAAGTAACTTTGCATACATCTTTGTATTTTTGAAAACCTTTCATTGCAAAGAAAGAAACTGGCAACATTCACGGTCCTTTATTCAATTCTTACACTTCTGTTTACATTTTTAGTTCAAATTCAGTCTTCACCTAACCCATTTCCTACAACTACACCTCACCACAATTTTTTGGTTAAATGCACTATTTACTACGGAATTTAACTATTATTTTTCTTTCCGTAGAAAATTGGAACTTGTGTTAATTTACAATTAGCTGCTAGATTAAAACTTAGCAACCAAAAAAAACTATAGGATAAATAATTGATCTGATGAGTATATCCTTCAACTAGACTAAAATAGAACTGATTAAAAAATCAAATAGAACTGATTAAGAAATCTGCTGTCTTTACCTGACCAAAATAGAATCTGCTGTCTTTACCTGACTAAAATAGAACTGATTAAGAATTCAAATAATAACAGTAAAATAGAACTAATAAAGAAAGTAATCTCATAGATGAGCTTTGCCAAATACATTCTTTATAACCCAGATATATCCCATAAGTCCATAAGTGCAATAATAAAAGTAGCAAATTACGTGTTCCTAAATACTTCAGGACGCATGCATGGATTTTAAATGCTTTATGTATGTATCTATTATTATTTCAAACAACAACAAATAAAAGAAAATTTTCAATTGCGGACCTAAACGAAATCAAGTGCATTTATGTTATGCAGACATAAATATATTCATTTCGTATTTACTATTTTAAACATTTACAAATAGTTTGAAGGTACAATTTTAACATGTTTCTTGTTATTTCAAGATTAGAATGTTTCTCGTTATTGCACTGAAAATGCCTATAAATTTGTCAGTGTAATAAAGTCTAATAGAACCCACGTTGAATGTCCATAAGGCTATTAACTATTAAACTAAAACACGCAAGAAAGAAGCACCATTTTCTTAAAAAGAAACCTTTTATTTATTACCCAAAAATTGAGGCTAACTTACTAAATCTGAAAAGTTGGTGACATGCATAATTTATTGAAAAGTTTTGACTGTAATTGCATACACTAATGGTCTAATAGTGTCATCCATTTAGTTTATGTTTCTTATGAGGATATCAAGGTTTAAAAATTGTGCGTGTATAATAATTCATACTCTATATCTAAGATCTATACATGTCAAAAGCGATTAGTTAATACAACCAAAAAGTTATAATTGGAATTGAATAATAATAACAGATAAATAAATAAATTGATGCATCCTTAATTGAGTATCTTTTAAGAGTAATGCTCTAAAACAAAAAATAAAATCATTTCACCTAAAAGGATGAATTTTGATAACCTTTGCCTCATACTAAATTTAATAGGCCGCAGTATGAAAAAGATTTGATGATAGATCAATAAGAACACAACCATCACCACTCTTTAATACTTTTTATTGATCTGGTTTGAAACATGTTAACTTTAGTCCTTCCAAATTTTGACTGGCAAACACTGTAAAGTAGTAATATGCAGAAACGAAGCAAGACACACATAAATTCAAAAATCAATATATCTAAAATGGTTATAGCATTGGGGTTCAATTGCTCTGACCAAGCAAGAGCAAAATGAACAAGCAGCGTAATCAAAATGTGTGAAATTATGCATATAGTGGTAAATATAAATACCACATCAATCAGTATAGAATAGAAAGAGTAAACAAAGCAATATTTCTCCTTGCAACATCATCAGCATAACATTTGATTGATGCAAGTTGTAGAAAGTCAAGATGCATAAGAAAAAATTATGTTTTATACCAATTGTTAATCCATTAGTTAATAAGTGATTTTATATACTAAGAAAGAAAATATTCTTCAGGATACTTACCACCTGCAGTTCGGTATATATATGATATGATTTGAAATTAGTAAAAAAAAGGGAAAAAAACTAGAACAAAAACACAGGCTCAGCCAAAAGAGATATCGCAAATATTTGCTTGACCATGATATGCCATTAAGATTTTTGATAGTAACTAATAGACATTCAGACTTAACAATACATAGGTTCAGCCTAAACTTGTAAATCATCGGGCTTGACCTGCAAGCATTTATATTTGCTGTGGACTGAAAACTGGGTTCACATGCCCAATTTTAACTTAGCCTGCAAACGACGCTTTAAGGAATACCCTAGTGGAGTTTATTTCTCTTAAAAAGACCTCTAATGTACATTTTCAAAATCAGAGAAACCAACAAAAAATGCGATGATCGTCACCTACTACAAACGACAACAACGAGTTTATAATTCAGTTTAGAAACTGAGGCTTCCGGTTCAGATTCCAAACTAAACTGAGCTTGAAAGGTTCAGTTTAGAATCAATAAGTTATCTCATAGGCACCAAAATTAATATACATACCTTCGACCTTCTTCCTTGTTTCTAATTTCCATCAAATTATTGATACCATTATACTTTACTCCTGTAACAAAAATTATACCATAGTATTTTTTTTCTTAAAAAAACCACTAAGAAAAGCATTCAAAAAAGAATAAATAAAAAATAGCACAAACATGTGTGTCATGCGCCTCTAGCTTCACAGCAGCAGATGACTTTGTATCAAACTTTAAAGACTTCAGATTCGAAAGCATTACTTGAAGCAGTCCTATGAATTACTAAAGGAACAAAAACATGAATATATGTATGCATTCAAGAATTGCTGCATATGACTAGGTGAATATTTTAGAATACACACCTTGCGTCATGTACATGACCTATTAGTCTTGAGCACTTACTCATATAAAAAAAGCATACAAATAACAAGAACATGTATTCTCGTGCATCATCTATACTCGGGTTATGTAAATGATATATTGCCAGAAGTTTATTGAGTATCATACACACAGAGAGAGTTTGTGAGAGCGTAACATAAAGATATGAATATCTATCTGCTATTCACTGTTCTATAAAACAAATGAATATTTATAAAACAGGTGGCATATACAAACAGTTTCAGATCTATAATGTGTATTACTTAGTGTACAATTCCCTAGTATATTTACAGTTTTAATCAAATCACTACACATCACCTTAAACTGTATGAACAGATATGCAAAATGGGCCATGTGTCACTAAGCAATACACCTATCACCAAAAGATCTGAATAAATATGTAACTAGTAAATATGTAACTAGTCATGTGTTTGCTATTAATGTGATATATATGCTAAACTGACTAACCATTTACATAGCAGGTCATTTATTTCTCATATAAAGCAGACATATCAAACTGTCTAAATAGGTATAGCAAGTTGAGTGATTATTAATCATATACAAATGTATAACTATGTAAACCAATATATATACTTCAGACCATGTGTTCATCAATCAAACACCAATGTATTACTGCTTAAACAAATAAGTAGCAGGTCAAGTGTTAACCATACAATAGGTATGCATATCTATCCCAATTTGTTAACTGGTCTTTTAACATATGTATATAAACCTGTGGTCAATCGAATGCACAAACTCAACCATGCAATACAACCAAGCATCCAATACACAAGACAATCGATTGAGTCAGAGTATTTAATCCCCCTTATTTCATTGTATTCATACCCCACCCTACTGTGAATACCCCAAATAATTCCTTTGTGCTTCTACTTATGTTTACACAGAAATATTCAGTAACTAACATTCTATTCAAAGTTAAACACCACAAGCATGACTTCCAACCACTGTTTTTAACAGTCATAGCATTCAGATCCATACAACATCAACCCACAAAAATACCCAAATCGGCACATATATCACTAACAAACCTCTGCGTTTTATTATAATGATCCTGCCGTAAACGTATCCATAAATCTGCTGCCTCTAAAGGACTTAATGCAAAAGAAAAGAGAATACACTCACCTAGGGTAAGCTCTCGACTTTATCCCTTTTTGAGATCTCGATTAAATCTTCGATTATGATCTCTCTAGTTCTTGATTATGCAAAAATCAGACCACATAACCAAAGATGAGACACGTAGAAACAAATCAACAAAAACAGGATTTAAGTGAGCAAAAATAAAATAAAAATATACCTGAAGCGACCGAATGGGATTGAAATCGAGATTGAAATCGGATTTGGATAATGATTCAGGCGGCCGCTTCTTGGATAATGAAATCGTATTTCGATTGAAATCGAGACTAAACGGGATTGAAATCTACTCGCGGATGAATCTTCGGCAAGCTGCTTTTTTTGTCCTCTGAAATCGGATTTGGATAATATGATTTAGGCGGCCGCTTCATGGATAAGCGTTGGGTAAACGATTGGCACATGGTAAATAGGGCTACGGAAGGAAGTTTACGTTTTTACCCTTAGAAATCAGCGCTAACAACCCATATAAGCGTTGCCAATAAAAAAAATTATAATTATGTATTTTTGGCGACACTTTTGTAATATAGCAACGCTTATTATTGTTATTACACTGCAACACAAATAAGTGTTGGCGATTGTGAAAAAAAGGGTTGCCAAATGGCCATTATGGTGTAGTGAATACCATGTTCAACACAGAATTCCTCAAATGGAGACTCGTATTCTCCTCCTCTATCACTTCTTAAAGATTTTATTTTCTTGTTGAGTTGATTCTCAACTTCTGCCTTATACTGTTTAAACATTTCGAATGCTTCGTACTTACTTCTAAGGAGATATACATGACAGTATCTGGTACAATCATCAATGAATGTAATAAAGTACCTTTTTCCACCTCTAGTTTGACACATTTTCAAATCGCATACATCAGTATGTATTAAGTCTAGAGGTTCTGCCACTCGATCAACATGATGAAACGAGGTTCTTGTCAATTTTGCTTCTGCACAAACTTGACATTTATAGTTGGAATCTATATTGCATTTTGGTATAAATTCTAGATTAATCAGTTTTCGCAATGTATCAAAGTTTACATGCCCTAATCTAGAATGCCATATGTTAGAAGATTCAACAATATAAGTAGAAGATTCACTTTCATTCATTTCAGTGCATGGTACAATAGTGGTTACATTTGCTTTAAATATACCATCACACACATATCCTCTTCCAACATACACCCCATTCTTGGGAAGAACAAATTTGTCAGCTTCAAAGATCAATTTGAAGCCATGCTTGCTCAGCAACGATCCTGAAATCAGGTTCTTGCGAATTTCTGGAACATGGAGAGTATCATTTAAAGTCAGTTCCTTTCCAGAAGTCAGTTTCAGCACAACTTTTCCTTTGCCTTCGACCTTTGAATTGGAAGAATTTCCAAAAAAAAGCTGTTCAACATCAGTTGTGGTTTTATAGGTTGTAAACATCCACTTGTTAGCACATATGTGTCGAGTGGCTCCAGTGTTAACAAATCATTCCTTTGAGTTACCAATAAGGTTGCATTCTGATATTACTGCACATAAATCAAGATCAGAAATGCCTTTCGAAACATCAGCCGTATTTGCTTCCAATTTCTTCTTTTTAGGCGCACGACATTCGGATGCTTTGTGCCCCTTCTTTCCACAGTTGTGGCAAGAACCCAGAAATTTGTTTGACTTCTTAGGAGCATTCTCCCTTTTTCTTTTGTTAGTTTTGTCTGACTCAATAACATTTGCTTTTGCAGCAATATTCTGAGAAATATTTTTCTCAGAATTTCTGTTATCTTCCTCAATGCGTAGCCGAACTATGTGATCATCCATTGTAATTTCCTTACGCTTGTACTTAAGGTAATTTTTAAAGTCCTTCCAAGTAGGAGGCAATTTCTCAATAGTTGCAGCAACATGAAAAGTCTCGCTAAGAGTTATCTTTTCGTCTTCTAATTGAAGGATGATAAGTTGCATTTCTTGAGCTTGACTTATCACCGTCTTTGAGTCAACCATTTTGAAGTCTAGAAATTTTCCAGCAATGAATTTCTTCATGCCTGCATCTTCAGTTTTGTACTTCTTTTCCAGAGCCAACCAGAGTTGTTTAGACGTTGCAAAAGTACAATAGACATTGTAGAGGCTATCATCCAGACCATTCAGAATATTGTTTTTGCACATGAAATCAGAATTTGTCCAGATATTAAGTTCCTCTACTTTAGTAGCGTCAGGTTCGAGTTCGTCTACCACAGGAGCCTCTTCAGTCAGAAACTTTGCAAGGCTTAATGTTGTTAAATAAAACAACATTTTCTGTTGCCAGCGCTTGAAATTGATTCCATTGAACTTCTCTGGCCTTTCGCCATGAGACAGAGCCATTGTTGGAAGCACTGGCGCTGGCTGAGCAGTTTTCACTGTCTGAATCGGTGCAGAATCAGTGTTGATGTTTTTCGTCATCTGCAGCAAAATATCATTTCAAGATGTTAGAACTTTTGTAATTACACAATTGTATTACAAACAAACAGCAACAAAAATCAACGTTAATCAATTATGCCACAATTGTCACGTCAAACTGTGTTTACAATAATCACAGAAAGCGTAACCGATTTGTGCGCAAGATAGAAGATAAACAGAAAGCGTAACCGATTTGTGCGCAAGATAGAAAATAAACAGAAAGTATTTTGGTTCACTAATGTCCGAGTCCAGATATTTTCTGTTTTCTTGAAACAATATTGCCGTCGTATGCACCAATCGACGTAGTTGCAATTTGTTTCCCAGGATAAAACGGACCAACTCCGTTGCGTAGTGCCAGCAAACGGAGCTCTAATGAACTGGAGTTGATTACAGAAACTAGATCAGAGAATTACTTTGAAGAAGAAGAAGCAATGCAAGCAAAAAAGTGAATTATGTCTTGTTTTGGGCAGTGTATATATAGGCAAGGAGGAGTGCCTGTTCGCATGCATCAGTAACCGTCAGAATAGGAAAGGTTGCGACCCTTTAACCGCTCGGTTATTAATATGGATACGCTGAGAATTCAAATGGTTGTACTCGTTCAGTTAACAGACATTCCTTTCGAATTCTGGACTGAAAAGACACACCTTTTAAATTCTGAGAAAAAATATTCTCATGTCAGTGCACTAGCCCAATCAGCTACGTCGGCCATATCCAATCAGGAGGCCCTAAGAGCCCCAAGGCCCAAGGCCCTTATCTTTGACTTTTTAACGTATTTAATATGGCCAAGTCCACATCCTTTTATCATCCCTCTCTTTTTTATTTTACATAAGCCTATTTGGCTTCTAATTTATAAGGATAGATTGTGCTAATATTTCTATGATATGGGACTTTAAATGTTGCTATCCCTTCTTCTTCCCTATCTCTTCTTCTTTCTTTGCTCACTCATTTTCCAACAATCCCGCACATGAATGAGCAATCGATCTTAGTTTCACGAACCACTTATCGCATCGGTTAAAGTAGCCCAAGGGCTTTGAACTTTCCTAGTGATTACCTATTTGTATCACAGGCGAATCAGTAGACATAGACTGTCCTTGAACTGTAAGCCTTTTGTGTAATTCCAAAGTAGATAACACACGATAAATGTTTCTTATAACCCTTCGTTTTCTGTATGTGTTCGTTTTTGCCTTGAACAACTGCCTGGTCTCATAAGTGCTTAGAGAATTTGGCCTCATAATTATCTTTGAAATAGCGCCTTCGCACTTACATAGGTGATTATGTAAAGGGTATTCTCTAATTCCTCAAATACAGACATCATTAAAAGTACTAATACTTATCCTTATTCAACATATAATGCACTGACTTATCATAGGAATGGTTTGTGTATAACAGTGCCATCAAGTTTCTCTAAAACTTCGTTGTCCCTTTGAACCTAGATCTTGGGATCTCCAGTGAACTAGGTGGGGTTTCCATTTTAGAAAAACCTTTAGTCTATAGGCCTTAGCACCATTCCCTTCGATAAGGTTTGAACTTTCTCTCTTGGCAAGCCTTTTGTAAGTGGATCCGCTAAGTTATCTTTAGATCGAATGTAATCTATTGTGATAACCCCATTGGAGATAAGTTGTCTTATCGTTTTTTGTCTATGACGAATATGCCTAGATTTACCATTGTATAGTGTACTATTAGCTCTTCCAATAGCTGATTGACTATCACAATGTATACATATTGGAGGCATAGGTTTGCTCCAATTAGGAATGTCTTCCAAGAAGCTTCAAATCCATTCCGCTTCTTCTGCAGTCTTATCTAGTGCAATAAACTCTGATTCCATCGTAGATCTAGCGATACAAGTCTGTTTGGATGATTTCCATGAGATTGCTCCATTTCCTAATGTGAACACGTATCCACTTGTAGACTTTGTATCATTTGATCCAGTGATCCAATTAGCATCACTGTATCCTTCCACTATTGAAGGATAGTTTGTATAGTATAGACCATAACTCTGTGTATACTTTATATATCCTAGAACTCTGATTATCGCTTTCCAATGATGTTTACCAGGATTGCTGGTAAATCTACTTAGTTTGCTTACAGCATATGCGAAATCAGGCCTAGTACAGTTCATAACATACATGATACTTCCTAGTATACGATGGTATTCCAATTGGTAAATACCATCACCAGTGTTTTTTACCCAATTTCGGTTCATATCTACTAGTGATTTTGCAATAGTTACATTATATTGCTTGAATTTCTCAAGTATTTTGGTGATGTAATGCGATTGGGATAATGCATATCCCTATGGTGTTCTCAGAATTTTTACACCCAATATCACATCAGCCAGTCCTAGGTCTTTCATATCGAATCTAGAGGATAACATATCCTTTGCAGATGTTATTATGGACTTGTTGTTTCCTAGGATCAACAGGTCATCAACATAAAGACAAACAATGACATATTCGATGTGTGTATGTTTTATGTACACACATTTATCTGATTCATTTATCATGAATCCATTTGATAACATAGTATTATCAAACTTCTCATGCCCTTGTTTTGGAGCTTGCTTAAGGCCATAAAGTGATTTTACCAGTTTGCAAACTTTATGCTCATTTTCTGGGCTTAGAAACCCTTCAGGTTGTTTCATATAGATTTCCTCCTCTAGTTCACCATTCAAGAATGTAGTTTTAACCTCCATTTGATGTATTTCCAAGTCATGTACGGATGCAATTGCAATGAGCATTCTAATTGGCGTTATCCTCGTTACAGGTGAATATGTATCGAAATATTCCAAGTCTTCCTTTTGTCTGAATCCTTGGACTATCAGACGAGCTTTGTACTTGTCTATTGAACCATCAGGTTTCAATTTCTTTTTAAATATCCATTTATTACCTAAGGCCTTAAATCCTTGAGGTAAATCAACCAATTCCCATGTATGATACGACATAATGGATTCAATTTCATTGTTAATTGCCTCCTTCCAATAAGGGGCATCGCTGGAAGACATAGCTTGTTTGTATGTCAATGGATCATCTTCTAACATAAATGTATAGAAGTCCGGTCCAAAGGTTTTCAAAGTCCTTGACCTTTTACTTTTTCTTAGTTCCTCCACTTGCTGCTCAACACTACTTTGCTGAGTGTTATTTTGTTCAGCATCCTCAATAGAGTAAGGAACTTCATTTTCCCTTGGTCTCTTAGGTACATGATTTTCAGTACCATGTTTCAAGGGAAATACATGTTTAAAAAATCTAGCATTTCTTGACTCGATGATGGTATTTTCATGAATATCATCAATTTCAGATTTGTGTACCAAAAATCGATATGCAGCACTGTTTTCTGCATATCCAATGAATACACAATCAATTGTTTTTGGTCCAATTATGACCTTCTTTGGTTTTAGTACCTCTATTTTGGCAAGACAAACCCACACTTTTAGGTATTTGTAGGATGGTGGTCTATTTTTCCAAAGTTCATGAGGAGATTTAGATATATTCTTTTGGGGTATCTTATTTAAAATATGATTTGCCGAAAGAATAGCTTCTCCCCAATAGTTATCTGGCAAGCCAGAGCCAATTAGTATGGCATTCATCATTTCTTTAAGAGTTCTATTTTTCCGTTTGGCTACACCGTTGGATTGAGGTGAATACGGGGCTGTAGTTTGATGTATAATTCCATTTTCAGCACAGAATTCCTCAAATGGAGACTCGTATTCTCCTCCTCTATCACTTCTTAAAGATTTTATTTTCTTGTTGAGTTGATTCTCAACTTCTGCCTTATACTGTTTAAACATTTCGAATGCTTCGTCCTTACTTATAAGGAGATATACATGACAGTATCTGGTACAATCATCAATGAATGTAATAAAGTACCTTTTTCCACCTCTAGTTTGACACATTTTCAAACCGCATACATCAGTATGTATTAAGTATAGAGGTTCTGTCACTCGTTCAACATGATGAAACGAGGTTCTTGTCAATTTTGCTTCTCCACAAACTTGACATTTATAGTTGGAATCTATATTGCATTTTGGTATAAATTCTAGACTAATCAATTTTTGCAATGTATCAAAGTTTACTTGCCCTAATCTAGAATGCCATATGTTAGAAGATTCAACAATATAAGCAGAAGATTCACTTTCATTCATTTCAGTGCGTGGTAAAATAGTGGTTACATTTGCTTTAAATATACCATCACACACATATCCTCTTCCAACATGCACCCCATTCTTGAAAAGAACAAATTTGTCGGCTTCAAAGATCAATTTGGAGCCATGCTTGCTCAGTAACGATCCTGAAATCAGGTTCTTGCGAATTTCTGGAACATGGAGAACATCATTTAAAGTCAGTTCCTTTCCAGAAGTCAGTTTCAGCACAACTTTTCCTTTGCCTTCGACCTTTGAAGTGGAAGAATTACCCATAAAAAGTTGTTCAGCATCAGTTGCAGTTTTATAGGCTGTAAACATCCACTTGTTAGCACATATGTGTCGAGTGGCTCCAGTGTCTACAAACCATTCCTTTGAGTTAGCAATAAGGTTTCATTCTGATATTACTGCACATAAATCAAGATCAGGAATGCCTTTCGAAACATCAGCCGTATTTGCTTCCAACTTCTTCTTTTTAGGCGCACGACATTCTGCTGCTTTGTGCCCCTTCTTTCCACAGTTGTGGCAAGAACCCAGAAATTTTTTTGACTTCTTAGGAGCATTCTCCCTTTTTCTTTTGTTAGTTTTGTCTGACTCAACAACATTTCCTTTGGCAGCAATATTCTGAGAAATATTTTTCTCAGAATTTCTGTTATCTTCCTCAATGCGTAGCCGAACTATGAGATCTTCCATTGTCATTTCCTTACGCTTGTGCTTAAGGTAATTTTTAAAGTGCTTCCAAGAAGGAGGCAATTTCTAAATAGTTGCAGCAACTTGAAAAGTCTTGCTAAGAGTCATCTTTTCATCTTCTAATTGACGGATGATAAGTTGCAGTTCTTGAGCTTAACTTATCACCGTCTTTGAGTCAACCATTTTGAAGTCTAGAAATATTCCAGCAATGAATTTCTTCGTGCCTGCATCTTTAGTTTTGTACTTCTTTTCCAGAGCCAATCAGAGTTGTTTGGACGTTGCAAAAGTACAATAGACATTGTAGAGGCTATCATCCAGACCATTCAGAATATAGTTTTTTCACATGAAATCTGAATTTGTCCAGATATAAAGTACCTCTACTTTAGTAGCGTCAGGTTCGAGATCGTCTACCACATGAGCCTCTTCAGTCAGAAACTTTGCAAGGCTTAATGTAGTTAAATAAAACAACATTTTCTGTTGACAGCGCTTGAAATTGATTCCATTGAACTTCTCTGGCCTTTCGCCATGAGACAGTGCCATTGTCGGAAGTACTGGCGCTGGCTGAGCAGTTTTCACCGTCTGAATCGGTGCAGAATCAATGTTGCTGTTTTTCGTCATCAGCAGCAAAATATTGTTTCAAGATATTAGAACTTTTGTAATTGCACAATTGTATTACAAACAGAAAGCCACAAAAATCAACGTTTATCAATTATGCCACAATTGTCACGTCAAACTGTGTTTACAATAATCACAGAAAGCGTAACCGATTTGTGCGCAAGATAGAAGATAAACAGAAAGTATTCTGTTTCACTAACGTCCGAGTCCAGATACTTTCTGTTTCCTTGAAACAATATTGTCGTCGTATGCACCAATCGACGTAGTTGCAATTTGTTTCCCAGAATAAAACGGACCGGCTCCGTTGAGTAGTGCCAGCAAACGGAGCTCTGATGAACTGAAGTTGATTACAGAAACTAGATCAGAGAATTACTTTAAAGAAGAAGAAGCAATGCAAGCAAAAAAGTGAATTCTGTCTTATTTTGGGCGGTGTATACATAGGCAAGGAGGAGTGCATGTTCGCATGCATCAGTGACCATCATAATAGGAAAGGTTGCGACCCTTTAACCGCTCGGTTATTAATATGCATACGCTGAGAATTCAAATGGTTGTACTCGTTTAGTTAACAAACATTCCTTTCGAATTCTGGACTGAACAGACACAACTTTTAAAATTCTGAGAAAAAATAGTCTCATGTCAGTGCACTAGCCATATCAGCAACGTCGACCATATCCAATCAGGAGACCCCAAGAGGCCCAAGGCCTAAGGCCCTTATCTTTGACTTTTTAATGTATTTAATATGGCCAAGACCACATCCTTTTATCATCCCTCTCTTTTTTATTTTACATAAGCCTATTTGGCTTCTAATATATAAGGAGAGATTGTGCTAATATTTCTATGATGTGGGACTTTAAATGTTGCTATCCCTTCTTCTTCCCTATCTCTTCTTCTTTCTTTGCTCATTCATTTTCCAACAATCCCCCACATGAATGAGAAATCGATCTTAGTTTCACGAACCATTTATCGCATCGATTAAAGTAGCACAAGGGCTTTGAACTTTCCTAGTGATTACCTATTTGTATCACAGGCGAATCAGTAGACATAGACTGTCCTTGAACTGTAAGCCTTTTGAGTAATTCCAAATTAGATAACCCAAGATAAATGTTTCTTATAACCCTTCGTTCTCTGTATGTGTTCGTTTTTGCCTTGAACACCTACCTGGTCTCGTAAGTGCTTAGAGAATTTGGCCTCATAATTCTCTTTGAAGCAGCGCCTTCGCACTTACGTAGGTGATTCTGTAAAGGGTATTCTCTAATTCCTCAAATACAGACATCATTAAAAGTACTAATACTTATCCTTATTCAACATATCTTGCACTGACTTATCCTAGGAATGGTTTGTGTATAACAGTGCCATCAAGTTTCTCTAAAACTTCGTTGTCCCTTTGAACCTAGATCTTGGGATCTCCAGTCAACTACGTAGGGTTACCATTTTAGAAAAACCTTTAGTCTATAGGCCTTAGCCCCATTCCCTTCGATAAGGTTTGAACTTTCTCTCTTGGCAAGCCTTTTGTAAGTGGATCCGCTAAGTTATCTTTAGATCGAATGCAATCTATTGTGATAACCCCATTAGAGAGAAGTTGTCTTATCATTTTATGTCTACGACAAATATGCCTAGATTTACCATTGTATAGTGTACTATTAGCTCTTCCAATAGCTGATTGACTATCACAATGTATACATATTGGGGGCATGGGTTTGCTCCAATTAGGAATGTCTTCCAAGAAGCTTCGAATCCATTCTGCTTCTTCTGCAGTCTTATCTAGTGCAATAAACTCTGATTCCATCGCAGATCTAGCGATACAAGTCTGTTTGGATGATTTCCATGAAATTGCTCCATTTCCTAATGCGAACACGTATCAACTTGTAGACTTTGTATCATTTGATCCAGTGATCCAATTAGCATCACTGTATCCTTCCACTATTGAAGGATAGTTTGTATAGTATAGACCATAACTATGTGTATACTTTAGATATCCTAGTACTCTGATTATCGCTTTCCAATGATTTTTACCAGGATTGCTGGTAAATCTACTTAGTTTGCTTACAGCATATGCGATATCAGGCCTAGTACAGTTCATAACATTCATGATACTTCCTAGTATACGAGAGTATTCCAATTGGTAAATACCATCATCAGTGTTTTTTACCCAATTTTGGTTCATATCTACTGGTGATTTTGCAATAGTTACATTATATTGCTTGAATTTCTCAAGTATTTTGGTGATGTAATGCGATTGGGATAATGCATATCCCTGTGGTGTTCTCAGAATTTTTACATCCAATATCACATCAGCCAGTCCTAGGTCTTTCATATCGAATCTAGAGGATAACATATCCTTTGTAGATGTTATTATGGCCTTGTTGTTGCCTGGGATCAATAGGTCATCAAAATAAAGACAAACAATGACATATCCAATGTGTGTATGTTTTATGTAAACACATTTATCTGATTCATTTATCGTGAATCCATTTGATAACATAGTATTATCAAACTTCTTATGCCACTGTTTTGGAGCTTGCTTAAGGCCATAAAGTGATTTTACCAGTTTGCAAACTTTATGCTCATTTTCTGAGCTTAGAAATCCTTCAGGTTGTTTCATATAGATTTCCTCCTCTAGTTCACCATTCAAGAATGCAGTTTTAACATCCATTTGATGTATTTCCAAGTCATGTACGGATGCAATTGCAATGAGCATTCTAATTGACGTTATCCTCGTTACAGGTGAATATGTATCGAAATAGTCCAAGTCTTCCTATTGTCAGAATCCTAGGACTACCAGACGAGCTTTGTACTTGTCTATTGAACCAACAGGTTTCACTTTCTTTTTAAATATCCATTTATTACCTAAGGCCTTACATCCTTGAGGTAAATCAACCAATTCCCATGTATGATTCGACATAATGGATTCAATTTCATTGTTAATTGCCTCCTTCCAATAAGGGGCATCGCTGGAAGACATAGCTTGTTTGTATGTCAATGGATCATCTTCTAACATAAATGTGTAGAAGTTCAGTCCAAAGGTTTTCAAAGACCTTTATCTTTTACTTTTTATTCGTTCCTCCACTTGCTGCTCAACACTACTTTGCTGAGTGTTATTTTGTTCAGCATCCTCAATAGAGTAAGGAACTTCATTTTCCCTTGGTCTCTAAGGTGCATGATTTTCAGTACCATGTTTCAAGGGAAATACATGTTCGAAAAATCTAGAATTTCTCGACCCAATGATGGTATTTTCATGAATATCATCAATTTCAGAATTGTGTAACCAAAATCGATATGCAGAACTATTTTGTGCATATCCAATGAATACACAGTCAATTGTTTTGGGTCCAATTTTGACCTTCTTTGGTTTTGGTACCTCTACTTTGGCAAGAAACCCCCGCACTTTTAGATATTTGTAGGATGGTGGTCTATTTTTCCAAAGTTCATGAGGAGATTTAGATATTTTTTTTCAGGGTATTTTATTTAAAATATGATTTGCCGAAAGAATAGCTTCTCCCCAATAGTTATCTGGCAAGCCAGAGCAAATTAGTAAGGCATTCATCATTTCTTTAAGAGTTATATTTTTCCGTTCGGCTATACCGTTGGATTGAGGTAAATACGGGGCAGTAGTTTGATGTATAATTCCATGTTCAGCAAAGAATTCCTCAAATGGAGACTCGTATTCTCCTCCTCTATCACTTCTTAAAGATTTTATTTTCTTGTTGAGTTGATTCTCAACTTCTGCCTTATACTGTTTAAACATTTCGAATGCTTCGTCCTTACTTCTAAGGAGATATACGTGATAGTATCTGGTACAATCATCAATGAATTTAATAAAGTACCTTTTTCCACCTCTAGTTTGACACATTTTCAAATCGCATACATCAGTATGTATTTAGTCTAGAGGTTCTGTCACTCGTTCAACATGATGAAACGAGGTTCTTGTCAATTTTGCTTCTGCACAAACTTGACATTTATAGTTGGAATCAATATTGCATTTTGGTATAAATTCTAGATTAATCAATTTTCGCAATGTATCAAAGTTTACATGCCCTAATCTAGAATGCCATATGTTAGAAGATTCAACGATATAAGAAGAAGATTCACTTTCATTCATTTCAAAGCGTGGTACAATAGTGGTTACATTTGCTTTAAATAAACCATCACACACATATCCTCTTCCAACATACACCCCATTCTTGGAAAGAACATATTTGTCAGCTTCAAAGATCAATTTGAAGCCATGCTTTCTCAGTAACGATCCTGAAATCAGGTTCTTGCGAATTTCTGGAACATGGAGAACATCATTTAAAGTCAGTTCCTTTCCAGAAGTCAGTTTCAGCACAACTTTTCCTTTGCCTTCGACCTTTGAAGTGGAAGAATTGCCCATAAAAATTGTTCAGCCTCAGTTGCAGTTTTATAGGTTGTAAACATCCACTTGTTAGCACATATGTGTCGAGTGGCTCCAGTGTCTACAAACCATTCCTTTGAGTTACCAATAAGGTTGCACTCTGATATTACTGCACATAAATCAAGATCAGAAATGCCTTTAGAAACATCAACCGTATTTGCTTCCAACTTCTTCTTTTTAGGCGCAGGACATTCGGCTGCTTTGTGCCCCTTCTTTGCACAGTTGTGGCAAGAACCCAGAAATTTCTTTGACTTCTTAGGAGCATTCTCCCTTTTTATTTTGTTAGTTTTGTCTGACTCAACAACATTTGCTTTGGCAGCAATATTAGGAGAAATCTTTTTCTCAGAATTTCTGTTATCTTCCTCAATGCGTAGCCGAACTATGAGATCTTCCATTGTCATTTCCTTATGCTTGTGCTTAAGGTAATTTTTAAAGTCCTTCCAAGAAGGAGGCAATTTCTCAATAGTTGCAGCAACTTGAAAAGTCTCGCTAAGAGTCATCTTTTCATCTTCTAATTGACGGATGATAAGTTGTAGTTCTTGAGCTTGACTTATCACCGTCTTTGAGTCGACCATTTTGAAGTCTAAGAATTTTTCAGCAATGAATTTCTAAATGCCTGCATCTTCAGTTTTGTACTTCTTTTCCAGAGCCAACCATAGTTGTTTGGACGTTGCAAAAGTACAATAGACATTGTAGAGGCTATCATCCATGATACTTCCTAGTATACGAGAGTATTCCAATTGGTAAATACCATCACCAGTGTTTTTTACCCAATTTCGGTTCATATCTACTAGTGATTTTGCAATAGTTACATTACATTGCTTGAATTTCTCAAGTATTTTGGTGATGTAATGCGATTGGGATAATGCATATCCCTGTGGTGTTCTCAGAATTTTACACCCAATATCACATTAGCCAGTCCTAGGTATTTGATATCGAATCTAGAGGATAACATATCCTTTGTAGATGTTATTATGGCCTTGTTGTTGCCTAGGATCAATAGGTCATCAACATAAAGACAAACAATGACATATTCGATGTGTGTATGTTTTATGTACACACATTTATCTGATTCATTTATCGTGAATCCATTTGATAACATAGTATTATCAAAGTTCTCAAGCCACTGTTTTGGAGCTTGCTTAAGGCCTTAAAGTGATTTTACCAGTTTGCAAACTTTATGCTCATTTTCTTAGCTTAGAAATCCTTCAGGTTGTTTCATATTGATTTCCTCCTCTAGTTCACCATTCAGGAATGCAGTTTTAACATCCATTTGATGTATTTCCAAGTCATGTACGGATGCAATTGCAATGAGCATTCTAATTGACGTTATCCTCGTTACTGGTGAATATGTATTGAAATAGTCCAAGTCTTCCTTTTGTCTGAAACCTTGGACTACCAGACGAGCTTTTTACTTGTCTATTGAACCATTAGGTTTCAATTTCTTTTTAAATATCCAATTATTACCTAAGGCATTACATCCTTGAGGTAAATCAACCAATTCCCATGTATGATTCGACATAATGGATTCAATTTCATTGTTAATTGCCTCCTTCCAATAAGGGGCATCGCTGGAAGACATAGCTTGTTTGTATGTCAATGGATCATCTTCTAACATAAATGTATAGAAGTCCGGTCCAAAGGTTTTCAAAGTCCTTGACCTTTTACTTTTTCTTGGTTCCTCCACTTGCTTCTCAACACTACTTTGCTGAGTGTTATTTTGTTCAGCATCCTCAATAGGGTAAGGAACTTCATTTTCCCTTGGTCTCTTAGGTGCATGATTTTCAGTACCATGTTTCAAGGGAAATACATGTTCGAAAAATCTAGCATTTCTCGACTCGATGATGGTATTTTGATGATTATCATCAATTTCATATTTGTGTACCAAAAATCGATATGCAGCACTGTTTTGTGCATATCCAATGAATACACAATCAATTATTTTTGGTCCAATTTTGACCTTCTTTGGTTTTGGTACCTCTACTTTGGCAAGACACCCCCACACTATTTGGTATTTGTAGGATGGTGGTCTGTTTTTCCAAAGTTCATGAGGAGATTTAGATATTTTCTTTTGGGGTATTTTATTTAAAATATGATTTGCCGAAAGAATAGCTTCTCCCCAATAGTTATCTGGCAAGCCAGAGCTAATTAGTAAGGCATTCATCATTTCTTTTAGAGTTCTATTTTTCCGTTCGGCTATACCGTTGGATTGAGGTGAATACGGGGCTGTAGTTTGATGTATAATTCCATGTTCAGCACAGAATTCCTCAAATGGAGACTCGTATTCTCCTCCTCTATCACTTCTTAAAGATTTTATTTTCTTGTTGAGTTGATTCTCAACTTCTGCCTTATTCTGTTTAAACATTTCAAATGCTTCGTCCTTACTTCTAAGGAGATATACGTGACAGTATCTAGTACAATAATCAATGAAAGTAATAAAGTACCTTTTTCCACCTCTAGTTTGAAACATTTTCAAATCGCCCACATCAGTATGTATTAAGTCTAGAGGTTTTGTCAATCGTTCAACATGATGAAATGAGGTTCTTGTCAATTTTGCTTCTGCACAAACTTGACATTTATAGTCGGAATCTATATTGCATTTTGGTATAAATTCTAGATTAATCAATTTTCACAATGTATCAAAGTTTACATGCCCTAATCTGGAATGCCATATGTTAGAAGATTCAACAATATAAGCAGAAGATTCACTTTCATTCATTTCAGTGTGTGGTACAATAGTGGTTACATTTGCTTTAAATAAACCATCACACACATATACTCTTCCAACATACACCCCATTCTTGGAAAGAACAATTTTGTCAGCTTCAAAGATCAATTTGTAGCCATGCTTGCTCAGCAACGATCCTGAAATCAGGTTCTTGCGAATTTCTGGAACATGGAGAACATCATTTAAAGTCAGTTCCTTTCTAGAAGTCAGTTTCAGCACAGCTTTTCCTTTGCCTTCGATCTTTGAAGTGGAAGAATTGCCCATAAAAAGTTGTTCAGCATCAGTTGCAGTTTTATAGGTTGTAAACATCCACTTGTTAGCACATATGTGTCGAGTGGCTCCAGTGTCTACAAGCCATTCCTTTGAGTTACCAATAAGGTTGCATTCTGATATTACTGCACATAAATCAAGATCAGAAATGCCTTTCGAAACATCAGCCGTATTTGCATCCAACTTCTACTTTTTAGGCGCACGACATTCGGCTGCTTTGTGCCCCTTCTTTCCACAGTTGTGGCAAGAACCCAGAAATTTCTTTGACTTCTTAGGAGCATTCTCCCTTTTTTGTTTGTTAGTTTTGTCTGACTCAACAACATTTGCTTTGGCAGCAATATTCTGAGAAATCCTTTTCTCAGAATTTCTTTTATCTTCCTCAATGCGTAGCCGAATTATGAGATCTTCCATTGTCATTTCCTTACGCTTGTGCTTAAGGTAATTTTTAAAGTCCTTCCAAGAAGGAGGCAATTTCTCAATAGTTGCAGCAACTTGAAAAGTCTCGCTAAGAGTCATCTTTTCATCTTCTAATTGTCGGATGATAAGTTGCAGTTCTTGAGCTTGACTTATCATCGTCTTTGAGTCAACCATTTTGAAGTCTAGAAATTTCAAAGCAATGAATTTCATCATGCCTGCATCTTCAGTTTTGTACTTCTTTTCCAGAGCCGACCAGAATTGTTTGGACGTTGCAAAAGTACAATAGACATTGTAGAGGCCTTCATCCAGACCATTCAGAATATAGTTTTTGCACATGAAATCTGAATTTGTCCAGATATTAAGTGCCTCTACTTTAGTAGCGTCAGGTTCGGGTTCGTCTACCACAGGAGCCTCTTCAGTCAGAAACTTTGCAAGGCTTAATGTTGTTAAATAAAACAAAGTTTTCTGTTGCCAGCGCTTGAAATTGATTCCATTGAACTTCTCTGGCCTTTCGCCATGAGACAGAGCCATTGTTGGAAGCACCGGCGCTGGCTGAGCAGTTTTCACCGTCTGAATCGGTGCAGAATCAGTGTTGCTGTTTTTCATCATCTGCAGCAAAATATTGTTTCAAGATGTTAGAACTTTTGTAATTACACAATTGTATTACAAACAGACAGCAACAAAAATCAACGTTAATCAATTATGCCACAATTGTCACGCCAAACTGTGTTACAATAATCACAGAAAGCGTAACCGATTTGTGCGCAAGATAGAAGATAAACAGAAAGTATTCTGTTTCACTAATGTCCGAGTCCAGATATTTTTTGTTTCCTTTAAACAGTATTGCTGTCGTATGCACCAATCGACGTAGTTGCAATTTGTTTCCCAGGATAAAACGGACCAACTCCGTTGCGTAGTGCCAGCAAACGGAGCTCTGATGAACTGAAGTTGATTACAGAAACTAGATCAGAGAATTACTTTGAAGAAGAAGAAGCAATGCAAGCAAAAAAAATGAATTCTGTCTTGTTTTGGGCAGTGTATATATAGGTAAGGAGGAGTGCATGTTCGCATGCATCAGTAACCGTCAGAATAGGAAAGGTTGTGACCCTTTAACCGCTCGGTTATTAAGGTGCATACGCTGAGAATTCAAATGGTTGTACTCGTTCAGTTAACTGACATTCCTTTCAAATTCTGGACTGAATAGACACACCTTTTAAAATTCTGAGAAAAAATATTCTTATGTCAGTGCACTAGCCCAATCAGCAACGTCGGCCATATCCAATCAGGAGACCCCAAGAGCCCCAAGGCCCAAGGCCCTTATCTTTGACTTTTTAATGTATTTAATATGGCCAATTCCACATCCTTTTATCATCCCTCTCTTTTTTATTTTACATAAGCCTATTTGGCTTCTAATATATAAGGAGAGATTGTGCTAATATTTCTATGATGTGGGACTTTAAATGTTACTATCCCTTCTTCTTCCCTATCTCTTCTTCTTTCTTTGCTCATTCATTTTCCAACAATCCCCCACATGAATGAGCAATCGATCTTAGTTTCACGAACCATTTATCGCATCGGTTCAAGTAGCACAAGGGCTTTGAACTTTCCTAGTGATTACCTATTTGTATCATAGGCGAATCAGTAGACATAGACTGTCCTTGAACTGTAAGCCTTTTGTGTAATTCCAAAGTAGATAACACACGATAAATGTTTCTTATAACCCTTCGTTCTCTGTATGTGTTCGTTTTTGCCTTGAACACCTGCCTGTTCTCATAAGTGCTTAGAGAATTTGGCCTCATAATTCTCTTTGAAGCGGCGCCTTCGCACTTACGTAGGTGATTCGGTAAAGGGTATTTTCTAATTCCTCAAATACAGACTTCATTAAAAGTACTAATGCTTATCCTTATTCAACATATAATGCACTGACTTATCATAGGAATGGTTTGTGTATAACAGTGCCATCAAGTTTCTCTAAAACTTCGTTGTCCCTTTGAACCTAGATATTGGGATCTCCAGTCAACTAGGTGGGGTTTCCATTTTAGAAAAACCTTTAGTCTATAGGTCTTATCCTCATTCCCTTCGATAAGGTTTGAATTTTCTCTCTTGGCAAGCCTTTTGTAAGTGGATCCGCTAAGTTATCTTTAGATCGAATGTAATCTATTGTGATAGCCCCATTAGAGAGAAGTTGTCTTATCGTTTTATGTCTACGACGAATATGCCTAGATTTACCATTGTATAGTGTACTATTAGCTGTTCCAATAGCTGATTGACTATCACAATGTATACATATTGGAGGCATAGGTTTGCTCCAATTAGGAATGTCTTCCAAGAAGCTTCGAATCCATTCTGCTTCTTCTGCAGTCTTATCTAGTGCAATAAACTCTGATTCCATCGTAGATCTAGCGATACAAGTCTGTTTGGATGATTTCCATGGAATTGCTCCATTTCCTAATGTGAACACGTATCCACTTGTAGACTTTGTATCATTTGATCCAGTGATCCAATTTGCATCACTGTATCCTTCCACTATTGAAGGATAGTTTGTATAGTATAGACCATAACTCGGTGTATACTTTAGATATCCTAGAACTTTGATTATCGCTTTCCAATGATGTTTACCAGGATTGCTGGTAAATCTACTTAGTTTGCTTACAGCATTTGCGATATCAGGCCTAGTACAGTTGATAACATACATGATACTTCCTAGTATACGATAGTATTCCAATTGGTAAATACCATCACCAGTGTTTTTTACCCAATTTTGGTTCATATCTACTGGTGATTTTGCAATAGTTACACTATATTGCTTGAATTTCTCAAGTATTTTGGTGATGTAATGCGATTGGGATAATGCATATCCCTGTGGTGTTCTCAGAATTTTTACACCCAATATCACATCAGCCAGTCCTAGGTCTTTCATATGGAATCTAGAGGATAACATATCCTTTGTAGATGTTATTATGGCCTTGTTGTTGCCTAGGATCAATAGGTCATCAACATAAAGACAAACGATGACATATCCAATGTGTGTATGTTTTATGTACACACATTTATCTGATTCATTTATCGTGAATCCATTTGATAACATAGTATTATCAAACTTCTCATGCCACTGTTTTGGAGTTTTCTTAAGGCCGTAAAGTGATTTTACCAGTTTGCAAACTTTATGCTCATTTTCTGAGCTTAGAAATCCTTCAGGTTGTTTCATATAGATTTCCTCCTCTAGTTCACCATTCAAGAATGCAGTTTTAACATCCATTTGATGTATTTCCAAGTCATGTACGAATGCAATTGCAATGGGCATTCTAATTGACGTTATCCTCGTTACAGGTGAATATGCATCAAAATAGTCCAAGTCTTCCTTTTCTCTGAATCCTTGGACTACTAGACGAGATTTGTACTTGTCTATTGAACCATCAGGTTTCAATTTCTTTTTAAATATCCATTTATTACCTAAGGCCTTACATCCTTGAGGTAAATCAACCAATTCCCATGTATGATTCGACATAATGGATTCAATTTCATTGTTAATTGCCTCCTTCCAATAAGGGGCATCGCTGGAAGACATAGCTTGTTTGTATGTCAGTGGATCATCTTCTAACATAAATGTATAGAATTCCGGTCCAAAGGTTTTCAAAGTCCTTGATCTTTTACTTTTTCTTGGTTCCTCCACTTGCTGCTCAACACTACTTTGCTGAGTGTTATTTTGTTCAGCATCCTCAATAGAGTAAGGGACTTCATTTTCCCTTGGTCTCTTAGGTGCATGATTTTCAGTACCATGTTTCAAGGGAAATACATGTTCGAAAAATCTAGCATTTCTCGACTCGATGATGGTATTTTCATGAATATCATCAATTTCAGATTTGTGTACCAAAAATCGATATGCAGCACTGTTTTGTGCATATCCAATGAATACACAATCAATTGTTTTTGGTCCAATTTTGACCTTCTTTGGTTTCGATACCTCTACTTTGGCAAGACACCCCCACACTTTTAGGTATTTGTAGGCTGGTGGTCTGTTTTTCCAAAGTTCATGAGGAGATTTAGATATTTTCTTTCGGGGTATTTTATTTAAAATATGATTTGCCAAAAGAATAGCTTCTCCCCAATAGTTATCTGGCAAGCCAGAGCTAATTAGTAAGGCGTTCATCATTCCTTTAAGAGTTCTATTTTTCCATTCGGCTATACCGTTGGATTGAGGTGAATACGGGGCTGTAGTTTGATGTATAATTCCATGTTCAGCACAGAATTCCTCAAATGGAGACTCGTATTCTCCTCCTCTATCACTTCTTAAAGATTTTATTTTCTTGTTGAGTTGTTTATCAACTTCTGCCTTATACTGTTTAAAAATTTTGAATGCTTCGTCCTTACTTCTAAGGAGATATACATGACAGTATCTAGTACAATCGTCAATGAATGTAATAGAGTACCTTTTTCCACCTCTAGTTTGACACATTTTCAAATCGCATACATCATTATGTATTAAGTCTAGAGGTTCTACCACTCGTTCAACATGATGAAACGAGGTTCTTATCAATTTTGCTTCAGCACAAACTTGACATTTATAGTTGGAATCTATGTTGCATTTTGGTATAAATTCTAGATTAATCAATTTTCGCAATGTATCAAAGTTTACATGCCCTAATCTAGAATTCCATATGTTAGAAGATTCAACAATATAAGCAGAAGATTCACTTTCATTCATTTCAGTGCGTGGTACAATAGTGGTTACATTTGCTTTAAATAAACCATCACACATATATTATCTTCCAACATACACCCCATTCTTGGAAAGAACAAATTTGTCAACTTCAAAGATCAATTTGAAGCCATGCTTGCTCAACAACGATCCTGAAATCAGGTTCTTGCGAATTTTTGGAACATGGAGAACATCATTTAAAGTCAGTTCCTTTCCAGAAGTCAGTTTCAGCACAACTTTTCCTTTACCTTCGACCTTTGAAGTTGAAGAATTGCCCATAAAAAGTTGTTTAGCATTAGTTGCAGTTTTATAGGTTGTAAACATCCACTTGTTAGCACATATGTGTCGAGTGACTCCAGTGTCTACAAACCATTCCTTTGAGTTACCAATAAGGTTGCATTCTGATATTACTTCACATAAATCAAGATCAGAAATGCCTTTTGAAACATCAGCCGTATTTGTTTCCAACTTCTTCTTTTTAGGCGCACGACATTCGGCCGCTTTGTGCCCCTTCTTTCCACAATTGTGGCAAGAACCCAGAAATTTCTTTGACTTCTTAGGAGCATTCTCCCTTTTTCTTTTGTTAGTTTTGTCTGACTCAACAACATTTGCTTTTGCAGTAATATTCTGAGAAATCTTTTTCTCAGAATTTCTGTTATCTTCCTCAATGCGTAGCCGAACTATGAGATCTTCCATTGTCATTTCCTTACGCTTGTGCTTAAGGTAATTTTTAAAGTCCTTCCAAGAAGGAGTCAATTTCTCAATAGTTGTAGCAACTTGAAAAGTCTCGCTAAGAGTCATCTTTTCATCTTCTAATTGACGGATGATAAGTTGCAGTTCTTGAGCTTGACATATCACCGTCTTTGAGTCAACCATTTTAAAGTCTAGAAATTTTCCAGCAATGAATTTTGTTCATGCCTTCATCTTCAGTTTTGTACTTCTTTTCCAGAGCCAACCAGAGTTGTTTATACGTTGCAAAAGTACAATAGACATTGTAGAGGCTATCATCCAGACCATTTAGAATATAGTTTTTGCACATGAAATCTGAATTTGTCCAAATATTAAGTGCCTCTACTTTAGTAGCGTCAGGTTCGAGTTCGTCTACCACAGGAGCCTCTTCAGTCAGAAACTTTGCAAGGCTTAATGTTGTTAAATAAAACAACATTTTCTCTTGCCAGCGCTTGAAATTGATTCCATTGAACTTCTCTGTCCTTTCGCCATGAGACAGAGCCATTGTTGGAAGCACTGGCACTGGCTGAGCAGTTTTCACCGTCTGGATCGGTGTAGAATCAGTGTTGCTGTTTTTCATCATCTGCAGCAAAATATTGTTTCAAGATGTTAGAACTTTTGTAATTACAAAATTGTATTACAAACAGACAGCAACAAAAATCAACGTTAATCAATTATGCCACAATTGTCACGTCAAACTGTGTTTACAATAATCACAGAAAGCGTAATCGATTTGTGCGCAAGATAGAAGATAAACAGAAAGTATTCTGTTTCACTAATGTCCGAGTCCAGATATTTTCTCTTTCCTTGAAACAATATTGACGTCGTATGCACCAATCGACGTAGTTGCAATTTGTTTCCCAGGATAAAACGGAGTGCCAGCAAACGGAGCTCTGATGAACTGAAGTTGATTACAGAAACTAGATCAGAGAATTACTTTGAAGAAGAAGAAGCAATGAAAGCAAAAAAGTGAATTCTTTCTTGTTTTGGGCAGTGTATATATAGGCAAGAAGGAGTGCATGTTCGCATGCATCAGTAACCGCGTCAGAATAGGAAAGGTTGCGACCCTTTAACCGCTCGGTTATTAATATGCATACGCTGAGAATTCAAATGGTTGTACTCGTTCAGTTAACAGACATTCCTTTCGAATTCTGGACTGAACAGACACACCTTTTAAAATTCTGAGAAAAAAATATTCTCATGTCAGTGCACTTGCCCAATCAGCAACGTCGGCCATATCCAATCAGGAGACCCCAAGAGCTCCAAGGCCCAAGGCCCTTATATTTCACTTTTTAATGTATTTAATATGGCCAAGTCCACATCCCTTTATCATCCCTCTCTTTTTTATTTTACATAAGCCTATTTGGCTTCTAATATATAAGGAGAGATTGTGCTAATATTTCTATGATGTGGGACTTTAAATGTTGCTATCCCTTCTTCTTCCCTATCTCTTCTTCTTTCTTTGCTCATTCATTTTCCAACAATCCCCCACATGAATGAGCAATCGATCTTAGTTTCACGAACCATTTATCGCATCGGTTAAAGTAGCACAAGGACTTTGAACTTTCCTAGTGCTTACCTATTTGTATCACAGGCGAATCAGTAGATATAGACTGTCCTTGAACTGTAAGCCTTTTGTGTAATTCCAAAGTAGATAACACACGATAAATGTTTCTTATAACCCTTCGTTCTTTGTATGTATTCGTTTTTTCCTTGAACACCTGCCTGGTCTCATAAGTGCTTAGAGAATTTGGCCTCATAATTCTCTTTGAAGCGGCGCCTTCGCACTTACGTAGGTGATTCTGTAAAGGGTATTCTCTAATTCCTCAAATACAGACATCAATAAAAGTACTAATACTTATCCTTATTCAACATATAATGCACTGACTTATCATAGGAATGGTTTGTGTATAACATTGCCATCAAGTTTCTCTAAAACTTCGTTGTCCCTTTGAACCTAGATCTTGGGATCTCCAGTCAACCAGGTGGGGTTTCCATTTTAGAAAAACCTTTAGTCTATAAGCCTTAGCGCCATTCCCTTCGATAAGGTTTGAACTTTCTCTCTTGGCAAGCCTTCTGTAAGTGGATCCGCTAAGTAATCTTTAGATCGAATGTAATCTATTGTGATAACCCCATTAGAGAGAAGTTGTCTTATCGTTTTATGTCTACGACGAATATGCCTAGATTTACCACTGTATAGTGTACTACTAGCTCTTCCAATAGCTGATTGACTATCACAATGTATACATATTGGAGGCATAGGTTTGCTCCAATTAGGAATGTCTTCCAAGAAGCTTCGAGTCCATTCTGCTTCTTCTGCAGTCTTATTTAGTGCAATAAACTCTGATTCCATCGTAGATCTAGCGATACAAGTCTGTTTGGATGATTTCCATGAAATTGCTCCATTTCCTAATGTGAACACGTATCCACTTGTAGACTTTGTATCACTTGATCCAGTGATACAATTAGCATCACTGTATCCTTCCACTATTGAAGGATAGTTTGTATAGTATAGACCAAAGCTTTGTGTATACTTTAGATATCCTAGAACTCTGATTATTGCTTTCCAATGATGTTTACTAGGATTTCTGGTAAATCTACTTAGTTTGCTTACAGCATATGCGATATCAGGCCTAGTACAGTTCATAACATACATGATACTTCCTAGTATACGAGAGTATTCCAATTGGTAAATGCCATCACCCGTGTTTTTTACCCAATTTTGGTTCATATCTACTGGTGATTTTGCAATAGTTACATTATATTGCTTGAATTTCTCAAGTACTTTGGTGATGTAATGCGATTGGGGTAATGCATTTCCCTGTGGTGTTCTCAGAATTTTTACACCCAATATCACATCAGCCAGTCCTAGGTCTTTGATATCGAATCTAGAGATAACATATCCTCTGTAGATGTTATTATGGCCTTGTTGTTGCCTAGAATCAATAGGTCATCAACAAAAAGACAAACGATGACATATCCAATGTGTGTATGTTTTATGTACACACATTTATCTGATTCATTTATCGTGAATCCATTTGATAACGTAGTATTATCAAACTTCTCATGCCACTGTTTTGGAGCTTGCTTAAGGCCATAAAGTGATTTTACCAGTTTGCAAACTTTATGCTCATTTTCTGAGCTTAGAAACACTTCAGGTTGTTTCATATAGATTTCCTCCTCTAGTTCACCATTCAAGAATGCAGTTTTAACATCCATTTGATGTATTTCCAAGTCATGTACGGATGCAATTGCAATGAGCATTCTAATTGACGTTATCCTCGTTACAGGTGAATATGTATCGAAATAGTCCAAGTCTTCCTTTTGTCTAAATCCTTGGACTACCAGACGAGCTGTGTACTTGTCTATTGAACCATCAGGTTTCAATTTCTTTTTAAATATCCATTTATTACCTAAGGCCTTACATCCTTGAGGTATATCAACCAATTCCCATGTATGATTCGACATAATGGATTTAATTTCATTGTTAATTGCCTCCTTCCAATAAGGGGCATCGCTGGAAGACATAGCTTGTTTGTATGTCAATGGATCATCTTCTAACATAAATGTATAGAAGTCCGGTCCAAAGGTTTTCAAAGTCCTTGACCTTTTACTTTTTCTTGGTTCCTCCACTTGCTGCTCAACACTACTTTGCTGAGTGTTATTTTGTTCAGCATCCTCAATAGAGTAAGGAACTTCATTTTCCCTTGGTCTCTTTGGTGCATGATTTTCAGTACCATGTTTCAAGGGAAATACATGTTCGAAATATCTTGCATTTCTCGACTCGATGATGGTATTTTCATGAATATCATCAATTTCGGATTTGTTTACCTAAAATCGATATGCAGCACTGTTTTGTGCTTATCCAATGAATACACAATCAATTGCTTTTGGTTTAATTTTGATCTTCTTTGGTTTTGGTACCTCTACTTTGGCAAGACACCCCCACACTTTTAGGTATTTGTAGGATGGTGGTCTGTTTTTCCAAGGTTCATGAGGAGATTTAGATATTTTCTTTCAGGGTAATTTATTTAAAATATGATTTGCCAAAAGAATAGCTTCTCCCCAATAGTTATCTGGCAAGCCAGAGCTAACTAGTAGGGCATTCATCATTTCTTTAAGAGTTCTATTTTTTCGTTTGGCTATACCGTTGGATTGAGGTGAATACGGGGCTGTAGTTTGATGTATAATTCCATGTTCAGAAAATAATTCCTCAAATGGAGACTCGTATTCTCCTCCTCTATCACTTCTTAAAGATTTTATTTTCTTGTTGAGTTGATTCTCAACTTCTGCCTTATACTGTTTAAACATTTTGAATGCTTCGTCCTTACTTCTAAGGAGATATATATGACAGTATCTGGTACAATCATCAATGGATGTAATAAAGTACCTTTTTCCACCTCTAGTTTGACACATTTTCAAATCGCATACATCAGTATGTATTAAGTCTAGAGGTTTTGTCACTCGTTCAACATGATGAAACGAGGTTCTTATCAATTGTGCTTCTGCACAAACTTGACATTTATAGTTGGAATCTATATTGCATTTTGGTATAAATTCTAGATTAATCAATTTTCGCAATGTATCCAAGTTTACATGCCCTAATCTAGAATGCCATATGTTAGAAGATTCAACAATATAAGCAGAAGATTCACTTTCATTCATTTCAGTGCGTGGTACAATAGTGGTTACATTTGCTTTAAATAAACCATCACACACATATCCTCATCCAACGTACACCCCATTCTTGAAAGAACATATTTGTCAGCTTCAAAGATCAATTTAAAGCCATGCTTGCTCAGCAACGATCCTGAAATCAGTTTCTTGCGAATTTCTGGAAAATGGAGAACATCATTTAAAGTCAGTTCCTTTCCAGAAGTCAGTTTCAGCACAACTTTTGCTTTGGCTTCGCCCTTTGAAGTGGAAGAATTGCCCATAAAAAGTTGTTCAGCATCAGTTGCAGTTTTATAGGTTGTAAACATCCACTTGTTAGCATATATGTGTCGAGTGGCTCCAGTGTCTACAAACCATTCCTTTGAGTTACCAATAAGGTTGCATTCTGATATTACTGCACATAAATCAAGATCAAAAATGCCTTTCGAAACATCAGCCGTATTTGCTTCCAACTTCTTTTTAGGCGCACGACATTCGGCTGCTTTGTGCCCCTTCTTTCCACAGTTGTGGCAAGTACCCAGAAATTTCTTTAACTTCTTAGGAGCATTCTCACTTTTTATTTTGTTAGTTTTGTCTGACTCAACAACATTTGCTTTGGCAGCAATATTCTGAGAAATCTTTTTCTCAGAATTTCTGTTATCTTCCTCAATGCGTAGCCGAACTATGAGATCTTCCGTTGTCATTTCCTTACGCTTGTGCTTAAGGTAATTTTTAAAGTCCTTCCAAGAAGGAGGGAATTTCTCAATAGTTGCAGCAACTAGAAAAGTCTCGCTAAGAGTCATCTTTTCATCTTCTAATATACGGATGATAAGTTGCAGTTCTTGAGCTTGACTTATCACCATCTTTGAGTCAACCATTTTGAAGTCTAGAAATTTTCCAGCAATGAATTTCTTCATGCCTGCATCTTCAGTTTTGTACTTCTTTTCCAGAGCCAACCAGAGTTGTTTGGACGTTGCAAAAGTACAATAGACATTGTAGAGGCTATCATCCAGACCATTCAGAATATAGTTTTTGCATATGAAATCTGAATTTGCCCAGATATTAAGTGCCTCTACTTTAGTAGCGTCAGGTTCGAGTTCGTCTACCACAGGAGCCTCTTCAGTCAGAAACTTTGCAAGGCTTAATGTTGTTAAATAAAACAACATTTTATGTTGCCAGCGCTTGAAATTGATTCTATTGAACTTCTCTAGCCTTTCGCCACGAGACAGAGCCATTGTTGGAAGCACTGGCGCTGGCTGAGCAATTTTCACCGTCTGAATCGGTGCAGAATCAGTGTTGCTGTTTTTCGTCATCCGCAGCAAAATATTGTTTCAAGATGTTAGAACTTTTGTAATTACACAACTGTATTACAAACAGACAGCAACAAAAATCAACGTTAATCAATTATGCCACAATTGTCACGTCAAACTGTGTTTACAATAATCACAGAAAGCGTAACCGATTTGTGCGCAAGATAGAAGATAAATAGAAAGTATTATGTTTCACTAATGTCTGAGTCTAGATATTTTCTGTTTCCTTGAAACAGTATTGCCGTCGTATGCACCAATCGACGTAGTTGCAATTTGTTTCCCAGGATAAAACGGACCAACTCCGTTGCGTAGTGCCAGCAAACGGACCTCTGATGAACTGAAGTTGATTACAGAAACTAGATCAGAGAATTACTTTGAAGAAGAAGAAGCAATGGAAGCAAAAAAGTGAATTCTGTCTTGTTTTGGGCAGTGTATATATAAGCATGGAGGAGTGCCTATTCGCATGCATCAGTAACCGTCAGAATAGGAAAGGTTGCGACCCTTTAACCGCTCGGTTATTAATATGCATACGCTGAGAATTCAAATGGTTGTACTCGTTCAGTTAACAGACATTCCTTTCAAATTCTGGACAGAACAGACACACCATTTAAAATTCTGATAAAAAATATTCTCATGTCAGTGCACTAGACCAATAAGCAACGTCGGCCATATACAATCAGGAGACCCCAAGAGCCCCAAGGCCCAAGGCCCTTATCTTTGACTTTTTAATGTATTTAATATGGCCAAGTCCACATCCTTTTATCATCCCTCTCTTTTTTATTTTACATAAGCCTATTTGGCTTCTAATATAAAAGGAGAGATTGTGTTAATACTTCTATGATGTGGGACTTTAAATGTTGTTATCCCTTCTTCTTCCCTATCTCTTCTTCTTTCTTTGCTCATTCATTTTCCAACAATCCCCCACATGAATGAGCAATCGATCTTTGTTTCACGAACCATTTATCGCATCGGTTAATGTAGCACAAGGGCTTTGAACTTTCCTAGTGGCTACCTATTTGTATCACAGGCGAATTAGTAGACATAGACTGTCCTTGAACTATAAGCCTTTTGTGTAATTCCAAAGTAGATAACACACGATAAATGTTTCTTATAACCCTTCGTTCTCTGTATGTGTTCGTTTTTGCCTTGAACACCTGCCTGGTCTCATAAGTGCTTAGAGAATTTGGCCTCATAATTCTCTTTGAAGCGGCTCCTTTGCACTTACGTAGGTGATTCTTTAAAGGGTATTCTCTAATTTCTCAAACACAGACATCATTAAAAGTACTAATACTTATCCTTATTCAACATATAATGCACTGACTTATCATAGGAATGGTTTGTGTATAACAGTGCCATCAAGTTTCTCTAAAACTTCGTTGTCCCTTTGGACCTAGATCTTGGGATCTCCAGTCAACTAGGTGGGGTTTCCATTTTAGAAAAACCTTTAGTCTATAGGCCTTAGCCCCATTCCCTTCGATAAGGTTTGAACTTTCTCTCTTGGCAAGCCTTTTGTAAGTGGATCCGCTAAGTTATCTTTAGATCGAATGTAATCTATTGTGATAACCCCATTAGAGAGAAGTTTTATTATCGTTTTATGTCTGCGACGAATATGCCTAGATTTACCATTGTATAGTGTACTATTAGCTCTTCCAATAGCTGATTGACTATCACAATGTATACATATTGGAGGCATAGGTTTGCTCCAATTAGGAATATCTTCCAAGAAGCTTCGAATCCATTTACTTCTTCTACAGTCTTATCTAGTGCAATAAACTCTGATTCCATCGTAGATCTAGCGATACAAGTCTGTTTGGATGATTTCCATGAAATTGCTCCATTTCCTAATGTGAACACGTATCCACTTGTGGAATTTGTATCATTTGATCCAGTGATCCAATTAGCATCACTGTATCCTTACACTATTGAAGGATAGTTTGTATAGTATAGACCATAACTCTGTGTATACTTTAGATATCCTAGAACTCTGATTATCGCTTTCCAATGATGTTTACCAGGATTGCTGGTAAATCTACTCAGTTTGCTTACAGCATATGCGATATCAGGCCTAGTACAGTTCATAACATACATGATACTTCCTAGTATACGAGAGTATTCCAATTGGTAAATACCATCACCAGTGTTTTTTACCCAATTTTGGTTCATATCTACTGGTGATTTTGCAATAGTTACATTATATTGCTTGAATTTCTCAAGTATTTTGGTGATGTAATGCGATTGGGATAATGCATTTCCCTGTGGTGTTCTCAGAATTTTTACACCCAATATCACATCAGCCAGTCCTAGGTCTTTCATATCGAATCTAGAGATAACATATCCTTTGTAGATGTTATTATGGCCTTGTTGTTGCCTAGGATCAATAGGTCATCAACATAAAGACAAACAATGACATATCCAATGTGTGTATGTTTTATGTACACACATTTATCTGATTCATTTATCGTGAATCCATTTGATAACATAGTATTATCAAACTTCTCATGCCACTGTTTTGGAGCTTTCTTAAGGCCATAAAGTGATTTTACCAGTTTGCAAACTTTATGCTCATTTTCTGAGCTTAGAAATCCTTCAGGTTGTTTCATATAGATTTCCTCCTCTAGTTCACCATTCAAGAATGCAGTTTTAACATCCATTTGATGTATTTCCAAGTCATGTACGGATGCAATTGCAATGAGCATTCTAATTGATGTTATCCTCGTTACAGGTGAATATGCATCGAAATAGTCCAAGTCTTACTTTTGTCTGAATCCTTGGACTACCAGACGAGCTTTGTACTTGTCTATTGAACCATCATGTTTCAATTTCTTTTTAAATATCCATTTATTACCTAAGGCCTTACATCCTTGATGTAAATCAACCAATTCCCATGTATGATTCGACATAGTGGATTCAATTTCATTGTTAATTGCCTCCTTCCAATAAGGGACATCGCTGGAAGACATAGCTTGTTTGTATGTCAATGGATCATCTTCTAACATAAATGTGTAGAATTCCGGTCCAAAGGTTTTCAAAGTCCTTGACCTTTTACTTTTTCTTGGTTCCTCCACTTGCTGCTCAACACTACTTTGCTGAGTGTTATTTTTTCCAGCATCCTCAATAGAGTAAGGACCTTCATTTTCCCTGGGTATCTTAGGTGCATGATTTTCAGTACCATGTTTCAAGGGAAATACATGTTCGAAAAATCTAGCATTTCTCGACTCGATGATGGTATTTTCATGAATATCATCAATTTCAGATTTGTGTACCAAAATCGATATGCAACACTGTTTTGTGCATATCCAATGAATACACAATCAATTGTTTTTGGTCCAATTTTGACCTTCTTTAGTTTTGGTACCTCTACTTTGGCAAGACACCCCCACACTATTAGGTATTTGTAGGATGGTGGTCTGTTTTTCCAAAGTTCATGAGGAGATTTATATATTTTCTTTTGGGGTATTTTATTTAAAATATGATTTGCCGAAAGAATAGCTTCTCCCCAATAGTTATCTGGCAAGCCAGAGCTAATTAGTAAGGCGTTCATCATTTCTTTAAGAGTTCTATTTTTCCATTCGGCTATACCTTTGGATTGAGGTGAATACGGGGCTGTAGTTTGATGTATAATTCCATGTTAAACACAGAATTCCTCAAATGGAGACTCGTATTCTCCTCCTCTATCACTTCTTAAAGATTTTATTTTCTTGTTGAGTTGATTCTCAACTTCTGCCTTATACTGTTTAAACATTTCGAATGCTTCGTCCTTACTTCTAAGGAGATATAAATGACAGTATCTAGTACAATCATCAATGAATGTAATAAAGTACCTTTTTCCACCTCTAGTTTGACACATTTTCAAATAGCATACATCAGTATGTATTAAGTGTAGAGGTTCTGCCACTCGTTCAACACGATGAAACGAGGTTCTTGTCAATTTTGCTTCTGTACAAACTTGACATTTATAGTCGGAATCTATATTGCATTTTGGTATAAATTCTATATTAATCAATTTTCGCAATGTATTAAAGTTTACATGCCATAATCTAGAATGCCATATGTTAGAAGATTCAACAATATAAGCAGAAGATTCACTTTCATTCATTTCAGTGCATGGTACAATAGTGGTTACATTTGCTTTAAATAAACCATCACACACATATCCTCTTCCAACATGCACCCCATTCTTGGAAAGAACAAATTTGTCAGCTTCAAAGATCAATTTGAAGCCATGCTTGCTCAGCAACGATCCTGAAATCAGGTTCTTGCGAATTTCTGGAACATGGAGAACATCATTTAAAGTCAGTTCCTTTCCAGAAGTCAGTTTCAGCACAACTTTTCCTTTGCCTTCGACCTTTGAAGTGGAAGAATTGCCCATAAAAAGTTGTTCAGCATCAGTTGCAGCTTTATAGGTTGTAAACAACCACTTGTTAGCACATATGTGTCGAGTGGCTCCAGTGTCCACAAACCATTCCTTTGAGTTACCAATAAGGTTGCATTCTGATATTACTGCACATAAATCAAGATCATAAATGCCTTTTGAAACATCAGTCGTATTTGCTTCCAACTTCTTCTTTTTAGGCGCACGACATTCGGCTGTTTTGTGCCCCTTCTTTCGACAGTTGTGGCAAGAACCGAGAAATTTCTTTGACTTCTTAGGAGCACTCTCCCTTTTTCTTTTGTTAGTTTTGTGTGACTCAACAACATTTGCTTTTGCAGCAATATTCTGAGAAATCTTTTTCTCAGAATTTCTGTTATCTTCCTCAATGCGTAGCCGAACTATGAGATCTTCCATTGTCATTTCCTTACGCTTGTGCTTAAGGTAATTTTTAAAGTCCTTCCAAAAAGGAGGCAATTTCTCAATAGCTGTAGTAACTTGAAAAGTCTCGCTAAGAGTCATCTTTTCATCTTCTAATTGACGGATGATAAGCTGCAGTTCTTGAGCTTGACTTATCACCGTCTTTGAGACAACCATTTTGAAGTCTAGAAATTTTCCAACAATGAATTTCTTCATGCCTGCATTTTCAGTTTTGTACTTCTTTTCCAGATCCAACCAGAGTTGTTTGGACGTTGCAAAAGTACAATAGACATTGTAGAGGCTATCATTCAGACCATTCAGAATATAGTTTTTGCACATGAAATCTGAATTTGTCCAGATATTAAGTGCCTCTACTTTAGTAGCGTCAGGTTCGAGTTCGTCTACCGCAGGATCCTCTTCAGTCGGAAACTTTGCCAGGCTTAATGTTGTTAGATAAAACAAAATTTTCTGTTGCCAGCGCTTGAAATTGATTCCATTGAACTTCTCTGGCCTTTCGCCACGAGACAGAGCCATTGTTGGAAGCACTGGTGCTGGCTGAGCAGTTTTCACCGTCTGAATCGGTGCAGAATCAGTGTTGCTGTTTTTTGTCATCTGTAGCAAAATATTGTTTCAAGATGTTAGAACTTTTGTAATTACACAATTGTATTACAAACAGACAACAACAAAAATCAACGTTAATCAATTATGCCACAATTGTCACGTCAAACTGTGTATACAATAATCACAGAAAGCGTAACTGATTTGTGCGTAAGATAGAAGATAAACAGAAAGTATTCTGTTTCACTAATGTCCGAGTCCAGATATTTTCTATTTTCTTGAAACAATATTGCCGTCGTATGCACCAATCGACGTAGTTGCAATTTGTTTCCCAGGATAAAACGGACCAACTCCGTTGCGTAGTGCCAGCAAACGGAGCTCTGACGAACTGAAGTTGATTACAGAAACTATATCAGAGAATTACTTTGAAGAAGAAGAAGCAATGCAAGCAAAGGAGTGAATTCTATCCTGTTTTGGGCAGTGTATATATAGGCAAGGAGGAGTGCCTATTCGCATGCATCAGTAACCGTCAGAATAGGAAAGGTTGCGACCCTTTAACCGCTCGGTTATTAATATACATACGCTTAGAGTTCAAATGGTTGTGCTCGTTCAGTTAACAGACATTCCTTTCGAATTCTGGACTGAACAGATACACCTTTTAAAATTCTGAGAAAAAATATTCTCATGTCAGTGCACTAGCCCAATCAGCAATGTCGGCCATATTCAATCAGGAGACCCCAAGAGCCCAAAGGCCCTTATCTTTGATTTTTTAATGTATTTAATATGGCCAAGTCCACATCCTTTTATCATCGCTCTCTTTTTTATTTTACATAAGCTTATTTGGCTTCTAATATATAAGGAGAGATTGTGCTAATATTTCTATGATGTGGGACTTTAAATGTTGTTATCCCTTCTTCTTCCCTATCTCTTCTTCTTTCTTTGCTCATTCATTTTCATACAATCCCCCACATGAATGAGCAATCGATCTTAGTTTCACGAACCATTTATCGCATCGGTTAAAGTAGCACAAGGGCTTTGAACTTTCCTAGTGATTACCTATTTGTATCACAGGCGAATCAGTAGACATAGACTGTCCTTGAACTATAAGCCTTTTGTGTAATTCCAAAGTAGATAACACACGATAAATGTTTCTTATAACCCTTCGTTCTTTTATGTGTTCGTTTTTGCCTTGAACACCTGCCTGGTCTCATAAGTGCTTAGAGAATTTGGCCTCATAATTCTCTTTGAAACGACGCCTTCGCACTTACGTAGGTGATTCTGTAAAGGGTATTCTCTAATTCCTCAAATACAGACATCATTAAAAGTACTAATACTTATCCTTATTCAACATATAATGCACTGACTTATCTTTGGAATGGTTTGTGTATAACAGTGCCATCAAGTTTCTCTAAAACTTCGTTGTCCCTTTGAACCTAGATCTTGGGATCTCCAGTAAACTAGGTGGGGTTTCCACTTTAGAAAATCCTTTAGTCAATAGGCCTTAGCCCCATTCCCTTCGATAAGGTTTGAACTTTCTCTCTTGGCAAGCCTTTTGTAAGTGGATCCGGTAAGTTATCTTTAGATCGAATGTAATCTATTGTGATAACCCCATTAGAGAGAAGTTGTTTTATCATTTTATGTCTACGACGAATATGCCTAGATTTACCATTGTATAGTGTACTATTAGCTCTTCCAATAGCTGATTGACTATCACAATGTATACATATTGGAGGCATAGGTTTGCTCCAATTAGGAATGTCTTCCAAGAAGCTTCGAATCCATTCTACTTCTTCTGCAGTCTTATTTTGCGCAATAAACTCTGATTCCATCGTAGATCTAGAGATACAAGTCTGTTTGGATGATTTCCATTAAATTGCTCCATTTCCTAATGTGAACACGTATCCACTTGTAGACTTTGTATCATTTGATCGTGTGATCCAATTAGCATCACTGTATCCTTCCACTATTGAAGGATAGTTTGTATAGTATAGACCATAACTCAGTGTATACTTTAGATATCCTAGAACTCTGATTATCGCTTTCCACTGATGTTTACCAGGATTGCTGGTAAATCTACTTAGTTTGCTTACAGCATATGCGATATCAGGCCTAGTACAATTCATAACATACATGATACTTCCTAGTATACGAGAGTATTCCAATTGGTAAATACCATCACCAGTGTTTTTTACCCAATTTTGGTTCAAATTTACTAGTGATTTCGCAATAGTTACATTATATTGCTTGAATTTCTCAAGTATTTTGGTGATGTAATGTGATTGGGATAATGCATATCCCTGTGGTGTTCTCATAATTTTCACACCCACTATCACATCAGCCAGTCCTAGGTCTTTCATATCGAATCTAGAGGATAACATATCCTTTGTAGATGTTATTATGGCCTTGTTGTTGCCTAGGATCAATAGGTCATCAACATAAAGACAAACAATGACATATCCAATGTGTGTATGTTTTATGTACACACATTTATCTGATTCGTTTACAGTGAATCCATTTGATAACATAGTATTATCAAACTTCTCATGCCACTGTTTTGGAGCTTGCTTAAGGCCATAAAGTGATTTTACCAGTTTGCAAACTTTATGCTCATTTTCTGAGCTTAGAAATCCTTCAGGTTGTTTCATATAGATTTCCTCCTCTAGTTCACCATTCAAGAATGCAGTTTTAACATCCATTTGATGTATTTCCAAGTCATGTACGGATGCAATTGCAATGAGCATTCTAATTGACGTTATCCTCATTACAGGTGAATATGTATCGAAATAGCCCAAGTCTTCCTTTTGTCTGAATCTTTGGACTACCAGGCGAGCTTTGTACTTGTCTATTGAACCATCAGGTTTCAATTTCTTTTTAAATATCCATTTATTACCTAAGGCCTTACATCCTTGAGGTAAATCAACCAATTCCCATGTATGATTCTACATAATGGATTCAATTTCATTGTTAATTGCCTCCTTCCAATAAGGGGCATCGCTGGAAGACATAGCTTGTTTGTATGTTAATGGATCAATCTTCTAACATAAATGCATAGAAGTCCGGTCCAAAGGTTTTCAAAGTCCTCGACCTTTTACTTTTTCTTGGTTCCTCCACTTGCTGCTCAACACTACTTTGCTGAGTGTTATTTCGTTCAGCATCCTCAATAGAGTAAGGAACTTCATTTTCCCTTGATCTCTTACGTGCAAGATTTTCAGTACCATGTTTCAAGGGAAATACATGTTCAGAAAATCTAGCATTTCTCGACTCGATGATGGTATTTTCATGAATATCATCAATTTCAGATTTGTGTACCAAAAATGGATATGCAACACTGTTTTGTGCATATCCAATGAATACGCAATCAATTGTTTTTGGTCCAATTTTGACCTTCTTTGGTTTTGGTACCTCTACTTTGGCAAGACACCCCCACACTTTTAGGTATTTGTAGGATGGGGTTCTGTTTTTCCAAAGTTCATGAGGAGATTTAGATATTTTCTTTTGGGGTATTTTATTTAAAATATAATTAGCTTCTCCCCAATAGTTATCTGGCAAGCCAGAGCAAATTAGTAAGGCAGTCATCATTTCTTTAAGAGTTCTATTTTTCCGTTCGGCTATACCGTTGGATTGAGGTGAATACGGGGCTGTAGTTTGATGTATAATTCCATGTTCAGCACAGAATTCCTCAAATGGAGACTCGTATTCTCCTCCTCTATCACTTCTTAAAGATTTTATTTTCTTGTTGAGTTGATTCTCAACTTCTGCCTTATACTGTTTAAACATTTCGAATGCTTCGTCCTTACATCTAAGGAGATATACATGACAGTATCTGGTACAATCATCAATGAATGTAATAAAGTACCTTTTTCAACCTCTAGTTTGACACATTTTCAAATCGCATACATCAGTATGTATTAAGTCTAGAGGTTCTGTCACTCGTTCAACATGATGAAACGAGGTTCTTGTCAATTTTTCTTTTGCACAAACTTGACATTTATAGTTGGAATCTATATTGCATTTTGGTATAAATTCTAGATTAATCAATTTTCACAATGTATCAAAGTTTACATGCCCTAATCTGGAATGCCATATGTTAGAAGATTCAACAATATAAGCAGAAGATTCACTTTCATTCATTTCAGTGTGTGGTACAATAGTGGTTACATTTGCTTTAAATAAACCATCACACACATATACTCTTCCAACATACACCCCATTCTTGGAAAGAACAATTTTGTCAGCTTCAAAGATCAATTTGTAGCCATGCTTGCTCAGCAACGATCCTGAAATCAGGTTCTTGCGAATTTCTGGAACATGGAGAACATCATTTAAAGTCAGTTCCTTTCTAGAAGTCTGTTTCAGCACAACTTTTCCTTTGCCTTCGACCTTTGAAGTGGAAGAATTGCCAATAAAAAGTTGTTCAGCATCAGTTGCAGTTTTATAGGTTGTAAACATCCACTTGTTAGCACATATGTGTCGAGTGGCTCCAGTGTCTACAAACCATTCCTTTGAGTTACCAATAAGGTTGCATTCTGATATTACTGCACATAAATCAAGATCAGAAATGCCTTTCGAAACATCAGCCGTATTTGCTTCCAACTTCTTCTTTTTAGGCGCACGACATTCGGCTGCTTTGTGCCCCTTCTTTCCAAAGTTGTGGCAAGAACCCAGAAATTTTTTTGACTTCTTAGGAGCATTCTCCCTTTTTCTTTTCTTAGTTTTGTCTGACTCATCAACATTTGCTTTGGCAGCAATATTCTGAGAAATCTTTTTCTCAGAATTTCTGTTATCTTCCTCAATGCATGGCCGAACTATGAGATCTTCCATTGTCATTTCCTTACGCTGTTGCTTAAGGTAATTTTTAAAGTCCTTCCAAGAAGGAGGCAATTTCTCAATAGTTGCAGCAACTTGAAAAGTCTCGCTAAGAGTCATCTTTTCATCTTCTAATTGACGGATGATAAGTTGCAGTTCTTGAGCTTGACTTATCACCGTCTTTGAGTCAACCATTTTGAAGTCTAGAAATTTTCCAGCAATAAATTTCTTCATGCCTGCATCTTTAGTTTTGTACTTCTTTTCCAGAGCCAACTAGAGTTGTTTAGACGTTGCAAAAGTACAATAGACATTGTAGAGGCTATCATCCAGACCATTCAGAATATATTTTTTGCACATGAAATGTAACACCCCACTCCCGCTATGGTCACTCTCTAAGGGAATGCCATAGCATCGGTGGAGTATTTTAGTGAATATAGAACAGATAAATTACAACAAGACAGATATAAATAGTACTTGAAATTTAAAACATCATCTCATAACAGCGGAAGTAAACATGTCTGGTTACATCATAAAACCAAAATAAAAGTCAAGTACAATATCCATCAAAATAAAGAAGTACATAATCCCACTCTCTCATACAATAGCCAGGACAAAAGAAAAGATAACTGGGTAACTGGAGCTTTACATCTATCCAAGCTCCTAAAGACTGGAACAGCAATCCGATCAAGCTCCACTACTGCTAGGATCCACCGTAGGACCTGAGGGTTGGGAAAAAAGATAAAAACAACGGGGTCAGACATAAGTCTGAGCGAGTCCTATAACTTTAACAATACAATCATTAAAGTAACCAGAGAAGATATAAACTTGACCTACGGTAATGTCTGGGGATGAATGGCTACACTAAGCAGCTTGGTAGACTTAGGATAGACTAAGATAACTGTAAAGATGCATCCACCCACCCAAGGATAATTACTAACTGCACCACACCAGTCATTCCTACTTAAAGGTTGATCCCACCCAAGGACTTAGAAAATTTACCCAGTAGTTTCGCGTACCCCTAGCTCACTACATAGGTGTCGTCTGCCCCTATCTCCACTAGGTGTACCCACTACTCCCAAGCGATCGGCTCCCTACCGTAGATACCCGTGCTGGTCCCACAATGGGGTGTATCATTCCCCAAAGTGGCCACCTGATAATATCAACGGTGCACGGCTTTATATCTACACGATGCAACAACGACTTACCAACCAGCCCGGGTCCACACACGCATATGAAACCCGTTGATCCTGCGTTGCCACCGCTAACCCGTTTTGGCCTCTTATAGTCAAGCCCAAAATGCGTGTCCCGTCACCCGACTAGAGTCGATCCCACAAAGATACGTTTGGGATATTGGTTGAAATGGGCCCCCACAAGCTACCCACCTAAGCTTGTCACTTATCTAGTGTATCCCACTTAACCCTTTAATCATGTTTAATTACATGTTTCCACTTGGTTAAGTATTCTAATCGTATTTTCTATTGCCACCCAAGGCAACCCACTAGATTTCCACATGCCACCCAAGGCACCCACTTAACCCCTCATGTCCCTCTACATGCTAATATGGTTAAGTGTTTCTTAATTAATTAATTAAGATCATGACCTCATAAAGACCCCTCACATTAGACCATCTTTTATGACTGCTGGATATGCCGGTAGGTTCCGGGCAGACTTCTGTCATAAAAAGGGTCTAACCTCGTGTCTTTACTTTAATCACGTATTTAATTTATGACTAAGACCTCTCACATTGGGCCAATCATTTGTAGCCGCTGGATGGCCGGTCGGTTCCGGGCAGACTTCCGCTACAAAAGGGTCCAACCTCGTGTCTTAGTTGATTAATTACACCTAATTAATCACCCCCATATTAATTATCCCTAATTAATATCAAGTTTTTCATAACATGGGTAGACCTAACTCAATAGGTAAATTCCCATGGGGTAGACCTAACTCAATAGGTAAATTCCCACTTATGTTAATTTATTTTTATGGTATGCTTAATCATACCCAATCATACTTTTATTAACATATTTATTAACCCCATCGTTCCCCACGTAAATCGTTCTCATTTCATGACATAATAAAGGGAAGATCCATCACAAATATCATGGGTTTAACCAAATCTTAGCATATAACTTTGTCATGGGTTAAGAGGATGTCAACTTGCATATATGAGCATATATTAACCCAACTACATTTAACCCAAACTTGCATATTATCATACACATATCTTGCATAACATGTTGAACTTGCATATAAGCATTCTCATAACTTGCATAACATGTTAAACATGCATTTAAGCATACACATAACTTGCATAAGCATTCACATTCTTGCATAAGCATTCACATACTTGCATAAGCATTCACATACTTGCATAAGCATGCATAACTTGCATATCATGTTAAACTTGCATTTAAGCATATACATAACTTGCATAAGCATTCACATACTTGCATAAGCATTCACATACTTGCATAAGCATGCATAACTTGCATATCATGTTAAACTTGCATTTAAGCATATACATAACTTGCATAAGCATTCACATACTTGCATAAGCATGCATAACTTGCATATCATGTTAAACTTGCATTTAAGCATATACATAACTTGCATATGAACTTACATAACAACCTACACATACTTACATAACATCATACACATAACTTGCATATAAACTTGCATAACTCACTTGTTAAACATGCATAAACCCACTTATTAGATATGCATAAACCCACTTATTAAACATGCATAAACCCACTTGTTAAACATGCATAAACCCACTTGTTAAACATGCATAAACCAACTTATTAAACATGCATAAACCCACTTGTTAAACATGCATAAACATAGGAAAACATAGAGTAGCATATCATTACAAATGATTCAAACTCACTAATCCGCATTTAAGACCATAAGTCTCATTACACCCAATCTACTTACTTTAGCAATTGATGTTAAAGTGATAGAAACTCACCAAACCCAAGATTAGCAAACTTATGAAGTGGAATTAGTTGCTAAATATGAAGAAGATGATGATTAGAGGTTGATTAGCTTGCAACTTCCTTCATAAATTAGTGGAGGCTCCTCTCAAGTTTGATTTTGGCGGCATGAGGCCATCATTTCTATTTTTAGTATGGATTAGGGTAGGTTTAGGGTGTATTTATAGATTAGGTGAGTGTTTTAGGCCCTTAGATTAACCCTAGGTTAGATTAGGTCCGTTAGATTTAGGAAATCTCTAGAACCCAGCCCAGCCCTAGCCAGAAAACCAAATCTGGTGCACCCAGGTTCTCTGGACGTCGCGCCCAGGTCGACAGGCAAGTCGACAGGCAAGTCGACTCCCCAGTCGACAGGCCTGTCGACAGCCCTGTCGACATGGGTAGGGCGGGAAATTTCCCGCCTGGCCCCCTGCTGGCTCCAATTTCGAAATCTAGTTTTTAGCTTTAATTTTCCTGCAGACTCCTTTAACCGGGCCATACGGACTCCGATTCTCGAAAACTCGGACTCTATTTCGCGTATTTTTCCGAGACGAACGCAATGACGCAGCCCGTTTACCCCAATTCTCACATTTGAGATTATTTATCCTGTAATTAGTGAATTTTAGTATTAACTAAAATTTGGGGTGTTACATTCTCCCCTCCTTAAAGGATTTCGTCCCCGAAATCTCTAAGCTAAGGAGAATGCATATCCTACCATCCAAACAACCATCTACTCAATCCATCAAACACGGGCATCCATTGTCCTTAAAACAATTTCTAATGATGTATGAGCATATGCAAAAAGTGTGTGTATATGTTCCCTATCTAATGTATGAACATATGCAAACCATGATAGTGCCATGCATCCATTATGTATGCGAGAGAACCCTATCGACACATACAATATCTACATGAGTGCACAATCATTCACCAAAATGCATCATCCATATGATAACACAATCATTATACATCCATAAATATAGCTTCCTACACACAATTTTATGCAATATGCAATATGAAGTGACTGAGCCGATCTAGTGCCTAGAGTGTGTGTATATGCATCCACGAGCAACCACTAGCAAACACTTGCATCCACTAGCATCCATCAACCATAACATGTCTCAAACACATGTTTCAACCATAGGTTTACCCTATCTAAAGGTCAAACAGTACTAACGAGAGGACATACTAAAGATAAGATAAGTACTAGACAACGATAGAGGAGAAAGTAAAGACATACCCTCAAAAAGAAATGGGTACAATGAACGCATCCTCGCTTCCGTCTCCCAAGTTGCGTTGCTCTCATCTTCTCCCCATTGTACTTTGACTAGTTGAACCTCTCGATTCCTCAATTTCATAGTCTCTGACCCAAGGATGCGAGTAGGAGCTCGTCGAATAGTCGCATCACGCTCTACTTCCACTTCTTTAAGCAAGCTCGGCTCTACCACCTCTGCGGTCTCATGTAAGCACTTCCTCAAATGGGACACATGGAATACATCATTTACACCACTAAGTCTGTCAGGCAACTCCACTCTATATGCCATCCGTCCAATTCTTTCCTTGATGGGAAATGGCCCTACGAACCTTGGTGCTAACTTCCCAACAGATCCAAAGCGAACCACATTTCGTAACGGAGACACTTTGACGAAGACCATGTCCCCGACTTCAAACTCAAGATCCGTCCTTCTCTTGTCCGCATAAGATTTTTGCCTATCCTGCGCTGCTTTCATCCTTCTTCGAATCAAGTCAATCTTCTCAGAAGTCTCCCTAATCATATCAGGCCCAAGCAAGATCTTATCCGTAGATTCCCATCAACATGCAGGTGATCGACAAGGCCTTCCATAGAGAGCTTCGAAAGGAGCCATACCAATACTGGACTGAAAGCTGTTATTATATGCGAACTCCACCAATGGAAGATGCTCTTCCCATGTACCTCCAAAATCTAAGATACAAAGCCTCAAAAGGTCTTCTAGAACACGATTCACCCTCTCAGTCTGGCCGTCCGTCTGAGGATGATATGCGGTGCTTAGACATAATTGAGTCCCCACTGCTTCTTGCAAACTTCTCCAGAACTCGCTAGTGAAGATAGGATCTCGATCACTCACTATGCTAGAGGGTACCCCATGCAATCGAACTATCTCTCGAAGATATACCGAAGCTAGCCATGGAGCAGTCCTCTTGCTCTTCACAGGTATGAAATGGGCGCTCTTAGTAAGTCTGTCTACCACCACCCAAATTCCCGTATTACCCTTTCTCGATCTGGGTAACCCGTCAATAAAATCCATCGAGACACTATCCCACTTCCATTGCGGAACTTCCAATGGGTGAAGCAACCCACCTGGTTTCTTTTGCTCCGCCTTCACTTGTTGGCACACCAAGCATCGAGCGACATACTCGGCCACATCTTTCTTCATACCGGCCCAGAAGAAAACCTTCTTCATGTCTTGGTACATCTTGTCCCCACCGGGATGAATGGTCATCCTAGAACGGTGTGCATCATCAAGAATAACCTTCCTCAAACCCTCGTCTTGCGGTACACAAAGTCTACCGTCTCTACGCAAGCACCCCCTATCGTCTAGGGTGTACCTACTCAAATGGCTGGACGACTCCCCCCTTATGAGCTTCTCCACCAACTCAACCAACTGTGGGTCGTCCCTCTGTGCTTCTCCAATCCGCCCCAAAAGAGTAGGTCTAACCTCCAAGGAAGCTAGCAAACCGGGTACATAATCAATGGAAGGTCTGAAATCAAACATCGAGATAAATTCCAAGCTTCGTTGTTCCACGAACAATGGACTCAAGGACAACCTTTTTCTGCTCAAGGCGTCCGCCACCACGTTACCCTTGCCAGGGGTATACGCTATCTCGAAATCATAGGATGCTAAGAATTCCATCCACCTTTGCTGTCTCAAATTCAAATCCTTCTGAGAAAACAAGTACTTCAATGATTTGTGGTCAGTGAACAATTCGAATCTCTCACCAAGAAGATAATGGCGCCAAATCTTAAGCGCAAAAACAATAGCGGCCAACTCTAAATCATGGGTAGGGTAATTTTTCTCATGCACTCTCAACTGCCTTCCACCATAGGCTATTACCCTTCCCTCTTGCATTAAGACTGCGCCTAGTCCTGTCCCACAAGCATCGGTATAGACAACAAATGGCTTGCTCCCATCTGGTAACACTAAAACTGGAGCAGTGGTTAAAGCTCTCTTTAACCGTCGGAACGCATCATCACAATCTACGTCCCATGTGAAAACAAGACTCTTCTTCGTTAAGCGGGTTAATGGGGCTGATATCTTCGCGAAGTCTATGATAAACTTCCTATAGTAACCCGCCAACCCCAAGAAACTTCTTACTTCGGTAGCATTCTTCGGAACCTTCCAATCCTGAATTGATACTACCTTCGCGGGATCCACAGCTATCCCTTCCTTGGAGACCACGTGCCCCAAGAACCGCACCTCCTTCCTCCAGAAGTGACATTTAGAGAATTTAGCCTTAAGGCTATGTGCTCGAAGAGTCTTCAATACCTCCCCAAGATGTAGGGCATGCTCTTCTTCACTCTTAGAAAATACTAAGATATCATCCACAAAGACCACCACGAATTTATTAAGGAACTCCCTGAACACCCTACTCATCAAATCAACAAAGTATGCAGGGGCGTTCGTCAACCCAAATGGCATCACCAGCCACTCATAGAAACCATCTGGAGTCCTAAAGGCAGTCTTGTCTACGCTATCCTCAGCCACCCTCAATTGATGAAACCCCGTGGCTAAGTCCAACTGAGAAAATACTGAAGCGCCAACCAACTGATCGAAAAGATCATCAATCCTCGGCAATGGGTGTCTATTCTTCTTTGTGAGCTTGTTGAGTTCTCTATAGTCTACACAAAGTCTGAGGGACCCATCCGCCTTTGTAGCAAATACTACTGGAGCACCCCACTCCGATATACTCCGTCTTATGAACCCCTTCTCAAGCAACTCCCCTACTTGCTTATGGAGTTCCCTCCTCTCACGAGGAGCCATGTGGCGCACTGGTACAGATACAGGTTTAGCATTATCCACCAGATATATTCGGAAGTCAATCTCCCGCTTCGGAGGTAAGCCCTTCACCTCCTCAAACACATCCGAGTATTCCCGGACCACTCTAACAGATTGCAAACTCTCGACCGAAGCGTCAAGCGATTCAAGATAACTTAGCATAACAGAATCCATGGGATTACAAGAAATCTCGAGAGTGTTACCCAAGCGGGTCATGAGCCTAACAACTCTCCTTTCGCAATCAAGAACGGCACCATTACTGGATAACCAGTCCATGCCCAAAATCAACCCATAGCCCGTGAAGCCCAACACAAAAGCATCACATCTAAACTCAATGCTAAGTATAGAAATCTTCAAACCCAAACATATCATGGACAAATAAGTGGAGCCCCCAAATGAGTTTGAAACAACCAAGGGATCATCTACCAGACTGGTGTCTAAGTGCAGTGACTCAACTAATGATGATGAGATAAACGAATGCGATGTGCCAGAATCAAACAATGTTCGGACAGGATGATCAAATAGAAAAACCAGACTTTCAACGGAGATAGTTCTACCTCTTTCCTGAATCGGTGGAACCGCGAGAGCCTGTACTTTCCCCCTAGCCTGACCTGGTGCCATAAGAGCTTGCACCTGTCCTCCTGAGGTAGACCCCGTCCTTTGCCCCTTCTTAGGGCAATCCTTCACTAAATGTCCTGCTTCGCCACAGTGGAAGCAGCCAGTCTTCTTCTTCTTGCGACAATCCTTGCTTAGGTGGCCAGGTGTCCCACAATTGAAACACTTCTTCTTCTTGCCCTTGCCACCGTTGCCTTTCCCACCTTTGTTTTGTTGTTGTTGCTGAGGTCTCTTTTGATCTCCCTTCTTCTCGGGTGCCTTATTAGCATTGGGACCCTTCTCTTCTTCATGCATGAGTGCCATGTCAACTAGCTTCTCAAAGGTGGCCCCCATAGGGATATGAGTCATAGCTAACCCATGCATTGGTTCATTCAAGCCTTTCACGAACCTCAAAGCCTTCTTCTCCGGTGTATTCACCATGTCTAGGCCAAACCTTGCCAATTGATTAAACTTGTTGACATATTCCTTCACTGAGAGATTTCCTTGCTTTAGAGTCAAGAATCTTTCCATATACAAGTTTTCCTCCGCCCTTGAGAGAAACTTTGCCACAAATCTTTGCCTAAAATCCGCCAAAGAGCCAACGGGGCGTTCTCCATTAGTGACCTCCCACCAGAATGAGGCCTCTCCTTTCATTAACCAAGCAGCTAACTTGACTTTCTTTCCTTCTTCCATCTCAAAGATATCTATCAACTCTTCCACCTCTTTAAGCCAATCTCTAGCCTCCACAAAAGTTTCAGATCCTTGAAAAGGTTTCCCTCCCATAGCTTTAAATTCCTTGCAAGTTTTAGCAAAAGTATCTGTGCGAGGAGGAGGGGGAGGAGGAAGATCGGGTGCTACGGTTGGTGGAGGAACATTTGCTGGACCCGCAGTGGTGGCCCTAGCCTCCATCAATCTCCTATACCATACTGGTACCGTCACACCCTCCGGAAAGTTAAGATCCTCAGCCATGCTGAAACGAAAAAGGAAAGATTCAAAACGGAGGATTCGAAGGATATAGATATGGCTATTGGGGATTATGCTTTTCTTTCAAAAACTTTTTTCTTAAAAGACATGTTTTTGAAAATATCTCTTTCAAAAATGTTTCTAGAAAAATAGTTTTCTAAAAATTTTATCTGTTCCGGTAACCTTTGCTCTGATACCACGTGTAACACCCCACTCCCGCTATGGTCACTCTCTAAGGGAATGCCATAGCATCGGTGGAGTATTTTAGTGAATATAGAACAGAAAAATTACAACAAGACAGATATAAATAGTACTTGAAATTTAAAACATCATCTCATAACAGCGGAAGTAAACATGTCTGGTTACATCATAAAACCAAAATAAAAGTCAAGTACAATATCCATCAAAATAAAGAAGTACATAATCCCACTCTCTCATACAATAGCCAGGACAAAAGAAAAGATAACTGGGTAACTGGAGCTTTACATCTATCCAAGCTCCTAAAGACTGGAACAGCAATCCGATCAAGCTCCACTACTGCTAGGATCCACCGTAGGACCTGAGGGTTGGGAAAAAAGATAAAAACAACGGGGTCATACATAAGTCTGAGCGAGTCCTATAACTTTAACAATACAATCATTAAAGTAACCAGAGAAGATATAAACTTGACCTACGGTAATGTCTGGGGATGAATGGCTACACTAAGCAGCTTGGTAGACTTAGGATAGACTAAGATAACTGTAAAGATGCATCTACCCACCCAAGGATAATTACTAACTGCACCACACCAGTCATTCCTACTTAAAGGTTGATCCCACCCAAGGACTTAGAAAATTTACCCAGTAGTTTCGCGTACCCCTAGCTCACTACATAGGTGTCGTCTGCCCCTATCTCCACTAGGTGTACCCACTACTCCCAAGCGATCGGCTCCCTACCGTAGATACCCGTGCTGGTCCCACAATGGGGTGTATCATTCCCCAAAGTGGCCACCTGATAATATCAACGGTGCACAGCTTTATATCTACACGATGCAACAACGACTTACCAACCAGCCCGGGTCCACACACGCATATGAAACCCGTTGATCCTGCGTTGCCACCGCTAACCCGTTTTGGCCTCTTATAGTCAAGCCCAAAATGCGTGTCCCGTCACCCGACTAGAGTCGATCCCACAAAGATACGTTTGGGATATTGGTTGAAATGGGCCCCCACAAGCTACCCACCTAAGCTTGTCACTTATCTAGTGTATCCCACTTAACCCTTTAATCATGTTTAATTACATGTTTCCACTTGGTTAAGTATTCTAATCGTATTTTCTATTGCCACCCAAGGCAACCCACTAGATTTCCACATGCCACCCAAGGCACCCACTTAACCCCTCATGTCCCTCTACATGCTAATATGGTTAAGTGTTTCTTAATTAATTAATTAAGATCATGACCTCATAAAGACCCCTCACATTAGACCATCTTTTATGACTGCTGGATATGCCGGTAGGTTCCGGGCAGACTTCTGTCATAAAAAGGGTCTAACCTCGTGTCTTTACTTTAATCACGTATTTAATTTATGACTAAGACCTCTCACATTGGGCCAATCATTTGTAGCCGCTGGATGGCCGGTCGGTTCCGGGCAGACTTCCGCTACAAAAGGGTCCAACCTCGTGTCTTAGTTGATTAATTACACCTAATTAATCACCCCCATATTAATTATCCCTAATTAATATCAAGTTTTTCATAACATGGGTAGACCTAACTCAATAGGTAAATTCCCATGGGGTAGACCTAACTCAATAGGTAAATTCCCACTTATGTTAATTTATTTTTATGGTATGCTTAATCATACCCAATCATACTTTTATTAACGTATTTATTAACCCCATCGTTCCCCACGTAAATCGTTCTCATTTCATGACATAATAAAGGGAGGATCCATCACAAATATCATGGGTTTAACCAAATCTTAGCATATAACTTTGTCATGGGTTAAGAGGATGTCAACTTGCATATATGAGCATATATTAACCCAACTACATTTAACCCAAACTTGCATATTATCATACACATATCTTGCATAACATGTTGAACTTGCATATAAGCATTCTCATAACTTGCATAACATGTTAAACATGCATTTAAGCATACACATAACTTGCATAAGCATTCACATTCTTGCATAAGCATTCACATACTTGCATAAGCATTCACATACTTGCATAAGCATGCATAACTTGCATATCATGTTAAACTTGCATTTAAGCATATACATAACTTGCATAAGCATTCACATACTTGCATAAGCATTCACATACTTGCATAAGCATGCATAACTTGCATATCATGTTAAACTTGCATTTAAGCATATACATAACTTGCATAAGCATTCACATACTTGCATAAGCATGCATAACTTGCATATCATGTTAAACTTGCATTTAAGCATATACATAACTTGCATATGAACTTACATAACAACCTACACATACTTACATAACATCATACACATAACTTGCATATGAACTTGCATAACTCACTTGTTAAACATGCATAAACCCACTTATTAGATATGCATAAACCCACTTATTAAACATGCATAAACCCACTTGTTAAACATGCATAAACCCACTTGTTAAACATGCATAAACCAACTTATTAAACATGCATAAACCCACTTGTTAAACATGCATAAACATAGGAAAACATAGAGTAGCATATCATTACAAATGATTCAAACTCACTAATCCGCATTTAAGACCATAAGTCTCATTACACCCAATCTACTTACTTTAGCAATTGATGTTAAAGTGATAGAAACTCACCAAACCCAAGATTAGCAAACTTATGAAGTGGAATTAGTTGCTAAATATGAAGAAGATGATGATTAGAGGTTGATTAGCTTGCAACTTCCTTCATAAATTAGTGGAGGCTCCTCTCAAGTTTGATTTTGGCGGCATGAGGCCATCATTTCTATTTTTAGTATGGATTAGGGTAGGTTTAGGCTGTATTTATAGATTAGGTGAGTGTTTTAGGCCCTTAGATTAACCCTAGGTTAGATTAGGTCCGTTAGATTTAGGAAATCTCTAGAACCCAGCCCAGCCCTAGCCAGAAAACCAAATCTGGTGCACCCAGGTTCTCTGGACGCCGCGCCCAGGTCGACAGGCAAGTCGACAGGCAAGTCGACTCCCCAGTCGACAGGCCTGTCGACAGCCCTGTCGACATGGGTAGGGCGGGAAATTTCACGCCTGGCCCCCTGCTGGCTCCAATTTCGAAATCTAGTTTTTAGCTTTAATTTTCCTGCAAACTCCTTTAACCGGGCCATACGGACTCCGATTCTCGAAAACTCGGACTCTATTTCGCGTATTTTTCCGAGACGAACGCAATGACGCAGCCCGTTCCCCCCAGTTCTCACATTTGAGATTATTTATCCTGTAATTAGTGAATTTTAGTATTAACTAAAATTCGGGGTGTTACATGAAATCAAAATTTGTCCAGATATTAAGTGGCTCTACTTTAGTAGCGTCAGGTTCGAGTTCGTCTACCACAGGAGCCTCTTTAGACAAAAACTTTGCAAGGCTTAATGTTGTTAAATAAAACAACATTTTCTGTTGTCAGCGCTTGAAATTGATTCCATTTAACTTCTCTGGCCTTTCGCCATGAGACAGAGCCATTGTTGGAAGCACTGGCGCTGGCTGAGCAGTTTTCACCGTCTGAATCGGTGCAGAATCAGTGTTGTTGTTTTTCGTCGTCTGTAGCAAAATATTGTTTCAAGATGTTAGAACTTTTGTAATTACACAATTGTATAACAAACAGACAACAACAAAAATCAATGTTAATCAATTATGCCACAATTGTCACATCAAACTGTGTTTACAATAATAACAGAAAGCGTAACCGATTTGTGCGCATGATAGAAGATAAACAGAAAGTATTCTGTTTAACTAATGTCCGAGTCCAGATATTTTCTGTTTTCTTGAAACAATATTGCCGTCTTATGCACCAATCGACGTAGTTGTAATTTGTTTCCCAGGATAAAACGGACCAACTCCGTTGCGTAGTGCCAGCAAACGGAGCTCTGACGAACTGAAGTTGATTACAGAAACTAGATCAGAGAATTACTTTGAAGAAGAAGAAGAAATGCAAGCAAAAAAGTGAATTCTGTCTTGTTTTGGGCCGTGTATATATAGGCAAGTAGGAGTGCCTGTTCGCATGCATCAGTAACCGTCAGAATAGGAAAGGTTGCGACCCTTTAACCGCTCGGTTATTAATATGCATACACTGAGAGTTGAAATGGTTGTACTCGTTCAGTTAACAGACATTCCTTTCGAATTTTGGACTGAACAGACACACCTTTTATAATTCTGAGAAAAAATATTCTCATGTCAGTGCACTAGCCCAATCAGCAACGTCGGCCATATCCAATCAGGAGACCCCAAGAGCCCCAAGGCCCAAGGCCCTTATCTTTGACTTTTTAATGTATTTAATATGGCCAAGTCCACATCCTTTTATCATCCCTCTCTTTTTTATTTTACATAATCCTATTTGGCTTCTAATATATAAGGAGAGATTGTGCTAATATTTCTATGATGTGGGACTTTAAATGTTGCTATCCCTTCTTCTTCCCTATCTCTTCTTCTTTCTTTGCTCATTCATTTTCCAACAATCCCCCACATGAATGAGTAATCGATCTTAGTTTCACGAACCATTTATCTCATCGGTTAAAGTAGCACAAGGGCTTTGAACTTTCCTAGTGATTACCTATTTGTATCACAGGCGAATCAGTAGACATAGACTGTCCTTGAACTGTAAGCCTTTTTTGTAATTCCAAAGTAGATAACACACGATAAATGTTTCTTATAAACCTTCGTTCTCTGTATGTGTTCGTTTTTGCCTTGAACACCTGCCTGGTCTCATAAGTGCTTAGAGAATTTGGCTTCATAATTCTCTTTGAAGCGGCGACTTCGCACTTACGTAGGTGATTCTGTAAAGGGTATTCTCTAAATCCTCAAATACAGACATCATTAAAAGTACTAATACTTATCCTTATTCAACATATAATGCACTGACTTATCTTTGGAATGGTTTGTGTATAACAGTGCCATCAAGTTTCTCTAAAACTTCGTTGTCCCTTTGAACCTAGATCTTTGGATCTCCAGTAAACTAGGTGGGGTTTCCATTTTAGAAAAACCTTTAGTCTATAGGCCTTAGCCCCATTCCCTTCGATAAGGTTTGAACTTTCTCTCTTGGCAAGCCTTTTGTAAGTGGATCCGCTAAGTTATCTTTAGATCGAATGTAATCTATTGTGATAACCCCATTAGAGAGAAGTTGTCTTATCATTTTATGTCTACGACGAATATGCCTAGATTTACCATTGTATAGTGTACTATTAGCTCTTCCAATAGCCGATTCACTATCACAATGTATACATATTAGAGGCATTGGTTTGCTCCAATTAGGAATGTCTTCCAAGAAGCTTCGAATCCATTATACTTCTTCTGTAGTCTTATTTAGTACAATAAACTCTGATTCCGTCATAGATCTAGAGATATAAGTCTGTTTGGATGATTTCCATTAAATTGCTCCATTTCCTAATGTGAACACGTTTCCACTTGTAGACTTTGTATCATTTGATCTAGTGATCCAATTTGCATCACTGTATCCTTCCACTATTGAAGGATAGTTTGTATAGTATAGACCATAACTCTGTGTATACTTTAGATATCCTAGAACTCTGATTATCGCTTTCCACTGATGTTTACCAGGATTTCTGGTAAATCTACTTAGTTTGCTTATAGCATATGCGATATCAGGCCTAGTACAGTTCATAACATGAATGATACTTCCAAGTATACGAGAGTATTCCAATTGGTAAATACCATCACCAGTGTTTTTTACCCAACTTTGGTTCATATCTACTAGTGATTTTGCAATAGTTACATTATATTGATTGAATTTCTCAAGTATTTTGGTGACGTAATGCGATTGGAATAATGCATATCCCTGCGGTGTTCTCAGAATTTTCACACCCACTATCACATCAGCCAGTCCTAGGTCTTTCATATCGAATCTAGAGGATAACATATCCTTTGTAGATGTTATTATGGCCTTGTTGTTGCCTAGGATCAATAGGTCATCAACATAAACACAAACGATGACATATCCAATGTGTGTATGTTTTATGTACACACATTTATCTGATTCATTTATCGTGAATCCATTTGATAACATAGTATTATCAAACTTCTCATGCCACTATTTTGGAGCTTGCTTAAGGCCATAAAGTGATTTTACCAGTTTGCAAACTTTATGCCCATTTTCTGAGCTTAGAAATCCTTCAGGTTGTTTCATATAGATTTCCTCCTCTAGTTCAACATTCAAGAATGCAGTTTTAACATCCATTTGATGTATTTCCAAGTCATGTACGGATGCAATTGCAATGAGCATTCTAATTGACGTTATTCTCGTTAAAGGTGAATATGTATCGAAATAGTCCAAGTCTTCCTTTTGTCTGAATCTTTGGACTACCAGCCGAGCTTTGTACTTGTCTATTGAACCATCAGGTTTCAATTTCTTTTTAAATATCCATTTATTACCTAAGGCCTTACATCCTTGAGGTAAATCAACCAATTCCCATGTATGATTCGACATAATGGATTCAATTTCATTGTTAATTGCCTCCTTCCAATAAGGGGCATCGCTGGAAGACATAGCTTGTTTGTATGTCAATGGATCAATCTTCTAACATAAATGCATAGAAGTCCGGTCCAAAGGTTTTCAAAGTCCTTGACCTTTTACTTTTTCTTGGTTCCTCCACTTGCTGCTCAACACTACTTTGCTGAGTGTTATTTTGTTCAGCATCCTCAATAGAGTAAGGAACTTCATTTTCCCTTGGTCTCTTACATGCATGATTTTCAGTACCATGTTTCAAGGGAAATACATGTTCGAAAAATCTAGCATTTCTCAACTCGATGATGGTATTTTCATGAATATCATCAATTTCAGATTTGTGTACCAAAAATCGATATGCAGCACTGTTTTGTGCATATCCAATGAATACACAATCAATTGTTTTTGGTCCAATTTTGACCTTCTTTGGTTTTGGTACCTCTACTTTTGCAAGACACCCCCACACTTTTAGGTATTTGTAGGATGGTGGTCTATTTTTCCAAAGTTCATGAGGAGATTTAGATATTTTCTTTTGGGGTATTTTATTTAAAATATAATTTGCCGAAAGAATAGCTTCTCCCCAATAGTTATCTGGCAAGCCAGAGCTAATTAGTAAGGCATTCATCATTTCTTTAAGAGTTCTATTTTTTCGTTCGGCTATACCGTTGGATTGAGGTGAATACGGTGCTGTAGTTTGATGTTTAATTCCATATTCAGCACAGAATTCCTCAAATGGAGACTCGTATTCTCCTCCTCTATCACTTCTTAAAGATTTTATTTTCTTGTTGAGTTGATTCTCAACTTCTGCATTATATTGTTTAAACATTTCGAATGCTTCGTCCTTACTTCTAAGGAGATATACATGACAGTATCTGGTACAATCATCAATGAATGTAATAAAGTACCTTTTTCCACCTCTAGTTTAACACATTTTCAAATCGCATACATCAGTATGTATTAAGTCTAGAGGTTCTGTCACTCGTTCAACATGATGAAACGAGGTTCTTGTCAATTTTGCTTCTGCACAAACTTGACATTTATAGTTGGAATCTATATTGCATTTTGGTATAAATTCTAGATTAATCAATTTTCGCAATGTAACAAACTTTACATGCCCTAATCTAGAATGCCATATGTTAGAAGATTCAACGATATAAGCAGAAGATTCACTTTCATTCATTTCAGTGTGTGGTACAATAGTGGTTACATTTGCTTCAAATAAACCATCACACACATATCCTCTTACAACATACACCCCATTCTTGGAAAGAACAAATTTGTCAGCTTCAAAGATCAATTTGAAGCCATGCTTGCTCAGCAACGATCCTGAAATCAGGTTCTTGCGAATTTCTGGAACATGGAGAACATCATTTAAAGTCAGTTCCTTTCCAGAAGTCAGTTTCAGCACAACTTTTCCTTTGCCTTCGACCTTTGAAGTGGAAGAATTGCCCATAAAAAGTTGTTCAGCATCAGTTGCAGTTTTATAGGTTGTAAACATCCACTTGTTACCACATATGTGTCGAGTGGCTCCAGTGTCTACAAACCATTCCTTTGAGTTACCAATAAGGTTGCATTCTGATATTACTGCACATAAATCAAGATCAGAAATGCCTTTCGAAACATCAGCCGTATTTGCTTCCAACTTCTTCTTTTTAGGCGCACGACATTCAGCTGCTTTGTGCCCCTTCTTTCCACAGTTGTCGCAAGAACCCAGAAATTTCTTTGACTTCTTAGGAGCATTCTCCCTTTTTCTTTTGTTAGTTTTGTCTGACTCAACAACATTTGCTTTGGTAGCAATATTCTAAGAAATCTTTTTCTCAGAATTTCTGTTATCTTCCTCAATGCATAGCCGAACTATGAGATCTTCCATTGTCATTTCCTTACGCTGGTGCTTAAGGTAATTTTTAAAGTCCTTCCAAGAAGGAGGCAAATTCTCGACCATTTTGAGCTTGACTTATCACCTTCTTTGAGTCACCCATTTTGAAGTCTAGAAATTTTCCAGCAATGAATTTCTTCATGCCTGCATCTTCGGTTTTGTACTTCTTTTCCAGAGCCAACCAGAGTTGTCTGGACGTTGCAAAAGTACAATAGACATTGTAGAGGCTATCATCCAGACCATTAAGAATATAGTTTTTGCACATGAAATCTGAATTTGTCCAGATATTATTACTTTAGTAGCGTCAGGTACGAGTTCGTCTTCCAAAGGAGCCTCTTCAGTCAGAAACTTTGCAAGGCTTAATGTTGTTAAATAAAACAACATTTTCTGTTGCCAACGCTTGAAATTGATTCCATTGAACTTCTCTGGCCTTTCGCCATGAGACAGAGCCTTTGTTGGAAGCACTGGCGCTGGCTGAGCAGTTTTCACCGTCTGAAACGGTGCAGAATCAGTGTTGCTGTTTTTCGTCGTCTGCAGCAAAATATTGTTTCAAGATGTTAGAACTTTTGTAATTACACAATTGTATTACAAACAGACAACAACAAAAATCAACGTTAATCAATTATGCCACAATTGTCACGTCAAACTGTGTTAACAATAATCACAGAAAGCGTAACTGATTTGTGCGCAAGATAGACGATAAACAGAAAGTATTCTATTTCACTAATTTCCGAGTCCAGATATTTTCTGTTTCTTTGAAACAATATTGCCGTCGTATGCACCAATCGACGTAGTTGCAATTTGTTTCCTAGGATAAAATGGACCAACTCCGTTGCGTAGTGCCAGCAAACGGAGCTCTGATGAACCGAAGTTGATTACAGAAACTAGATCAGAGAATTACTTTGAAGAAGAAGAAGCAATGCAAGCAAAAAATTGAATTCTGTCTTGTTTTGGGCAGTGTATATATAGGCAAGGAGGAATGCCTATTCGCATGCATCAGTAACCGTCAGAATAGGAAAGGTTGTGACCATTTAACTGCTCGGTTATTAATATGCATACGCTGAGAATTCAAATGGTTGTACTCGTTCAGTTAACAGACATTCCTTTCGAATTCTGGACTGAACAGACACACCTTTTAAAATTCTGAGAAAAAATATTCTCTTGTCAGTGCACTAACCCAATCAGCAACGTCGGCCATATCCAATCAGGAGACCCCAAGAGCCCCAAGGCCCAATGCCCTTATCTTTGACTTTTTAATGTATTCAATATGGCCAAGTCCACATCCTTTTATCATCCCTCTCTTTTTTATTTTACATAAGCCTATTTGGCTTCTAATATATAAGGAGAGATTGTGCTAATATTTCTATGATGTGGGACTTTAAATGTTGCTATCCCTTCTTCTTCCCTATCTCTTCTTCTTTCTTTGCTCATTCATTTTCCAACAATCCCCCACATGAATGAGCAATCGATCTTAGTTTCACGAACCATTTATCGCATTGGTTAAAGTAGCACAAGGGCTTTTAACTTTCCTAGTGATTACCTATTTGTATCACAGGCGAATCAGTAGACATAGACTGTCCTTGAACTGTAAGCCTTTAGTGCAATTCCAAATTAGATAACACATGATAAATGTTTCTTATAACCCTTCGTTCTCTGTATGTGTTCTTTTTTTCCTTGAACACCTGCCAGGTCTCATAAGTGCTTAGAGAATTTGGCCTCATAATTCTCTTTGAAGCGGCGCCTTCGCACTTACGTAGGTGATTCTGTAAACGGTATTCTCTAATTCCTCAAATACAGACATCATTAAAAGTACTAATACTTATCCTTATTCAACATATAATGCACTGACTTATCATAGGAATGGTTTGTGTATAACAGTGCCATCAAGTTTCTCTAAAACTTCGTTGTCCCTTTGAACCTAGATCTAGGGATCTCCAGTAACCTAGGTGGGGTTTCCATTTTAGAAAAACCTTTAGTCTATAGGCCTTAGCCCCATTCCCTTCGATAAGGTCTGAACTTTCTCTCTTGGCAAGCCTTTTGTAAGTGGATCCGCTAAGATATCTTTAGATCGAATGTAATCTATTGTGATAACCCCATTAGAGAGAAGTTGTCTTATCATTTTATGTCTACGACGAATATGCCTAGATTTACCATTGTATAGTGTACTGTTAGCTCTTCCAATAGCTGATTGGCTATCACAATGTATACATATTGGAGGCATAGGTTTGCTCAAATTAGGAATGTCTTCCAAGAAACTTCGAATCCATTCTACTTCTTCTGCAGTCTTATTTAGTGCAATAAACTCTGATTCCATCGTAGATCTAGCGATACAAGTCTGTTTGGATGATTTCCATGAAATTGCTCCATTTCCTAATGTGAACATGTATCCACTTGTAGACTTTGTATCATTCGATCCAGTGATCCAATTAGCATCACTGTATCCTTCCACTATTGAAGGATAGTTTGTATAGTATAGACCATAACTCTGTGTATACTTTAGATATCCTAGAACTCTGATTATCGCTTTCCAATGATGTTTACCAGGATTGCTGGTAAATCTAATTAGTTTGCTTACAACATATGCGATATCAGGCCTTGTACAGTTCATAACATACATGACACTTCCTAGTATACGAGAGTGTTCCAATTGGTAAATACCATCACCAGTGTTTTTTACCCAATTTTGGTTCATATCTACTGGTGATTTTGCAATACTTACATTATATTGCTTGAATTTCTCAAGTATTTTGGTGATGTAATGCGATTGGGATAATGCATATCCCTGTGGCATTCTTAGAATTTTTACATCCAATATCACATCACCCAGTCCTAGGTCTTTCATATCGAATCTAGATGATAACATATCCTTTGTAGATGTTATTATGGCCTTGTTGTTGCCTAGGATCAATAGGTCATCAACATAAAGACAAACAATGACATATCCAATGTGTGTATGTTTTATGTACACACATTTATCTGATTCATTTATCGTGAATCCATTTGATGACATTGTATTATCAAACTTCTCATGCCACTGTTTTGCAGCATGCTTAAGGCCATAAAGTGATTTTACCAGTTTGCAAACTTTATGCTCATTTTCTGAGCTTAGAAATCCTTCAGGTTATTTCATATAGAATTCCTCCTCTAGTTCACCATTCAAGAATGCAGTTTTAACATCCATTTGATGTATTTCCATGTCATGTACGGATGCAATTGCAATGAGCATTCTAATTGACGTTATCCTCGTTATAGGTGAATATGTATCGAAATAGTCCAAGTCTTCCTTTTGTCTGAATCCTTGGACTACCAGACGAGCTTTGTACTTGTCTATTGAACCATCAGGTTTCAATTTCTTTTTAAATATCCATTTATTGCCTAAGGCCTTACATCCTTGAGGTAAATCAACCAATACCCATGTATGATTCGACGTAATGGATTCAATTTCATTGTTAGTTGCCTCCTTCCAATAAGGGGCATCGCTGGAAGACATAGCTTGTTTGTATGTCAATGGATCATCTTCTAACATAAATGTATAGAAGTCCGGTCCAAAGGTTTTCAAAGTCCTTGACCTTTTACTTTTTCTTGGTTCCTCCACTTGTTGCTCAACACTACTTTGCTGAGTGTTATTTTGTTCAGCATCCTCAATAGAGTAAGGAACTTTATTTTCCCTTGGTCTCTTAGGTGCATGATTTTCAGTACTATGTTTCAAGGGAAATACATGTTCGAAAAATATAGCATTTCTCGACTCGATGATGGTATTTTCATGAATATCATCAATTTTAGATTTGTGAAAAAATCGATATGCAGCACTGTTTTGTGCATATCCAATGAATACGCAATCAATTGTTTTTGGTCCAATTTTGACCTTCTTTGGTTTTGGTACCTCTACTTTGGCAAGACACCCCCACACTTTTAGGTATTTGTAGGATGGTGGTCTGTTTTTCCAAAGTTCATGAGGAGATTTAGATATTTTCTTTCGGGGTATTTTATTTAAAATATGATTTTGCCGAAAGAATAGCTTCTCCCCAATAGTTATCTGGCATGCCAGAGCTAATTAGTAAGGCATTCATCATTTCTTTAAGAGTTCTATTTTTCCGTTCGGCTATACCATTGGATTGAGGTGAATACGGGGCTGTAGTTTGATGTATAATTCCATGTTCAGCACATAATTCCTCAAACGGAGACTCGTATTCTCCTCCTCTATCACTTCTTAAAGATTTTATTTTCCTGTTGAGTTGATTATCAACTTCTACCTTATACTGTTTAAACATTTCGAATGCTTCGTCCTTACTTCTAAGGAGATATACATGACAGTATATGGTACAATCATCAATGAATGTAATAAAGTACCTTTTTCCACCTCTAGTTTGACACATTTTCAAATCGCATACATCAGTATGTATTAAGTCTGGAGGTCCTGTCACTCGTTCAACATGATGAAACGAGGTTCTTGTCAATTTTGCTTCTGCACAAACTTGACATTTATAGTTGGAATCAATATTGCATTTTAGTATAAATTCTGGATTAATCAACTTTCGCAATGTATCAAAGTTTACATGCACTAATCTAGAATGTCATATGTTAGAAGATTCAATGATATAAGCAGAAGATTCACTTTCATTCATTTCAGTGCGTGGTAAAATAGTGGTTACATTTGCTTTAAATAAACCATCACACACATATCCTCTTCTAACATACATCCCATTCTTGGAAAGAACAAATTTGTCAGCTTCAAAGATCAATTTGAAGCCATGCTTGCTCAGAAACGATCCTGAAATCAGGTTCTTGCGAATTTCTGGAACATGGAGAACATCATTTAAAGTCGGTTCCTTTCCAGAAGTCAGTTTCAGCACAACTTTTCCTTTGCCTTCGACCTTTGAAGTGGAAGAATTGCCCATAAAAAGTTGTTCATCATCAGTTGTAGTTTTATAGGTTGTAAACATCCACTTGTTAGCACATATGTATCGAGTGACTCCAGTGTCTATAAACCATTACTTTGAGTTACCAATTAGGTTGCATTCTGATATTACTGCACATAAATCAAGATCAGAAATGCCTTTCGAAGCATCAGCCGTATTTGCTTCCAACTTCTTCTTTTTAGGCGCACGACATTCAGCTGCTTTGTGCCCCTTCTTTCCACAGTTGTGGCAAGAACCCAGAAATTTCTTTGACTTCTTAGGAGCATTCTCCCTTTTTCTTTTGTTAGTTTTGTCTGACTCGACAACATTTGCTTTGGCAACAATATTCTGAGAAATCTTTTTCTCAGAATTTCTGTTATCTTCCTCAATGCGTAGCCGAACTATGAGATCTTCCATTGTCATTTCCTTACGCTTGTGCTTAAGGTAATTTTTAAAGTCCTTCCAAGAAGGAGGCAATTTCTCAATAGTTGCAGCAACTTGAAAAGTCTCGCTAAGAGTCATCTTTTCATCTTCTAATTGACGGATGATAAGTTGCAGTTCTTGAGCTTGGCTTATCACCGTCTTTGAGTCAACTATTTTGAAGTCTAGAAATTTTCCAGCAATAAATTTCTTCATGCCTGCATCTTCAGTTTTGTACTTCTTTTCCAGAGCCAACCAGAGTTGTTTGGACGTTGCAAAAGTACAATAGACATTGTAGAGGCTATCATCCAGACCATTCAGAATATATTTTTTGCACATGAAATCTGAATTTGTCCAGATATTAAGTGCCTCTACTTTAGTAGCGTCAGGTTCGAGTTCGTCTACCACAGGAGCCTCTTTAGTCAGAAACTTTGCAAGGCTTAGTGTTGCTAAATAAAACAACATTTTCTGTTGCCAGCGCTTGAAATTGATTCCATTGAACTTCTCTGGCCTTTCGCCATGAGACAGAGCCATTGTTGGATGCACTGACACTGGCTAAGCAGTTTTCACCGTCTGAATCGGTGCAGAATCAGTGTTGCTGCTTTTCGTCATCTGCAGCAAAATATTGTTTCCAGATGTTAGAACTTTTGTAATTACACAATTGTATTACAAACAGACAGCAACAAAAATCAACGTTAATCAATTATGCCACAATTGTCACGTCAAACTGTGTTTACAATAATCACAGAAAACGTAACGATTTGTGCGCAAGATAGAAGATAAACAGAAAGTATTCTGTTTCACTAATGTCCGAGTCCAGATATTTTCTGTTTCCTTGAAACAATATTGCCGTCGTATGCACCAATCGACGTAGTTGCAATTTGTTTCCCAGGATAAAACGGACCAACTCCGTTGCGTAGTGCCAGCAAACGGAGCTCTGATGAACTGAAGTTGATTACAGAAACTAGATCAGAGAATTACTTTGAAGAATAAGAAGCAATGCAAGCAAAAAAAAAAGTGAATTCTGTCTTTGGACAGTGTATATATAGGCAAGGAGGAGTGCCTGTTCGCATGCATCAGTAACCGTCAGAATAGGAAAGGTTGCCCCAAGGCCCTTATCTTTGACTTTTTAATGTATTTAATATGGCCAAGTCCACATCCTTTTATCATCCCTCTCTTTTTTATTTTACATAAGCCTATTTGACTTCTAATATATAAGGAGAGATTGTGCTAATATTTCTATGATGTGGGACTTTAAATGTTGTTATCCCTTCTTCTTCCCTATCTCTTCTTCTTTCTTTGCTCATTCATTTTCCAACAACGATTTACTCGGTATCGTCATTAGTTTGTATCGTGTTGCTGCTATCAAATGGTCAATTTTCGGTATTACCTCGATCAAAATTGGTGATTGTATCGGTTTTTTTCTATAATTTGGATTTGTTGTTGTACCACTGCGTCAGAACAACAGTGTCAAACCACCCTAGCTCGAGAGACTGACGTAATTTTTTTTTTCAACGCTCATCATCTCCATTATCGGTTTTGAAATAACATTCCTGATCCTAAGATGTTCGACTACATCAGAATCTCTCGTGGAACTATCAGATGACAAGGGGATGTTTTAGGGTTCATGCAGGTTCATTGCTATTTTTGGTGTCACTGTTGTTTCCACCGCTACTGTTGAGATCTCCAAATTCTAAATTAATGGTAGTGACAGTGGAGTGATTGGGCATGTCGTTGCCGGCAAAGACAGGGTATCGAAATCTAGAGGCCTTTTTTTAAAATAAAATTTATTTGGGATTATGATTGGGGAAGAGAAGTTATATTTGGGTTTTTGAAAGTTCGTGTATGTTTTTTTCAACTGAGCATGGAGGCAAGAAGTCGTTTGAAAGCAATCTATTATGTTGCTTGTACTTGTAAAAGAAAACAGGAATTGTCGTAGCTCCGCCCGACCAATGCCACGCTTCTGAGCACCCAGCTCTCTGTACATCAGAAATGCACCCATCACCACCTCCTCCAGGCAGCTTCCGATCCACCATCGCACCACCAGCTTCAGCGTGACCCAAAACCAACCTGAAACGTAACGACCTTCCTTTTCGACCATTTCAAGTCGGTAATTAAATCAACTCAAATCACTTGAAACGACAGACTGTTATTTAGCTTACGGGTTTAACAAGATCAAACATAGAAATCACAGAACATAATAACTTGTTAAGAGATAATTTTTATACAAAATATCACGGTTGATACAATATTTGTACATAGCGAAAAATAAATGGATTTTAAATAAAATGAATTTACAGATTTTACGATCCAAAGCGTGCGTGTCTTCACGTGTCTCTAACTTAGATAGTTGAAATCTTTAAATCAGCAACACTCGGGTCTGGCCATGCGCATTCCATGAAATATACAAAACACTCGAGTCAGGTTTAAATTTATCCAAGTAAATCAAATCAAATGCAATACTGAAGATATAATAGTTTGAATTAAATGGTTATATGTAGTTAATAAATATTAAGGATATGTTCAGAATTTTGCAAGTACACATGATCAATATCAAACAGGTTCTTATCAGTAAAGCGATAGTATAGTAAATGCTCAAAGGCAAATGACAAAGTCTTTCTTAAAATCAACCCTGATTTCAGTTCAACGCAGTTGTAGTCAACTCAGCAAGGGCACATGTGACACTAGACCCAATAATTGGGAATAACCATAATTCTTGTATGTACATGTATATTGTTGGCTAACTTTTTGGCCAAGCCACCAAGGTTCACACATGAGAAAAGAGTATAAAGCTTCGTGCCTTTAACCCAGAGAAAACTCGATCGCGGTCATTCACCAGCTCTCGGATCGCTACGCCCCCTTCGGATCGCCACGAGCTTGTGCGAACCGATCCGCCTAACTCATCACGACCCGATTCGGTCTGAGTCCAGAAGACGCAACGGTTACCACGAACTGGTCTTCAGCTATCTGAGATGCATGGATCCAACGAAACATGTCCACAACTGTCATATTGACCAATTCTTCATCAAGCCTCGATCCGATCCGATATTCTCGGGATTTGCGCCATGTGTGACCGCGATCCGCTTGACAGAATCAGCTATAAATAGCCCAGAGATTGGCATTTTTGGGATCTTTTGGCAGTATCGAGTATTGATTCCACCAATACTGTCATACCACTATTTCCTATCAGTTTTATTTCGAAATTGCTGAGAGAAATCATAATTGTAAAAGTGAGTTTGAGAGAAATCATTGGTTGTACTAGTATTCAAAGTATAATCAATAGCATATAAAGTGGACGTAGACTCGTTAACGCCGAACCACTATAAACCTTGTGTGTTCTCTGCTTTTTCCTCATTTTTCAGTTATAATTTTCTACGAATCAGAACAATTTGGGTGTTAGAGCCAAATTTTGATCTAACATTTTGGTGCTTTCACTGAGAACTGAACCTAGGATATTGGATTGTTTCTCCGTTGTTTGGATATTCAAGTCCGAAGAAAACAGTCCTGAAACCTCACTGTTCAGACCTTCGAAGATTTCAACAATACCTGATATCATGGCTGCAAAGAATTCTAAGGAAGTGCGAGCTTCACAGGCGAGTGAAGCTGCGAATGAAGCGATTGAAGAAAGCGTGTATGAACAGGTCAACGAAAGACCCTCGGATCGCAGAACGGAGATGGCAAACCGAACCGTGGAGGGCGATCCGAACCGAACCGTTGAAGGGGTTGTCACCCGGTCCCATGATAACACCACGAACCCCCTCCTAATGTTACCGCGATCCGATCCCAGGGCGGTGCTGCGAGCCGCCGACACCAATCCACCACGATCTGAGGTGATGACCGGATTACAACTCGACCTGGAAAGGAGCTTATGGCTCGCTCTTCCCGTCCTGGTCCCTCAGTTCGACCTGGCTCAAGCTCTCTACGCATAAGGGAAAATGTTGATGATCAGTATGACCCCTCTGCTCCAGTTACTGAAGGAGATCTCTCTCGCTTCGTTGAAATGTGGGATAGGCTGTTTGATGAAATAGCTGCTCAAAGGCAGGAAAACTCCATGCTGCGACAGAATTTGAATGCTATGGATAGACGTCTGGATGATCTTGTAAGGCAAAGAACACCTCCTCCAGTCCGTCCGCTCACCCCCAGAATATTCTTCTTCATCGGAAGAATCGCCAAGACCTCCACGGCAACCATATGAGCGAGCTGAAAACATAGAGCAGCTCCGATTTGGAACCTTGCCATCACGGGAGGAAGAGACACTTGGTGAGGGACCCTCAAACTGCAACTTGAATAATCGTGTCGCAACTCTTAGAGCTCGATTTGTGAATAATCCTGTTGAAAATAGACCACCTCAGCTCCTCCGCCATGCAAATACTCATAGTAACAGGGGGCAGCGAAGCCCAATCCGAGCTCCGGACTTCGTGGATGTTCCTAGAAGAGAGATCGGAGAATTCCACCGAGCTAGAAGCACTGACCCCGAGCCTCCGATGACCAGTGCAAATGTTGCAGCTATGGTCCATCAAATCCTGGCGGATAGCCGTGGACAAAGGAATGAAGACTGGGGAATTGATCGCAGCCACACCCCTTTTACCGACGACATTCTAGATGTAACATTCCCAAGGCGCTTCAACATGCCTCAAATGAACCGTTACGCGGGTAGATCTGATCCAATCCAACATCTAATGAGATATTCTTGGCCAATGACCGCTGCCGCAGCTTCCGACGCTGTAAAGTGCAAAGCATTCCCTATATTCCTGGAGGATGTAGCGTTATTATGGTTTATTCGCTTACCAGCAAGATCAATTTCCAGTTTCAAGGAATTGAGTGAAAAGTTAGTAGAACAGTTTCGCATTTACGCACAAAGGTCGAAAAGTGTGATTGACCTGTTCCTTGTTAAACAACGACCAGGTGAGAGATTGAGGGGGTATCTGGATCGTTTCAACCTAGCCACCACCGAAGTGAAGGATCCCCATGAGCCGACCGTTGTGGCAGCCCTAATCGATGGGGTAGATAAAGATACTGAATTTGGGAGATACCTGGCCGGTAAACCACCTCATACTAGAGAATTGTTTTACGAGAAAGCAAACGTACGCTTACGTCAGGAGGAGGTATATGCTAACCGGGAGATGAAAAAGGCAAATAAGGAAGAAATCCAAAGTAATGTCGCCATCAAGCAAACCGGAGACAGCTCGAGAAAGGTTGAAGTCAACGTTGGAAACCGAAACCAGGGTGGCGGCAGCTAATCAGGAAACAATGGTAACAACAGTAATGGCAATAATCGGAAGAGAAATCGGGGGAACGATTCTCAGAGAAGGACCTGTCCCAGGTCTTTCGAAAGTTATACGCCAATAAATGATACTTTGGAGAATATATTCGTCGACGCGTACAACGTTCTCCAACATAAAAGGCCTCCTCCAAGAGATTCGACGGAGAAAGAACATGAGACGGGGAAGTTTTGTCTCTTCCATCAGACTCACGGCCACTCTACAAATGAATGCCATCATCTGAGAGACGTAGTTGAGAGGTTGCTCCAAGAAGGGAAGTTGGATGAGTACCGAGTGACTCCTAGAGACAGGGGCAAGCTATTCAGACTCCAAACCAATACCAGAATCAGCCTACCGCCAGGCCAACTGTCCATCAAAAAGGAAAGGATCTTGTTATCAATACCATAATCGGAGGGCTTCACCTAGCCGGACATAGTTTCAAGGCGATGGACCAGTACATAAACGCAGCAAAGCATCATCTTGAGGCAGGAGAGTGCAGCAACCCTGAGGACAATGTCCCGGCAAAACAACAAAAGACGATGTCAGATGACGTCATTTTCCGTAACCGAGAGAGTATTGGAGTCCACGCTCCGACCGAAGATCCATTTGTAATCACAGTTCCTATTGGCCCGGCCACTGTCCATAAAGTTTTAGTGGATAACGGGAGTTCAGTCAACATTCTATTCAAAAAGACATTCGATCTAATGAACCTTGAATTGAAAGATTTAAAGCCATGTGAAGGATGGATCTGTGGATTTAATGGGGCATCAACTACTCCAATGGGATATGTAGAACTGCCAGTGACACTTGGGGAAGGAGAACGCCAGAGAGTGAGAATTCTTCCCTTCATAGTTTTGGATATTGAATCGCCTTATAATGCCTTCTTGGGCCGACCGGCCCTAGCAAAGTTTAGAGCTTGTATAGCCCCCTGGTGCTTGTTATTGAAGTTTCCTACAGAAGCTGGTGTTGGCATAGTCAGAGGAGATCAAGTTGTTGCATGTGCATGTTACATTGTAGAGCTAAAACTACTCCGTAAAGGAAAAGATATTGAGATTAAAGATGCTTCTTCCCCTACAAGGGAAGAGACGTCATAGCAATTAAAGAGAATCACTATAGGTGAGTCGCCCAGAGAACTGCCCGAGGATATAGATCCCAGAGAGGACAAAAAGACTGGGGGTAGAATGTCGGCTCCCAACGAAACGACTGTGGATGTAACAATCGATGATAGCGACCCAGAGAAGGTCCTGAAGATTGGATCCTAGTTGGATCCAGTTCGAGCTAAAGAACTGACGGATTTCCTGAAAGATAACTTGGATGTATTTGCTTGGACCCACGCGGACATGTGTGGGATATCTCCATCAATCATGAGCCATTCGTTGAACATTAACCCAAAGCACCCCCTGTAAAACAAAAAAGGCGAATGCTGGGCCCAGAGAGGTCCGCAGCCTTGAAAGAAGAAGTTGAAAAGTTAAGGAGTAATGGGTTCATCAGAGATTCAACCTACCCAAATTGGATTTCAAATCCAGTTTTGGTAAAGAAAGCCAATGGAAAGTGGCGTACGTGTATTGATTTTTCGGACTTGAATAAAGCCTACCCAAAAGATAGCTTTCTGTTACCCAGAATTGATCAGTTGGTTCAACGGTAGGTCATGAGCTTCTCTCTTTCATGGATGCTTATTTAGGATATAACCAGATTCCTATGCATGTTCCAGATCAAGAACACACTAGCTTCATTACTGATCTGGGATTATACTGCTACGTGGTAATGCCTTTTGGTTTGAAGAACGCAGGTGCTACATATCAACGGTTAGTGAACAGAATGTTCTATAACCAGATTGAGAAAACGAAGGAGGTGTATGTTGACGACATGTTGGTTAAGTCCAGCCAATCGTCCGATCACACTACAAACTTGGCAGAGATGTTTGGCATTCTTCGAAAGTATGGGATGAAACTCAGCCCAACAAAATGCTCATTTGGAGTTGCATCCGGGAAATTCATGGGATTCATTGTCAGCTCGCGCGGGATTGAAATTAATCCAGACCGGATTGCAGCCATCAGAGACATTCAAGAACCTAGACAAATCAAAGATGTGCAGAGCCTTGCGGGGAAAGTAGTGGCATTAAGTAGATTCATCTCTAGAGCGACAGACAAATGCATCCCGTTCTTTGAATTGATGAAGCGAGGAAAACGCAATTTTAAGTGGACCCCTGATTGCATTGAAGCATTCCAGAACCTGCTGAATCATCTGGAGAGACCTCCGATAATGTCTAAGCCGGTGGATCACGAGGATTTATTCGTGTACTTAGAGGTGTCATCCCACACGATCAGCTCAGCGTTAGTGAGGGAAGAAGACAAGATTCAAAGGCCAGTGTACTACGTGAGTAAAAAATTGGCGACAGCAGAACGCAATTATCCGAGGATCGAAAAGCTGGCGTACAGTTTATTGATTGCATCTAGGAAACTCCGACATTATTTCCAAGCTCATCCTATCACCGTGTACACCGATCATCCGCTCAAGCAAGTTCTACAGAGACCAGAAGCTTCTGGAAGGTTGCTTAAGTGGAACATTGAACTAAGTCAATTTGATTTAAATTTTCAGCCCCGACGGTCGATACGGGGGCAAGTGCAGGCAGATTTCATAGCAGAATTTACTGCCTCAGGGGAAGACACGGTAAACGAAGAGACTGACCCACCAAAGTTACTTCTCGATCCTAGTGCATGGAAATTGTATGTTGATGGTGCTAGGAATGATAAACGATCTAGTGCTAGAGTGGTGTTAGAAACTCCTGAGAAAAGACTGATATCTTATGCTATCCGGTTGGAATTTCACGCCACTAACAACGATTCCAAATATGAAGCCCAGATAGCCGGGTTGAGGATAGCAAAGGAATTAAAGATCGCGAAGCTGGACATATTTTGTGACTCCAAGTTGGTTGTAAATCGGGTTTCTGGAAAATTTCGGGCTACGAGCCCGAGATTGATTTCGTATTTGGGGAAAGTAAAAGAGTTGCTGATAGGTTTTGATCACTACAGCATCTCTCATATTCCGCGGTCAGAAAACCAACAGGCAGATAAGTTAGCCAAGATGGCTAGTTCCGACGATCCTGAAGAGATCAGATTAGCCCCAGTTGAAGTGCTTCGGTTCCCTAGTATAGATCAGATGGAAATTGATCCGGTACTAGAAACTGAGCCAGAAAGGGAGTCATGGATGACCCCTCTAAAGAATTTCCTAATGAATGGAACGCTTCCGACCAAGAAGAGCGAGAGGCATAAGGTAATTCATAAAGCTTCCCGATATGTTCTGCAAGACGGAGTCCTGTATAGACAGGGATTTTCGATGCCTCTCCTTCGGTGTATAGCCCATGACGACATCAAACGTGTACTGCAGGAAGTGCATGAGGGTGAATGTGGCGGTCACACTGGAGGACAAGCTCTGGCAAAAAAGGTGTTGCGGTATGGTTATTTCTGGCCTACCATAAACAAAGACGCAACAAAGTACGCGCGACGTTGCGATGCTTGCCAAAGATTTTTGAGGATTCCCAGGGCACCTCCTGGTCAGTTAAAAACAATGACAAGTCTGTGGCCTTTCGCTATGTGGGGAATTGATATCATTGGAACCCTCCCTATAGCAAAAGGCGGAGCAAAGTTCGCCATTGTAGCTGTAGACTACTTCACCAAGTGGGTTGAGCCCGAACCGTTGACTGCAATTACAACCAAGCGAGTGATCAATTTCATTGTTAGGAACATTATCTGCCGGTTCGGGATTCCAAAGATCATCGTAACTGACAATGGAACCCAATTTGACAGCAGCGAATTCAGAAACTTCTGCCAGAAATACCACATTGAGAAACGATACACCTCTGTGGCGCATCCGCAGTCGAACGGACAGATCGAAGCAGCAAATAAAGTGATTAAGTCCATTATCAAAAGAAGATTGAAACGGGCTAACGCTATGTGGGTCGATGGGTTACCCTTGGCATTATGGGCCTATAGGACGACATATAAATCGGCAACAGGCCATACCCCCTTCTCCCTTGCTTTTGGAGCGGAAGCGGTCATCCCGGTTGAGCTAAAAGTACCATCTCACCGAGTTACTTATTACGATCCGATGACTAATAACGAGTTGCTCCTCGAATCCCTAGATTCAGTAGAAGAGAAGAGGGATGAAGCAGACTTGCGTGCCTTGAGACACAAGCAACAGGTCGCTCGATAGTACAACAAAAAGGTTCGAGCCCGAACCTTTGAACCCGGAGACTTGGTTCTGAAGCGTGTCTTTCCACCCCCGACTCATATGGGTGCAAAGTGGGAAGGACCATACTCCATTCCACGAAAGCTTGATAATGGAACATTCAAGCTAGCTACAGTGGATGGAGAGGAAATCCCCAGAGTGTGGAATGCCCAACATTTACAGCCTTATCTGACATAAAGATGTCGGATTTATTCTTTTGTTTCATAGGACCATGTAAAAGGCACGATTTGCCTAGAATAGTCCTATTTTTTAAGCAAAATATTATAAAGTGGACGTAGGTTACGATTTGACCGAACCACTATAAAAATACCGTGCGTCATTTACCTTTATTGCACTATTATTTATCCGCTTTTTTATCTTTATGAAATTTGCTGTAAACTATGCGGCAATCACAGGAACATGTGACTCCAGGTGCCTTCCATCAGGATGGAGAGCAATCCGCAGCTAGAACTTTGAAGGTACAATGGAATGAATCACATCATTGACAGAACTCTAACCTGGGCGACCGCCAGGAGAGTATAAAAGCGTCCATGATAGACCGCTGAGAAAGAGCTCTTACCCCGCTGAAGGATCGGGGGCGACTGAACAGCCGAGCTCGAACTCTAACCTTGGCGACCGCCAGGAGAGTATAAAAGCGTCCATGATAGAGCGCTGAGAAAGAGCTCTTACCCCGCTGAAGGATCGGGGGTGACTGAACAGCCAAGCTCGAATTCTAACCTTGGAGACCGCCAGGGGAATATAAAAGCGTCCATGATTGAGCGCTGAGAAAGAGCTCTTACCCCGCTGGAGGATTGGGGGAGACTGAATAGCCGAGCTCGAACTCTAACCTTGGCGACCGCCAGGAGATTATAAAAACATCTGCAATTAAGCGCTGACAAGGATGCTGGAGACTCGGCGTCCCCAGAATTCCTGCCCCGTTAAAGGATCGGTGAGCAGATCATGATACGAGTTCGAACTTTAACCCGCTGATGGATCGGGAAAGCATAGAGGCACCGGAGATTCGGCGCCTCAAGGACTATAATTCTACTAAAAAATTCCAAGTCCCCCGTGCTCGAATATAGGGGGCAACATGCGTAGAAATTGTTAAATTCTTTCTGTTGCTTTAATGATTTGTGATATAATTTTAGTTTGGTTATAGCCAAATGACTTGTGACTAAGTATGAAGAGTTTATTGACTGCAGGTACACGATGACTCAAAATAAATAAACTTTCATTCATAAACTACAAACCTACAAGATAAAAGAGGAACCTAAACAAAAGTGAGGGCCATTCTCACAATTACATTTCATGGCCAGTGGAAAGCCTAAAAATCATAAGGACAAAATATGAACTGATATTTGCATCCTACTTATGCTGGGGGGGAGGGGGCTATGTAGGCTTCTTGTTCTTTTTCTGCTTCCCTGGCTCCTCCTTGTCAACATCCGAACGACCACCTGTTTTTCTCTTCCTCTTATCAACAAGAGGCTCCGGTGAAGAACTAGAGGATTGAGAGGCTAGTTGTGAAGTTATTGATCGGGAGGAAAATCTTACGACCAACCCAGTTTTGGGATCGATCTCGGAAATAGGGGGCATATATACTGGATCCTGTCCCCCTCTCATAAGGAGCAACTGCTCCTCCTCTTTGCCTGGTTGTTCAGCCATGGTTTCCTCATCATCGCCTCTACTTTCTTTGGTAATGACGACTTCCTCTTCATCGTCGTCGTGGCGTCCGTCCATGTCTCTCAAAGCCTCGATGGGTTCAGCATCTGGGGGGACATCAACACCAACACTTGGCAGGATGACAATCTTCTCTGTCTCTGCCTTCTTTTCAACTTTTTTGTCAACTGTCCCGCCACCTGTATCATGAGAAACAAATGTTATTTTGGGAGAAAATGCGGTTTGCTCAGTTGATTGTCCGACAAGACGACGACAAGTGACAATTGCTTTGGCAAGTTGCGGAGAAAATATAGAGATACCTTCCGCCGATCCTCCATCCAAGCTAGCAGCAGAACCCCCGACAGCTAGAGGAGTTGGACCCGGAGGAATCAATGGATAATCTGGATTGTATTCCTCAATTTCGGAGGTCTTGGGCTCTGCAGCTGAGCTCGGGCCTTCTTCCATTTTTTCTTTGCCCTTCGCTTGAGTTTTCTCTTTTTCAATTTCTTCTTGGAGTAGGCGTCTGCCTTTCTCTAAATCCTCAGGTTCATTATCCCTAAGAATGTTCCGCATCAACTCATTCTCATCAATCTCATCAAATCCTAATCGCTGTTTCTCGCTCTCAACGATTGCATCCTATATGTTGGCTAGAGTGACATGGTAGTCTGGGATCCAGGAGATGTTACGGGTCTTGATGACCTGACCAAGGAAGTCGAACAACATTTCTTCAAATCCCTCGATCTCCTTCTCTCTCTCGAGGAGCTTTTCATTAGAAACAGTGGCCATTTCAATGGCACTCTCCACATTATTTTCAACAAGTATAGCGCGCTTCTCTGCACGTGCGAGTTGATCATTCAGAATCGCCTTCTCCTTTTCGGCCAGAGCTAAGCTATCTTTCAAACTTGCCTTTTCTTTCTCCCAAGCAGCTCTTTCGGCCTCGAAGTGATTCTGTGCTGTTTTCAGTTCGGTGTTGGCCATCCTGAGATCTTCCACCTCTTGCTTCAATAACGCTCGCTCTTTGCTATTAGAATCAAGCTCATTATGGAAACGTTGCCTAGCCTCCTCCAACTCTGTTTTGTAAGTTTTAGCGTCTCGATGAGCCAAGGCAAGCAAAGATTGTGCATCCTCTAAGTCCTTCTCCATTTTTGCCATAGCCCTTTCATTGTTATCTATCTTCACTTTAGATCTATGCGCTTCCATCTCAAGCGTTCGAATGACGTCTGAAAGATTGACAACATGTTTCTTCATCGCCTCATACTGCTTGGCTACATGGCGAATGTGCCCGATGACTTCAGTATCCCAGTTCCTAGGGACTGGTTCCAAGGCTGGAACGAACATCATCCTTTCGAAGAAGATATCGGGGGATTGTTCTCGCAACTTTTCCAGCTTAGCCTGAGTCTCTGGACCATGGATATAATCTCGTGACCCGGGGGCAATCAAACCTTGTTGGCTGGAAGGGACAATGTCAATTTTCTCCTTCTCAGAATCCTTGTTTGGATCCTTGCTTTTATCCTTGGGCTCGTGGTGCCTTTTTGATGATCTGCTGTGACAGGGTGCACTCTTCGGAGGGGTTAAGTCTTTGGGAAGTTGTTTTCCCCCTGTAGGCGGCACCGAATGACTTGGAGGCTTACCAGAGGTTGGTTTTGATGGAGACCTGGATTGTGAAGAAGTAGGCTTGTGAGAATGACCGCGAGCACGCTTAAGATTTGGATGAAGGCTAGGTGTGCCTTCACGGAGAGAGCGATAGGAATAAGATCGTCTGCGAGACATCTTTCCTGCAAAAGAAACAAGAACATATTAAAACCTTGAATACTGTTGATAAAAAAGTGTGGGGTCAGGCAGTGCATGTGATTTGTGCATCCCATATAATTCCCCCTAACAAACCAGGACCCGAAGTCAGGCTCATCTGAGTAGTCTCTCGTTCTCCAACTGGAACGGTTGTTTCCTCAGAAATAGGAAAAAATGGCTCCCCTTCGAAGTCTCCCTGTGTATATACATCATCAGGCAAAGGAATTTTGCTCAGATCTTTAAATAGCTGCTCCTCTGTTAAATCATCGGGAGCAGCAGGTTCAACCGGTAGAGACGCCCTTGAGGGGAAACCCCCCGGAGAGACTGGGATCTCCTTAGACTCATCAGCACGGGCCTCATCTCCTCTATATACGTTTAGGTCTTCGTCGTCCTGGATGATTATCGGCGAAGGAACCTTACAAAATTTAGTTGTTTCTGCTGCCCGTGACGTTCCTTCTCCCTCAGTCAGGGGCACATATTTGTAAGGTTTACCGCCCGCACCAAGTCCAAACCTTATATCCAGAAGTCGGTGCTTGTGAAGATTCTCGTCAGTAATGCATTTCTTGATCTTTAGGAAGTCAGATTTGCTTTGCAGAAGAAGGGACAGTCGATTATTGTACACCGAGCCTTCCGTCTTGGGAAAGGCGTGATCTGCTTAGAGAAAAGAAGCATGTTAGTGCTTCGATTTCTTAAACAAGTTATTCATTCAAAGGTTTAAAATTTACTTAATTTAAGCCATCTTCTTGAACACCCAGCCTGTCTCTTTATATAGAACCAATCGGCCTTGGGATCCCCTATGTTGCTGTACCCGTCAGACAAAACCTTCCTATTTGCTACCGATTCGAAGAAAGAAAAATTTAGGGTTGCCGAGGAGCGATGCTTGAAAAGGTAAAAGAATTTCAAATCTTTAAACGTGAGCTCAGTTTGCAGGATTTCCGCGTATGCGATGTATAGGGTGTATAGGGCTGCGTAGGCATTGGGATGAAGCTGCATTGGAGCAATACCCAATCGTTTTAGGGTCTTAATGACGATTGGAGGAAACGGAGGAATAGCGCCTACCCAGCACATAAGTCGGCTAACTGTCATATACCCCTCCAGAGCCAAATGAGGTCTTTCTTCGCTGTCAGGCGTCCTCACATCATCCCAGGGGATCCCGTGTCTCAAGTAAATTCTCTTAAGCTTTATGTCATCAAGTTTGGAAGCTAAAGAGTCAGTGAATTTCTCTATTTCTATTGCACCAGGAATTTCGTCGGGAGCTCGATCGTCTACTTCGGACTCCTCTTCAAGCGAGGCACTCTCGGACGGATCCGATTCTGTTTCTGCCTCATATTCGGATCCAGAATCTGCACCCTCTGGATTAATTGGAAGAACCTCGGGATTGTGGTGCTCATACACCTCGGGATCCGTCTCTGTATCAAATCTTGAAGGGGAACGATTATCCAACATTACTGTTTAGGCGAGTAAACATGAGAAATAAGAATATAATTACCCGTCCCCCGTGTGTGCAAGTGCAAGTGTGTGCCTGTGCATGTCTTAAAGAAAAAGCATAAAAGGTCGATAAGATCGTCGAAGTATCGGTCATTGTCCGTAGTCAAGATATGCATTTGTTCAGTCCAGAAAGTTCGTCTCAAAGGCTCTAACCTAATTGTCCATTGGTATGTCAGAGTTAAGTTGCATTGAGTGTTTAACGAGTTCGTTGGATCGCTCATCCATCCGGATCGTGGATTAGGGTTCGGATCGCAAAAGAATGGATCGCAGAATAGGGAACGGATCGCGGAAAGTGGATCGTGGGACATGGTTCGGTTCGTGGTATGATTATCGCGACCCACATCTTCCCATCCTCACTTAAGCTAATACTCGGATCAAGGCTGCGATCCGATCCGCCAGCTCACCATTTCCCCGATCCGATCCGTTCCCTTGCCATCTCCCCGATCTGATCCGCTCCCTTGCCATTTCCACGACCCGACCTGGTCAGTCCCTTCTCCCTCTCCTTCTTCTCCTTCCTCCCTTCTTCTCTATCATTGAGTTCAAGCGACTGAAACCCATCAGCCATGGCGTCTCCCCGGCCTCCAACACCTCAAAAACCACCGAATTCCGCTCATTCCTTCCTCAAATCAGTCAAAAAACTCAGAAATCACGAGAGAGAAAGCTTTTAACATAATTACCTTTCTTAAAGATTAGGAAAGCGAGTGGGTTTTTGGAGATTGAAAAAGAAATTAGGGTTTTCTTTCAGGAGGTCTGGCGGCGCAACGAGAAACGAAGAAGAAAAGGAAAAAGTAAAGGGGGGTTCGGTTTATATAGACCGGGAGGCGACTGTTAGTCTCCCCTTTTTTGTTTTACTCGAGCCGTGAAAGTAGATGGGCCGTGGATCGAAGCCCATCGCGATTCTTGATGAAGCCCGCTTCGCCAACCGAAGCCCACCACGTTCCGAAGAGAAGCCTGTTGCGCTCCGTGAATAAATCCGAATGCTCACCAAAAAACTCGATATGAACATTTCGCCCCTCGGATCGTTACACGAATATGCGATCCGAGCCAATGATTCATAAACAGAAATGAAGACTCAGAGAAATTTTAAAATAATAATAATAATAATATAGAAGTTTACCCGGCAAATTGGAGAATGAAGTCTTCAAAGATTCCAGAAATGAGAACTACCCAATGAACGAAGAAACGATGGACGGGTTATACTGATATTTATAGCGGTCAAAGAACGCAACTTTCCTGAATAACATGGCATTTCAGACAGATGCGACCATTGATTCACACCGTTCGGTGAAAAGATATCTCTGCAATTTCTAAGCATGTTCCATCCTCGATAAAACATACTTCGAGGGGACAAAATGTTGGCTAACTTTTTGGCTAAGCCAGCAAGGTTCACACATGAGAAAAGAGTATAAAGCTTCGTGCCTTTAACCCAGAGAAAACTCGATCGCGGCCATTCACCAGCTCTCGGATCGCCACGCCCCCTTCGGATCGCCACGAGCTTGTGCGAACCGATCCGCCTAACTCATCACGACCCGATTCGGTCTGAGTCCAGAAGACGCAACGGTTACCACGAACTGGTCTTCAGCGATCTGAAATGCATGGATCCAGCGACACCTGTCCACAACTGTCATATTGACCAATTCTTCATCAAGCCTTGATCCGATCCGATATTCTCGGGATTTGCGCCATGTGTGACCACGATCCGCTTGACAGAATCAGCTATAAATAGCCCAGAGATTGGCATTTTTGGGATCTTTTGGCAGTATCGAGTATTGATTCCACCATTACTGCCATACCACTATTTCCTATCAGTTTTATTTCGAGATTGCTGAGAGAAATCATAATTGTAAAAGTGAGCTTGAGAGAAATCTTTGGTTGTACTAGTATTCAAAGTATAATCAATAGCATATAAAGTGGACGTAGGCTCGTTAACGCCGAACCACTATAAACCTTGTGTGTTCTCTGCTTTTTCCTCATTTTTCAGTTATAATTTTCTACGAGTCAGAACAATTTGGGTGTTAGAGCCAAATTTTGATCTAACATATATATACAAATTTCAACAGGGATGATGCTAGAACGACTAGGGGAAAAAGCGGTGAGAGATGTAGGATCTAAGAATGAATGCACAAGAATTCAGGAGGGATGAACGAAAATTCAGGGGGAATAATAGTCTAACGGTTCAAACCTTTACCGCAAAAAATGACTCCCTTATTTTCGGTTGAAAGAGCACATCCGTTTCAACAGTAGGTGACACAGGTTTAACACAGTAGCATTCAACACGGCCCCACAACAAAACAGGTGCAAAGTATGATAACAAAAACGTGTCGTAAGACCACTACAAAATATACATGGAAGTATGACTGGGACATTCGAAACTTATATACATAAATATGAGACATATATAACTAGCCTCAAGTCAAAATGTATAATATATGCACATGCTTCATGTATGTACATGCACACGAGCTGACTAAAACTCCGTTTAAAGGTGTAAATCAAAGCACCATTATAAGCAAAGACAAACATAAAACATGTGCAAACAATATCAAATACATGCATAAGTGAACAAGTATGCAGCTCATTTAAAGTGCAGTTTAAAGTGGTGCAAATAATACCAAATACAAGTGTGAGTGCAAATTAACAAGCATACAACAATTTAAGCCGGTCATTTGATGATAAAATGTTGCACGAATAATTATATTCCCAGCTAATGCTTCACCATTTTTGTTGTTACTGATAGCTACAATAGTCATTACGAAATATTTGAACAACTGCAAAAAGGTATGATCTCATGCAAGTCTAATAATAATTAAAATTACGTTCAGTTTGGAATATCCATCTACTTGCTTCCTATCATTGTCATTGTATTTTACATTTTCCAATTGGCAAACAGTTAAAGCAGTGGAAATAAATTACATTTGCCAATCTGTTCATTTTTCGCTTTTTGAAAAAGGGTGGTCACCATCCAAGCACAACAAGGATGACACAGCTAGGCTAAAGGCGAGACACACTAACTCAAGTGAAATGCAATAAAATGAAAATGAAAAGGACACAAGACATGCACAAGTGACTTGCAAACATGGATATTGAATACCAATTTAGCATAGACTAGTGCAACAAGGTGAAATAAAACAACATAAATAAAAGGCCTCGACAACCACAAGTGCACAACATACAAATGAAACTATCTCGTGCACAACACACTAACTCAGGTTTAAATTTGATGTTGATTAACTTGAATATTAAAGTGAATCGTGAGTAAAAATCTCATTATTAACAGCATCCTAGGGATGCAGCAGTGTTGGAATGGTGTTGTATGGTTGATCGGCGGCCGTTTCTGGTGGAGGCAGCTATGAGAACGGTGACAGTGGACGAAAATCTCACGTGAGAGGAGGCCTGGGTTTCCATGTGTTTTATATTTCTAACATACATTTTTTTTTGTTTATGTACAGGTGGAATAGGAGAGCAATAGTTTAAAAAGGATACGAAAAAGCATGGCGCAGTAAAAGAATAGGTAAGTCCCCATTTTCCCGCCCTCCCTTGTCCCTGGCTCAAATCTCCCCATTTCCGTTTTTTCGCATTTAAATTCCCTAACAATTGAGAGATTTAACTGTAAAAAGTGGAAATCAGGGAGCTATGATTGGATAGGACACGGGAATGAGGACAGAACAATTGGTGCAGTTTTAAAATAGAAACGTAAAGAAGTAAAAGGCTGCAAATGAAATATTCATAATTGGAAAAGTAAGATAGAGGTCAATCGCTTGGAAATGAATTAACTAATGCATGAATGGAAATTAAATGGTCGCGGAGTGAATGGATAGGGTAACGTCAGCATACATTGAATTTACAAAAGGTAAAACTGGAGAAAGAATGGGGTAACAGAAGTATATATGGTCAGAAACATTTTTTTTCATAATCGTGGCTTGTATATTATCTTTTTCCTTTTAAAAAACTCTTCATGTTAAAATGAAAGTGAAACAAAATGGAATGGAAGAATAAATGGAATGCATGGAAGTAAAGGGCGCATGCCTTTGTTGTCACAAATGAAGTTGAATGAGTTTACTTGAATACATTTATTGTTTATATATATTTTAAATTTGTATCTTAAGGGAAAAAAGAACACTTACCCGTAAGCGTACACAAAAACGATACAAAACTGACACTACTCTTTCTATGCGTTTCGGACACAAAATCATTTATTCAGGATAATAAACATTCAAATTTTATGAAATGAAAAATAATGTTATCTTCAGAATACAATCTAGTAAAATTTTCTCAAAATGCTGACAATGTTTCATTCATAGTGATTTATTAATTGAAATATAATTAATGTGAACGGAAAATCTTTCATATTATTCTACGAAATTTATTCCTATGCTATGTCTCATTAGATGTATCTCCAATATTTAATTTCAAAATTTTATTTTATTTTATGTTATTATTATTATTTATGATATATTGGTTGCAGCTACCACAAATCAATCATCAAAATCAATTTAAACGGAGCGAATAAACTTTGACGTTTTCGATATAAAATTGTTTAAATCACTTCTATATGAAAATAATAAATCTTAATGATCAACGTTTCATTATAAATCAATTTCATGTTTTAATTTCAAAATAAATACATTCTAAATTAAATTTATCGTTTAATTCTCATTTTAAAACCATGTAAAAATTCAATAATTTAATTTAATTCAATAACTGAAATGATCGAAATTAACGGGATGTTACAATCTCTGTAACACCCTTAAGTCCCACATCATGGAAGCCTGTTTGAAGTGAGTACTTATATAGTAGAGCCCATCTCTTACTAACGCCGATGCTTTTTGAGGAACAAAACCCCACACCTATACGGTGGCTAAGTTGGGGACAATATCTTGCGTGAACGGAGGTGCGGGCTGTTAGAGAGCCAATACCCAACCGGAATTGTGGCTTCTGTGTGGACCACAATGCTTGGGTGAGGTGTTTGTGAGCCAATGGGGACGTTGGGCTCTATAGGAAGGGAGAATGTAACACCCCTAAGTCCCACATCATGGAAGCCTGTGTGAAGTGAGTACTTATATAGTAGAGGCCTTTTGAGGAACAAAACCCCACACCTGTACGGTGGCTAAGTTGGGAACAATATCTTGCATGAACGGAGGTGCGGGCTGTTACAATCTCCACCACTCAGAACTTTTCATCCACGAAAAGGAATGAAATAAGGAGCTAGTAATTAAACGATATACCATTCATACGTGTATCAGCTTCGATTGCTTTTTCAAATACAAAATTTTGCTTTTAATTAGTATTGGTAACTCGATCACTCTAGTGCGGACTTTTGATTTGACTTCTTGATTAGCATTCTCCTTGCATAGCAATAAACTATGATAGAGAACTCAGATTCTTATCAAAAAAATTTACCAGTGTTCGTCATCGAGAATCGAGCGATCAATTCTATTTGGAATCAAAATCGTATATTCAAACTAAATCAAAACTGTTTCGTGAATAGAATGGTTTTCACATACTGATGCATTATAGTTCATTAATTTTCTTTAGTTTTTATAGTTATACCAACGTATTCAATTCAAGTATCTTCGATTTATATACAGATTTCCAAGTTTATAAGAAAATTCTTTGAAAAAATTTCTTTTATATCAAAAATAGTTTTTGATAACTCAATATTTTCACAAGTTTATCGTTGTTCTTCAATAATCTAGAAATATGTTGATCAGACGCAAAACTAGAAATCTCGAAGTACTAAGCAAACTCGTTTCAACATCCAGTGAAAATACTTGAAAACATTAAAATAGATAAAAAAGAAGTACCATCCAAAAAACCAACCGATGAAACTATTCATGAATCGCAGATACATAATGGTTACTCTTGGATCCTCGGGAAGCATCCGTACCATAAGAAATCTCTTCCCTGCGAATTTCGTCACAAACAAGTCAACAAGATGAATCAATTGAAGTAGAATAGAATAACCTGAGATCATAATGGAATGCAAACACTAAGGTCGCTCTATCACCAGGCCGAAAGGACAAAGTGCCACGACCATATGTGGCTAGGAAATCACTGCCTTACGTATTTCTTCATAACACCTCGAAACAATCACATGGATCGCAGTCTACGTCACTGGTGCTTACGTCTCTATCACCCATAGACTTTGGGCAATCACTGCCCTACGAATTACGCCATGTGGACCGCAGATACACAATGGTTGCGCTTGGATCCACAGGAACATCTGTACCCGTAGGCCTTCGCAACCATGCGGATTTCGCCATTGTAAAACGACCATAGATCGAAGCAGACACAATGGTTACGCCTTGTTCCCCCAGGAAACATCCGTCGCATAGGCAGTCGCGACCCTGCGAATTTCGCTATGCAGCCGGTTTCAAAGGAAAACTTATGAGTATTACGTCCAAACAATCACAATCAAAGAAATATCAACAAGAGTTCCGACAGAGTAGGATCTCCATTTTCAATGGAAGGTACTTCCCATATCTTCAATTTGAAATCATATGATACTATATATAATTAATATTCGTTATACTTCACAGATACCGTACTTTATAAAATTTCACTTACACAAGACTTCTCAAATCATATTCCAACATATCATTCTTATGTAAGGTTTCATTTCATATCTTACCTTCAAATCAATAGTTTTGAATTCACTGTATTCTTATATAAATCTTTCATATACAAGTTTCGAAAACTTTCATATCAAATATTCAAAAATTGGAGATTTTTGAAATTCCATTTTAATACCAAATTCAGTTTGATTTCTTAATTGGTCAGATATTCGATATCATCTCAAATTCAGATTTACAAATCAATTCATCATTAAAACTTCAAACTTAATTTAGACTACTTGTCACGAATATCATTACTTAACTAAATGTTTACATTCGAACACTTCAGACTTAAATTGGTCAGATCGGAAGTATATAGTTTTATCTTAAAAATAGTTAAATTTAAAATAGTTTCAATAAAGTAATAGCTTGATATAAAATAGGTTTGAGTTGAAATAAAATAGTTTAAATAAACAAAATAGATTTAATGTAAAATAATTGAATAAGATAGCTAAGTTTATATTCAGAATAATTTAAATAAAGTAAATAAATTAAATTTTATAGTTTAGGAAAATAGCGTAAATTTATATATTAGTTGTACAGCAAAAATACTAACTTCAAGAGATAATTCTAATCCAAATCAATTTATCTGAAATTCCAGTGCTATTCATCTTTGATTTCTTAATATGGTTTCAATAATCATTTCTCAAATCGAACATTATTCACAAAAAATGAACTCTTTCAAAAGCTTTCGAAATTAGCGTATAATTCACATAGTTATATTTGTACAAAATAACCTTCTCCAAATATTTCTTGGTACAATATTTCTAAAACATTTCATATAAGTTGGATTCAATACATTTCAAAACAATTAAGACATCTATTTCAATCCATTTCAATTGTCTTTTACATCTGATTTTCAATACTTCCATTAATATAGTATAAACTAAATGTTCTGAAAAATCAACAGTCAATTGTTGTCATAATTCAAAGTTCAAATATTTGTTTCAAATCCAAAACTATGTCATTAATCCAACTTTATTTTAGCTTTCTCCGATGCACGGTAAACGAAAGGGTACAAGGATACAAATTGAGCAGTAATGAAAGCTCAAGCATGAATAAAACAAAGGTAAGTAGGTCAAATAACAACAAGTAAAGCTAAGTGAACGAATCAAAATGAACAAAAGAACTACCTATTCTCAAGGCCAAGGGGGAGGGTAAACGATATAACTATAAATTCCTTTCTTTTCCTATTTTAAATTGGGTTTGTTTTAGTTCATATTTCCAAAATATTCACTTTTCGTCATAATTTTTTTTCTATTTCATTCAAGTCATTCACCATTAACTATTTAAATTTACAATTTAATTGTGAACATTCATTTGTAAATTCTACTTATATTTCACATTCATTTACAATTTAACTTTCCTATCATCTAATACACATACAACAATAGTGAATTCAACAAACAAGAGCACAAACGTACAAAGAAAAATAACAAACCTGCATTTCAAGACGTTGGTGGATCCTTCAACTCTTTCAAACCCATTTGGTAGTCGCAACCCATATTACCTAAGCTTAATTCAAAAAAAGAAGAACAGTTGATCATCGACAAGCAACATCTATATTCCAACATTGCAAAAGAAAAAACATCCACCTCATGCATTTTTGCATAACCACCAAAGGCTAAGTTAATACATCGTTATATTGAGAAGACATCACCGGGTAAAAGGAATTGAGAAGTAGCGTCTTATCCTAGCTGAGAAAACCACCCTGTCGATCTTCACCAAGATCTGAGTGTTGCGGGAACTCATTTTGTCTTGTGAATCACACGACTACGCAATCCCAATGGTCATCTAAAAATCATTTTCCTCGCCATGCCTCAAAGCACACAACTGCTTGACCTAATGGTCAGGAAATTAATGTCATGAACTAAATCTAATTCCTAGATCTGGGTTACGGATTTTATTTTGAAGTCTCAAACTAAGGTAAGATGTATTGGATTTGAAATTGTGTTGAAGAAAGAATGAACTATGGTGAAGGAATTGCATGAGATTAGGAGGTGGAAGAGGGAGTTGTGGACGTATTTGGCATGGCTGTAGAAGATAATTGCGACTATTATTTAGGGGATGAAAATAAAAGGCGGACACAAGTACAAGCTCGAGGGAAAATATTTGGGACTTGGAGCCAAATATTTAGATTGGAGGGAAAACTTGGTTTCTGTCAAAATTTTGGTTGTTTGGCACCACAAACATGTTAAAGATATTTATTATAGATAAGCAATATCTATTACAAACATTGGTTAAGAGCAACGATTATTTTGATATTTCTAAATAAGCAATGATTATAAGTTATTTATTATAGCACGTAAATTGTTATTTATTAACTTCTAAATCATTAATTAGAACAAATTAATTATTTATTATTAAACATGTTCATAATTGTTAAAAAATAACACTAAAATATGTCTTAGAAAAATAATATAAACATCTCTTGCAAATCTGTTGGAATTCTACTGCAAATTAGCTTCGATAAATATTCGCTGGTATTCTGCCATAATTTGCAGTGGAAAATAGCGGTAGAAATTTTCTGTCGGTAATTTGACGCAATTTGCAATGGCTTATTGAGGGATGACAGAAGAAGACGGTAATAAATAAAAGAAAAAAAAGTTGGAAAAACAAAAAATTATCCCTTGCAGATCACATGGAAATCCGTCGCAAATTAGCGACTGAAATTTCTGCTTCTAAATATACGACGCTATATCAGTGTTTTGTTATAGTGTTTAGGTTAAATAGATAAGGTGTAAGTTTTCAGTAGATAAGAAAATTAACTTGGATATATCTAAGTAAGAGTCAGGTTAGAAGAAGGCATTCCACTCTCACTTCAAGTAACTCCAGTTGAGGACCACCTTCCAACATGGATATATCTGAACAAATTTCTGAGACTTTCTTTGATACATGCTAGTTTTTGTAGAAAATTATATAAGGAATTTTCAACAATTTACAATCTGAAATCAGTTTCAATTTCTTCCTATATTCAGATATTCAAAATCTTCATCAAATATGTATATCGTATATTTCTTTCCCTATGTATCATATTATTTTGAAAATTAAAAAATTTTCTTGAGCCTTTTCAGGTCAAGAATTTAAAGAATTATCTCAAACAAGAGGACCGTTTGAGCTAGATATTTCAAAAATTCAAAATAATCAGTAGTCATTCCAGTGCTGATAAATTTCTATATCATGCATTGAACTGCATGGATATCTGATTTTTGCAATAGTATTCGTAGGGGTCCAGCGAGAATGAGACTTGGAATTAGTGGATTCTGTTGAAAATATAAGTCCCACATTGGGAAATATTCAACTAAGATCCTGAATAAATACTAAGAGAATATAGTTCACATCAACCAATTGGTTTTGTGAACAAACTATATAGCTCTCTAAACTATAAGATGTCAAAAGTGGTATCAGAGCCCAGGATTTGAACTAATTCAACCAGTACATATGCCCTTAACCTCCATATGTCCGTCACTCCATCCAAAAAAAAAAAACTATAATGATCATGTAGATGGCTCAAATACGCCACACGTGAAGAGGGAGTGTTGAAAATAATAGTCCCACATCGGGAAATATTCAACTAAGATCCTGGATAAATACTAAGAAGTTATAGTTCACATCAACCAATTGGTAAAAGAGGACAACAAGCTCGACATTATGTACGGCCATGATCGGAGTCTGGTGCGTTCTAGGGGCGTGCGATTTGGAAGAACAAGGATGAGGTTTGGGTTCCAGTATTCGGCCTTGAATGATGTAGAAGACGATCTGTTTTATTCAAATTGGGGGTAAAGTTTTTATTAAGCATTGTTAAGAGAATTAATTAAATTAATTACTTTAATTAATTAAACAATGTTTAAATTAGGATATCTTTTGCACATGAAGTCAGAATTTGATGATTTACGTTGCGCTAGAACCATATTTCCGAGATCTATGTGATGGGACAGACTGAAACGGATTTAGATCTCGTCTATGTTTTGGTGGAGTGGAAAGCTTTTGGTGAGATTTCTATTTTTTTTCAAATTAAATATTATTCCTCGTTGTTTGAATTTCATGTATATGTGTTTATTAAATTGTATCTATGATGTTTGCAATTGAAATTTATTGTTTGTTGTTGGTGATTGATTGTATTGCTCGTGTGTGATAGATCTGATCTTGTATAACAAGAATTCCTCTTTGTTTGACTCTAAGTATGTAGATCTGATTTCGATTTTGAATCTATGAACAAAAATTTCATTTTTCATTTTCAATATGTTTTTAATAAAAGAAAAGATTTCATATTTAGTTTCATTTTATTTTAAAGAAAAGAATACAAAGGTTTCATTTTTTTATTTTGTTACACACCAAACGAACTATCACATCTGTTGTGTTAGAACAGTCAAAACAATAACATCATATTTTTATTGTCAAATTTGTTGAAATTAAAAAGGACAATTTTTATCGTCAAATTTGTTGAAATTAAAAAAGGTCATATTTTTTTGTATCGTCAAATTGTTTTATTAAAAAGATTGAAATAATAAAAAGAACTTGTTTTCATTGTCAACATGTTTTAATTAAAAGAATGAAAAGATTTCATTTTCATTTTTATTTTACACTTTGTTTTAATAAAGAGTTACAATAAAAGTTCATAATTGTACGGTCATTTTATTCTTATTAAAAAAGATCATAATGGCATGGTCATTTTTGTTGCATTTGAATTTATCAAACAAAAGTATCATTTTGCTGTATTGAAAGTTAACGAACAAAATTAATCATTTTTGTTGCATTGAAAGTTATCAAATAAAATAGTCATTTTGCGCATTGGAATTTATAAAATAAATTGGTCATTTTGTCACATTGAAATTAACAAATTGTCACCATGGTTAAAATAGAACAGTCGAATTATAGCCACTATTTTTGTCAAAACATAGGTATTGAATTAAAATTTTCATTGCCATCAAATTTAGTTTTGTAAAATTAAAACTCTTATTTTGGTAAATTAGAACTTTCGTTTTTGTCAATTTAGTTTTGTAAAATCAAAACTCTCATTTTTGTTAGAACTAGATTTGTCAAAATCAAACTATTAGTTGTGTCACATTAGAAAAATCATCATTTGTGCAGAAACAAAATATATTCATTTTGTAGAATAGAAATGGACACAACAAAATTTACTATTTTTGTGAAATAGAAAGTGACACACAAAGTATTATCATTTTTGTGAAATTGAAAGTGACACACAAAGTATTATCATTTTTGTAAATAAAAATGATTATTATATAGCTGGTTGCTGGATATACCATAAGCCATCAACTGTATATAGTAGCATTTAAAATACGCTACAAAACTGTCAACACATTTTAGTAGCATTTAAAAACTGCTCGGAAACAAATGCAACATACCATCTAAATTTTTAGTGGCAAAATATAAATGCAACAAAAAATTTTTGGTTGCACAAAATAAACGCTACAGAAAAGCAAAAAATGATCCATGTTCAAATTTTTAGTAACGTTTGGAAAACACAACTACACCGAAGATTTGGTAGCATTTAACAAAACGTAACTAAAAAAGTAAGACTTTTAGTTGTGGGGCCTGTAGTAGCATTCATTAAAACGCTACCAAACCCTTTTGGTAGCGTTTTTCAAACACTACTGAAGGCATTTTCTTGTGTAGTGGGCGAGACAAACTAACTCAAGTGAAATGTAATAAAATGAAAATGAAAAAGACACAAGACATTCTTGGAAACATGGACATTGAATGCCAATTTAACATAGACTAGTGCAACAAGGTGAAACAAAACTACACAAATAAAAGGCCTCAACAACCACATGTGCACAACAGACAAATGAAACTATATCGTCTACATGATCAAAACAACTATCAGTCAAGTTTTCAGGCCATCACTAATCAAAAATCACATTATTGATTATCATACTTTCAAGATTAAATTTGATGTTGATAAATTTGAATATAAACGTGAATCATGAGTAAAAATCTCACTATTAATAACAACCTAGGGATGCAGCAGTGTTGGAACGGTGGTGCATGGCTGATCGGAGGTGGTTTCTGGTGGAGGCGGTGATGAGAACAGTGACAGTGGAGGAAGATCTCGCGTGAGAGGAGGCCTGGGTTTCCATGCATTTTATATTTCTAATATACATGTTTTTTTGTTTATGTACAAGTGCAATAGGGGAGCAACAGTTTAAAAAGGATACAAAAAAGCATGGCGCATTAAAGGAATAGTTAACATACAAAAGAGAAGAGAGTAGCATAGTTTTAAAATAGAAACGTAAAGAAGTAAAAGGCAACAAATGAAATATTAATAAATGGACAAGTAAGAGTGAGGTGATGGCTTGGAAATGAATTAACTAACACATGCATGGAAATTGAATGACACGTCCAGAATTCGCCCGGCCTCTGAAAAGAAGGGATAACGCGGATTGTATTGAGAATACGACGCCTCCGAACACAAACATGAGAACATTTCATTGCTATTACAACAATTTACATTAGAGTACAAGATATCAGAGTATAAAATAATTAATATACAGTGGAAATACAGTATGAGAGATTAATAATTTACATTTAAATACATAAACATAATATGCATCGAAAAATACATCAACCACCACAAATGAATGAAATACATTGATACAAAGCTTTCCGAATATAGCTGCAGCTGCAATCCAGGATCATGTGAAAAGAAATATCTGCAAAAACCAAAACTACTGATTTCCCGTGTGGAAAATATGGGACCTAGAGTTATGTAGAAACAATAAACTCCGAGTCAGTCATGGGACTGGTGTGAGAACTCAAAATAGTTATTGAACCTTTACTTTAAATAGTGTAAATCACGGGACCACGCCGCATGTCACAGAACGGGTTTACTCCCATGAATACTCTAAAATAAAAAATTTGTAAACAACGCGATGCTTTTGGAAAAATGAAGATATTATAAGACTCGGGTTCCATCACACAATACAACGCAAGCCGAAGGATATAGTTTTACCTTATAATAGCCATACATGCTTGATACGCTTTAAAACAAATCATTTTGATATTTCTATAAGTGCATAGTGTCAAAACAACTTCAAATATAAATGTATCAATCATAGACGATATAAGTACCATATATTATGTCGCCATACATAAGTTTACAACTAAAACCGAAAAATGTTGTATTGGAAATTGGATTTCCATCTATGAGTCGAGACACGAGATCTTCCTCACTGGTTTTGAGACACTCTAGCAAATGCCTCAGGATTACACACTCTGGGCAACCCTGGTTAGCGTCAGGGTCGGTCCTCTCTTATTTTTAAGGATTAGTTATTCCTGAATAATACGTTTCCCGATCCTATCGGACTTATCTCTGAGCTTTATCGGCTCGATATCCGAGAGGCCTCAGAATCCATTATCCACATAAGTAAAAATGCCTGGGCTCCATACCATGACATCATCCACAGCTAGAAAGAAACGCATGTCCACCCTAAGGTCCTCATCCCATTTTTGACTCATACCGAGGTGTGAGGTTCGCGAATTAATGTTATACACAAAGCTATGCTACTTAAAGCCGTGCTTTGATCATCATCCACAAGTCCCTGCTTTTCAACAAAAACCTTGATCATTTGCAACTTAACTAGCCATATTGTCAATTCATGCCATACAACTGATCTCTATCAATATATAACCTCTAAGATTATGCGTCTCAGAGAAGGGTGTTAAGCAAGAGAATAAATTTTTCGCCACCAAACAGATACATATTTAATAGAAATCAATCCATATAGAATGAAATACAATGTCAGACATAATCCATTTACAAGTTCATTCCGGGTCTGAACGAAACCGGAGGCACCTTATTCCTCGTCCCATATGTCCAATACAGGAGAGAGGTCCTCGCATATCCTATTGATCTCCAAGTACGTTTGGACGATCACCACTTATTACCATGTCTTGGGTGTACAGCCCAATTAAGACATCAGTAATCATCTATACGATGTGAAGATCCCCGGTCTTCAACCAACGTCTTCATATCATCGATTTTTAGTCGTCGTATCAGTTATTCAAAATGGAATAAACCCAGTCTTTCCGAATAACTCGCGTATTTTATAATCAATAATCAAGTGCTATATAAAAAACACCTCATTTCAATTCATAATATTCTTTTATTCAAATATTCACATCTTTGGGGAAAGGTTCCCATTAATTTTACAAAGATAAGTTCTTTTAAACTTATTCTTAAATCTTCCTTTGGATATCATTTTCAGAAGATTTTATTTTATCTTTTTGCCATTTAAACCCAATTAAGGTTTATCAACTAGTCGGGATTATCGAGCCTTACCGAAGTAACCATTTATTTTATTAATCCATTCCCAACCTATTTATCCCATAGATAAAAACTGGTAGTACTCCATATCTAACACCCAACGTGTTAACAGTAAAATTAATTACCATTTACCGTTTCGAATCTAATTAAAGATTTAACTATCGCATGGAGTAAAACAGGCGATACTCCATTCTCGAACATTTCATGAGTTCGATTAGTTTAATTATTCCATTCTCATTCTTTAATCTACTTAAAGATTCGTTAAAACTATAGTTTAGTTTTAATCTCAAAATCATTACTTAATGATTATCCAAGTTTTAGGAAATAAATCCTGTCTTTACTTAGGTTAATGAACAAATGTCATTTAAAACATTATTCAAGGTAAACCCAAAATTCTCTTCCACTAAAATTTCTATATCTACTGATACGATAAACAGAATAATGGCCAGGCCTATTAAATTCCATAAATAGTAACGACGTTCCTTCACAGAAGCTTATCTCGATTATCACCAAATCGAATTCCACTCAATTCCAATTTAATATATTAAATTGGAAAACTTTACTTTGGAAAATTCCATTAATCTTAATTAAAAGATTATATATTCCAAACCATAATTTCACTGTTAATTGGGTTTTATGAACAAATGTTATTTTAAATATCATTTACAATGAACCCAAAATCAACTTCCATTTAATTCGAGTTATATGTATTAATTGGAAAACTTCATTAACCTTAATTAAAAGATTTATTATTTTCTCAACTGGGTTTAAGAATAGTATTATTAAAGATACCAGTCACGACAAATCCAAAATCCAATTTGATATTAAATACAAGACTCTGAATATAAATTATATCGACTTATATTCAATATCAAATTCTGAAACCAACAAATATCATATTGGGAATAAAAATGTCTATATCTTTCAAATTCCCATAACCATATCAGTATAATTACGGAATCCATCCGAAGATAATTTCCATTCAAATTCATTCCAATTTATTCGTTGGAAAACTATGGTTATTTTAAAAACCATACTCAATCCAATTTATTAATTTAAACTTATTGGATTATTATTCTAGTTGTTAACTAGTTCATTCAGATAAAAATATCTTTTATCTTTTTAAAACTTGGAATATTTCATCCATAATCTTTCCAAATCATTAATTGTGATTTTACATAATTTTCCATATTTTCAATAATTTTATTAAGGCCCTTACAGTCGGTTTCCAATATCGGTCACCGAACTGCAATCATAGCGACCTTTTTTGAAATTGATTTGGACATATTTTAAAATATAACCGTTCAAATATAAATCTCATGCTTTGAAAGGTCTTTTCGATACGGACACAATGGTTCTGGTTTTAGGAGAATTCGACGGTCGAATTTTCCGTTACATCAATTTTGAGTCAATGGTTGAAATTTGCGAACGGTCGCTGTGCGGCGCGTTCTATTCAAACCATTTAAATATATATAATATTTTTCGTCGATTTCCATTTTAAAACGTATTTTGTAAATCCTTTATAAATTCATTTTAAAAACGATTCCAACTTCCATTTCAATTTAAATCAAAATTGAATATTCCATATCATTATAATATTAAAATGATAATATTTTCAAAATATCAGATTTTGAAATCTCAACCTTTTGATATTCATTATAAAATAAATAAAATCGACAGAAAATTCCATTCGAGTAAAAATGGCATATATCTTCTTAATTCGACTTCATATATTTCAATATTTTTGTGTCCATCCAAAATTGGACATCAAAATCATATTTTGATTTTTCATTGAATATTATTTTAAAATATTCGTTATTTCTGAATATGAATCAGGCTCAATCAATTACCATATAATTTTATTTATATGGATTCCATACATAGCATGTATTCAAAAAGAGTGATAAATAACTATTAAACATTCAATTCACATCCAGAGTGCAATTTACAACTGTATAAGCATTGAATAATTAAATAACGCTTATCACAATCTGTCAATCAATTCGTTGACATAAAATTAAATCCAAGGGAGATGTGAATTAATTATCATCCCCAGACCCATGTGGGGTTTTCAATCATCAACAAATAATTGAGCGATGTGTAAAATTATAGTCCCAATACTCATGTGGGGTTTATATCGAAATCCATGTGAATTTATTTACAGATTAATAATAATGACATTAAAACTATACACATCCATCATCCACCAAGCAAGCATTTCAATCACAGGCAATCAATATATATTCAGTTATAAAAATAAATAACTTTATAAAATTTGAGTGAGAGAGTTTTCATTTTGATTTCCACTCCATTAGTATTTATTGAAGATTGAATTTTTAGCTACATTAAACGGGCTTTTAATTTTGTTAAAAATTCAATTTGCTCCGTTTCCGTTCTGGTCAGTTCCAAGTTGTAGAGTTTGTTGTCATGATCGCAATGCAACTTGTTTCACTAAATTCCGATATCATATGAAAGAGGTACACAATTTTAAACTTTCAACAATTTAATAGCGTCATTAGTAAATTAATTAAGGTTTAAATTAAACCTTAATACATATTCCCTGTTCAACTTTCTGGAACAACGCTCCTGCCCTAGGGCTTCAATTTAAATTTTAGAAATCATTGAGTGGATTGGAAGAAAAATGGGAGGGAAAGAGGGAGCGTGTAACAACCCGGAAAATCAGAACCAATTTAAAATTTTTATTTTGGCAATTTTAATGAATTTTGAATATTTAAAATGATGTATTTTAAATAATAATGACGATAAATTTATTTTGAATAGAATTAGAACGTATATATTTATTTGAAACGAAGTTTGAATATAAATATTTATTTTAATTATAAAAGGAACTGAAAATGGCGCGGTAGTTTGAAAATTCGATTTCAAATGAATGTACAGGATTCAAAATAAACCGAATTTTAGTGAAACCGAAAATATTAGAATCTATTTGAAAATATCTTTCCAACAAATCCGAAAAATTGAAATTTCATAGCGGGAATAAAAAGTTATGCCCAGTTGAAAATTCAGAATAGTCGCTATGGAAATATAGCCCTTAAAAATAGTGATTTTGCAAATGACCTCCATTTTCGATGAAACCACTTTTGTTGGATTCGGGATGTCAAATTATTTCTAGATTCCAAAATTCATAATTTTTGGAGTTAATATGTAAGTGTGGCAGAAGAAAACGTGTTTTGTCAATTTTAGTCTATTTGGATCAACCAGAAAATGGCCATTTTTCAAACGGTCTCCAAATTCGACGAAATTAGTTTTTTTAGGACCGTATCGTCAAAACATAGCTAGATTTATTTTTCTGCAATTTTTGGAGTCCGTATGTGGTCCCGGTAAATTAAAATGTGCGTTTGAATTTAAAATATAATGATTTATGTTTTAAATTTAGTAGAAACTGATCGTAACAGCCGATTGGGTTATGATACATATTCATTGTGTTCAGAATGGGGTATTTAGCTAGAGGCGACATTCGTTGGGTTTGATTTGGAGTTCAGAATCATATTAGGATAATTTTTGAATTAAGTAATAATAAAGTTTTCTATAAATACCCTAAAAAAATCCATCAATCCCTAATCTATTAGTCGGCCGCCACTTTCCAATTAACGACCAGAATCCTTGGAAATTCATCCTCAAATCGCGCTCAAATTCAACAAAGAGTAAATGATGAAATCAAAACAGAAATTATAAAGCTTTTCGTGCTCTTTCAATTAGTATGGCGTTGATCGATCCTTGTGTGGTATTTCATGAGATATTGGAGCTCAAAGTTGGTTCGTTCGTGGGGGTTGTAGGCGCTGTATGGAGGCGCGAGCTATACGAAGTTTAAGGTGGAAGGAGAGGAGGTAGAGACCGACGTTAACACTACACCAAAACAGTGGATTCCCAACAAGTATATGTGTTACAAATAATTTTTGTAACACTTCTATGTGTCACCAACGGCGTGTGAGGAATTTCCGGTAACACTTATAAGTGTTACGAACAGAGTAACCGCTAACACTTATGTGTTACAAGCTTATTCATTGCTAACGCTTATAAGTGTTACAAACCTATTCATTGCTAACACTTATAAATGTTGGAACCATAAGATATGGTAACACTTATAAGAGTTACAAACATATTCATTGCTAACACTTATAAATGTTGTAACCATAAGATATGGTAACATTTATAAGAGTTACAAACATATTCATTGCTAACACTAATAATTGCACAATTAATATTAAAAATAAAACAAATGAGTATAACATGCCTTTATGATTTCCAATCACATATATACTTCAACATATCAATTCAATATAAGATTTAGTACACTTTCGTATTTCAAATTCAACAATGTCACATTCCCATAATATTCAAATATTTGCTACATGCTTCCAATTTTAGAATACCATAACGTTCAAATTATAAAATGTAATACAAAGTTTTACTAAAGATACGTAGAATTTTAGATACTGCGAAGGCGAAAAACGTGAACCATATCACAAAGCCTCCATCCGGAAATTCACAAAGCTTGTAATATTCGTTTTGAGGACCATCGTAAATCGGCGCTTCCAAATCTAAAACTTCTGTTATGCAAACAACTTTCCCAATACTTTGCACTATCTCACTTGAGTTATTATTCCATGCCGTTGAAGGCTGTCAATACATGCAATAGGTGCTTGTTCATACAAAAAAATGAATGTGTCAGAAGTTAGGCAATTTTATCAACCTGTTAAGTGATAACTAGGTATGTACTTATTCATAATTTTTCAATAAGATGCAAAACCTTAATTTATAATCATTCTTCATCATTAAAAGGGAATATATGAACACCATGTGCCAACTCTTATGCATGCTATTGTAAGAAGTTAAAAAAATATTCGATAGCGTTGTTGATCTCAATCAACTTATACAACGGAAATAATCTAAGAACTAGCAATATATGGAAACTTGCTCGGTATTGCTTTTTTGTGTAATTTTCTTCTATAATCCTAATTCTTTTTTGTGTAATTTATTTTGGAAAAAAAACTTGCTCGGTATTGCTTGAGCGCAAAGCGCAAATAAGCGTCAATCTAACACACTTAAAGGCTCACTACTTAATCGATTTACTTTTTCAAAAAAAAAAAACATTTTGCATGCATTTAGCGCTTAAGTGATGGTTAAGCGTGTTTTTATAACATAGGTACAAATAACATCAACATGAACAACATCTAATGTGTTTCTCACAGCCCAACATCAATTGCTCAGAGATATTTGTGTTATTCTATTTAAAGTATCTGGGAATTACAAGGACATGTACTAAATATAGATATAATGCAATGCTACCGCAAAGGATATATCAAAATATAAGGGAATAGTATTCTAGTTGACACTTCAACCAACAAGATTACCTACCTTACTAAGGAGAAGAAATAAATAAATGCAACAAAAGAAAAGATGAAACTCACCCCGATGAGAAATCCGAAAAGAGGCAAAAAGACTATCGCCAAAAATACATAAGAAAGCTCCTTAGGAGGTCTTTTTTCTGGACTTCAGAATATGTGAGATATCTCCTTTTTGGGACCAAATCTCAAGTAAGGGTCAAGTGGTTGAGAAGGAGGACGTGGTGCTCTTTCTGATGCTTCAGGAAAGTCCAAATCAATATATCCAAGAACATGAGAGAATGAATTTTCCTGTAGAGGGATACTTGTGTGTAAATTGTAATCAAAATTGATGTTTCATAAACCCGATCCTTATATTCCCTTATAAGTGTCAAAAAATATTTTCCATATAAATGGATATTCATATAACACTCTATTGACATGTTATATATATAGCTTTATGTAATCTAAGCTTATTAGATATGGAAAAACGTTTAGTATAGAAGCCTTAAATCTCAGACTCAATTATACAAAGGGCACATATATGGTAAGTTGTTGCATTCTTCCTTAATTGATTGCTTGTAACTACATGCTTTGGACAGCGTTAATTGAAAGAATAATAACCATTATTGCGCCATGCCTGAAGCATTATTACAAAATAGAAATTAAATTTATTTATAGGATACTCAGTTCTTTGGAATTTATGTAGACATTTAAATCTCAAGCATTTGTATACCTACACAAATTTCTGATTTGAGGGTGAAATTCAAGTCATGGTGGAATATCATTTAACAATTATGATATATAAATCATAGATAATCTCCGTGGTCAGTATAATCAATTTAACCAAACAACAATAAAATTATTACCTTTCAATTTTTGTATGTCTAAGGCTTCAGCTAACCATTCAAAGCAGCAGCAAGTCGCGTAGAAAAGGGGGCAAGAGCTAGAGACTAGCCCATAGGTGTGTGAAATCTAGAGGAGCATACATTCCAATTGAAAATGTCTTTCTCAGTAATAGATGTGAAAACACATTTAAATTAATAAAGTTTGTTACGATCATGAGTTTTTTTTGCAATAAATACCTGATGAAGTAATGGTGTTCATAATTGCTAATTCATATATTCCAATTGAAAATGTATAAAGAAAATCCTAAGCATAATGTAGTAGTGTTATTTATAACATCAAAAGGATGTTGTTATAGATATCAAGGAATATTTACTCCATTTGGTTAAAGCAGTAGGAGAAGTCTTAACTTCAAAAGGCTATTGTTACAAATATCAACACATATTTAATCCATAAATTAAATAAATTTAGTGTTTTGGGATTTAAAAAAAATGAAGAATTATCGTACATGTGCTAGGTAGATTTGAGAATTTTAGTATTTAAAGCAAAATGGATTCAGTGCTCTATAATTTAGTGCATTAAGTATTTTCGAATATCAGAGTTCACTACCCATAATAAGTTGCAGGAGTTCAAAACTTAATGCTTCAAGTATTCCAATCTTTCAACGCATACTTAATATGCATTTAATCAATATAACTCTCATATTGTAAAGAATATATAACATTGAAATTTGACAAAGCAACTTACATGAATAAGTACAGTACCCATGAGCTGTACCATTTCTATGCACAAAAATGAGTAGTCAACGAATGATTACTCTTGGTTTATAAAGAAAATGTAAACTCATAAATGGTATAATAAATTATTTAAGAGAATTACAAATGATAAAAAATAACTTGTAGACTAGGGCCAAATACTACTTTTGCTATTGTACGCCTACGATCTTAGAACTTAATGCTTCAGGGAATTTAAGATATGCTCTGCAAAAATTATTAGGATTTTAGAACTTAGTGCTTCATGAATCATAGATTTAAGATCCAAAGAATATTTAACCTATAAAACTCCTATATTTAACTTCATCATTAATTAAGTAGACACATAATACATATTGAAATTTGATAATGTATAGGCCACTTCTGTTATTGTATAGTCATGACCTACTTTAATTACAAATTGAAAAACCGTCGAATTAAAGAATTTTAGGATTTACTACATAAAGTAGTGATAGAATTTCAGAATTAAATGCGTATGCATCTTAGTATTTCAAGATTTGTTGAATCTACATTTACTCAATAAAACTCCCGTATTTAATTCTCAAAGAGCCGAAGTTTATTTCCTCAAGTTCATCGCATATCTTGGGTTAATTATATAGCCTATATCAACCCATGTGATGTACCAAGTTTTTATCATTAAAGTGACTTATATGCACATGAAATAATTCATACTTTCATATTCAAATATAAAGCTCCAAAGCAATAGTAGTGTGACAAAAAAGACATACTTCCATAAATTCCTATGAATTCAAAAAAAAGAACAAAACATGAATTGAAAAGCAAAGAAAATATGTCTTTTTAACGAGATACAAACATGAATATGAATATGTGTGCATATTTAGAGGGCGTCCGCACCTGTGTATATGATTAGTTTAACATGATAATAAGCAGAAATAACCTTTATCGTACCAATTATAGTGAAAATTTTGAAGTTTATATTAATATATATTGCAATAAATCAACAAAACATTTTAAAAAATTTGACAGTAATGCAAACGTCCATGACTCAAAACATCTGCAGCAAAATCTATGTTCATGATTAAAATTTAAAAGTGCCCAAAAAGGAAATGTAACAAAAAACAAAAGTTGCTTCCTTTACATTCATCTTATTCAATCAAAAAAACTTAGAAACAATCACATTGTGGAAGTAAATGGTTGTGTGTATGTGTGTGCATAAGCACGTGTGTATTCCATACTTATATACCCACCTCCCCTCAATCACACCCCCCCCCCCATGTCTTTCTCAGTAGTAGTTATGAAAACACCTTTAAATTAATAAAGTTTGTTACGATCATGAGTTTTTTTTGCTATAAATACCCGATGAAGTAATAGAAGTTCATAATTGCTAATTCATATATTCCATTTGAAAATGTATAAAGAAAATCCTAAAAATAATTACTACTGGCGTAGTGGAAATATAATGGTACAGGTAGCGAAGATATTGTTCAAGCAATATAATTTTTTTTACATAAGCTCCCTATAGGCATTGAAAAGAATATTACCTAATATTTTTCTATTTGAGCAATGTGCCATGTCAGCTCCTTGCATTCTGGAAGCTTGCAACAGAATCCTCAACATTTAGTCCGCAGAATCATTATCTGAATTTGCACGATATGAAGATCAAAAATAATTCAAACGTCATGCATAAATAATGAAACCATAATTTTTCTTCATAAATATCAAATATTTGTTGCGCCAAAAAATTTGGAAATGCACTAACAGAATAATATTTCAATAAATAATTTTATTTATAGCATTTTGCATTTTATTTCTCTACTTATCACTCATATCCATTTATCTATAAACTAATTTATTGTCACTAATTGGCAAATAAAACCACATACAAGTCTGAATTATAGACATATTAAATAACTGGTTTTGAGCTCATTGACATGCTTTCAATCTGAACCAACCAGTTCTTGTAGTGACCCTGGTCGTATGCCCATAGACATATAATATTGTATTCAATCAGAGTGAAATAAAGCATGTGTTTAAATTTAGTCGGATAAATTTGTAAAATAGGAAGCTTAATAAACTTACAGTATGCTCTGAGTAAAGAAAATCTATTATTGCATCATAATATGAATGAAATGCTTTCTTAATTGTTTTCTTCTGCTCAGTAGTGACATTAAGGCCTCTAAAGAACTGTTTAAATAAATAGAAAGTCAACATAACAGAACATGCAATCTATTTTTCTTTTCCTAGCATGACAAATTGTTCTGAGACTTTATAATCAAATAAAATATCATATACAAGCATTGCTCAATTACAAGTTTTCTAAAATAAACTTGAGTATATAGAGAAAGAAAACTTTCGATCCTATTAACTTTTCCAGCTTCAAGAAGCCTTGCTGCTATAATGCGGAGCACAACTATTTCCCCAATCTCTGTGTTTTTCCTAGCACAATCCCCAATCATAAACTAGAAGCTTAAAATTTGCATGTCATTATACTTGAGGAAATCAAAGTACCAAATCTTATAAAATAATAATGACATATAAGTAGAAGAACAAAGATAAGTGTAACCTTGTAAAATATACCTTCAACCTCTAATTCACGAACATCTAGTGGCAAGTTTCTAACATACACAGTGCGACTTAAACGGCCACTCATAGTTGATATGTAAGTCCTGAATATAAAATGAGCTATAATAATATCCAATAGAGCGTTGCTATTATTCAATCAACATGATTGACATAATCAAACTGGATTCAGGAAAATAAACATTAGACCAGTAAAACATAACTTGGAACAGGTGTATTAAAAGCAAGGAAGCGAAGCAAGAGGGTAAACCCTCAATACGAATGGTGCTCCTCAAGCTCCATTTTCCAATATCCATGAAAATCTCCATATATAAAAAACTGAAAATAAATGCTGACTAAATCATCCTATGACCAAGTTTCCAACATATATAGTGCAACTTAATTGACCACTCATGATTGAAAGGAATTGTAAACCCTGTATATAAAACTGCAGAAGAAGGCAAGTGTGTACACATACTCATCAAACATGTTTTGAGTGGAAATGCAAGTGAATGAAATGTTTCTACCACAAAATCAACAAGAGTAGTATAATTTAAGTTCTCACGATGGTGAAATTTCCATACACAATTTTCAAGAAAATGCATCAGAGATTTCATATGATACCTCCATCCACTGATTGCAACATTTAACCCTTGTCATTTCATACGATACCAAGACTCGATTGACTATCCAACATCAGACTTAACAGAATCGAAATACATCAGGAATCGAAATACACCAAGACTCGATTGACTATCCAACATCAGACTTAATAGACTCGATTGACTATCCAACATCAGACTTAACAAAATCGAATTAAACCATATGCCATGCAGGATTAATTGAAATTTGAAAGTGAAATCGAATTTTTTTTACCTGTTATCGTGAATCGAAGAAGCCACCGTGATTCCTAGGAGCCCCAATTCGAAGTCACGGAGAGAGGATTTGAGACGCTAATACCGATTTGAGAGACTAGTACCTGATTTCCATCTTACAAGTCCATTCTGGTTATTTGCGTATGTTGCGGCCTGGAAGGAATAAGTGTTGAGGACTAAGCGTTGAGCATCCAATTAGGGTTATGTTTGGCAACTTACACTTTTGCCCTTAGAAAATAAGAGTTGACCAAGCATAACAACACATAAAAGTGTTGGCACATTTTTGGTGACACATTTTTGCTACCGACACACATATTAGTGTCACTAGTCTACAACGCATATAAGTGTTGGCAGTTGAAAAAAAATAAGAGTTGCCAATTAGCCATTATGGTGTAGCGGTTGGAGTGCTCGCTGATGGTATTTTAGCCGCCTGTAGCTCGTGCGATGGGGGGTTTAGAAATGGAACGGTTTTGGGTTTGGAGAGAAACGACAGGGGGAGAAGAAGATGAGAGCAGCGGCCCCTTCTTTGATTATCCAAAGTAATTAATTTAATGAAGTTAACTATGGAAACTAATTATAAGTTTAATTGTATTATCTTTAAATTGTTGTATCTTATTCAAATCGAAACAGAATTTGGCGAGGTTGGAACCGTTGGAACCCAAAAATCGAGCTCTACACTGAAACAGACCGGAACAAATTCAGAAGAAGTCAGGATTTTTGATTGAATTAAACGCAGAGTTTAATTCAATTAAAAACAATCATTATCAACGATTTCAGAACCAACCATTATGGGAATTTCTCACTAAAATTTTCTGTATAGTTATTTATTTTATAACTGCATATATGAACTGCTCCCCGTCATCCACAGACCATGGACGATTTATTTGATTGTGTTGTGACTGTGAATTGTATATATATGAAATGTGAAATGTGAAAATTTTATATACGAAATGTGAAATGTGAAAATTATATATACGAAATGTGAAATGTAAATTTTGTATATATGAAATGTGAAATGTGTAAATTATATATACGAAATGTGAATTGCATATATATGAAATGATCAGTGAATGATATATGTACGAAGCGGAAAAAATATATATGCAATGAGAATAAAATAAAATTATATATACGAAATGAGAAATGTGAATTGTATATATATGAAATATTAAATGTGAATTGTATATATATGAAATATTAAATGTGAATTGTATATATATGAAATGTGAAATGTGAAAATTATACATATGAAATGTGAAATGTAAATTGTATATATATGAAATGTGAAATGTGAAAATATGTATGTATATGAAATGTGAAAATTATATATACGAAATGTGAGCTGTAAATTGTATACATATGAAATGTGAAATGTGAAAATATATATGTATATGAAATGTGAAAAATATATATATGAAATGTGAAAATTATTTGATTGTTAAAAATATAATTTTTAACATATATATACACTGTATAAAATTGTCATGTACATGGAATATTCAATTTGGATATAAAATTGAATATGAAGTTGAAATCATTTTCAAAATGAATTTAAAATGATTTATAAAATACGTTTTAAAAGGAAATCAACGAAATATATATAACATATATATATATTTAATGGCCTGAATAGATAGAGTGCGCTGTGCAGCGGCAGTTCGCGAATTTCGACCATTGACTTCGAACGGACATTACGGGAGATCCGACCGTCGGATTCTCCTAAAACCAGAACCGAGTTGGGTTCATATCGAAAAGAGATTTCCAACGAATACAAGAGATTTGAAATCTAACAGTTGGATATGAAATTATGCCCAAATCAAATTTGGAAAAGGTCGTTGTAATTGCAGTTCGATGGCCGTTATTGTAAACCGACTGTACGGGCCTTGGTAAAATTATTAAAAATATCAATAATTTGGGTAAATTCATAATAAATGATTTAGAAAGAGTTAGGATGAAAAATTCCATGTTTGTAAAGATAAAAATATATTTTTATCGAAATGTACTAGTTATGAACTAGAATTATGAAATCCAATATTTTTAGATATATAAATTGGATTTGAAATGGTTTCGAAATAACCAGAATTTCCTGTTGTATATAACGGTGTTGTATACACAATTATATGATTTTTGTTTGATGATAACAACCAAATATATTTCTATTATAAATGTGTTTGGTACTGTACTGTTATATATATACATCACAGCAATGAATATAATATTTATATTTAAATAAAATACGCCTGTACAGAAATTCAAATATTAACACAGTATTTTATTTAAATAGAATATTTTATTTCAATATTCAAACAGTACAAATTTTATACTCCACTATTTGTACATCTCAGCATTGCAATACGTTTCACACTCACAGTTTCTCATTCAACACTCATACACATTTTACACTCAGTTGTACATTTTTCATCTATACATACACTGTTACAAACACTCTTTAACTGACACTGTTCTTGACTTCATTCTTCAGTCTTCTGTCAGTTCAGTCCAGTCATCCCCGCTTACCTGTCACACATGAAACAGAAACACACAGTATACTGCAATAGAAATAATACTGAATATATGCAAATATAAATTTTGTTTTTAAAATTTTATTTGCCTCAGATTTCTGGTGTGTTTCTCATCATTTTTCATGACTTGATCTGATAAATCTGCGTCTAGACAGACAGTTTGTATATGTACAGGGACAGGAATTTTTTTTTGATGGCTGCAAATACACACGTGTATAAAAATACACGTGTGCACTGCCACGCCAACTCAGTGTGCAACTGAGGAGTAGCCACATGGACCTGCTCGACTCAGTGCAACACACAGACAAGCCATACATGAACGAGCATCTCAAAAGCAAAGCATATATACATATATGTATACACACACATACGTGCATATATACACATATGTATACATGAATGCAAAATGGTCGAGCACAAACCAATGTGATAAAGTCAAAATGAAGGGTTCAGCATGGTCGAGTCAATATCAAAGGCAGTTCTCATATGAACAGCTCAAATCAGTGTGATCATGGCAAGTAAATACTCAATGGACTGTAAACAACATGGCAACAGCAAACTAACAAAGTCAAGGCAGCAAAACAATCAAGTGCTACCGATATGAAAGTGACAACAAAAGTGGAGCATATACAAGCCAGACAACATATTCAAGAAAAGTGAATCAAGATGCAAACAGCCGAGCAACTATTCAAGCAACTCAACAGTTAAAAATAAGCAAGCTCTAGCCCAAATGAAAGTGCCGAGCAAAGATTACATGGAACATGGAACTACCAAAAACATGGCAGTGACAAGCTACAGCAAATCAGTATACAAGATCATCCAAGCAACATAGTGATGCACAAAAACTAGTGCATGAGTCAACATTGGAGCAACAACATACAAAAGGAGATTCAGCTTGCTTATAGGAGATCATATACAAATCTGTTTAAGGACATAAGTGGTACAGATCAGCAAACGCGAGACTCATGTTCAAGTGCTACAAGAAACGTCTCCTGAAATTCAAATTTGGCAAGCTACAGGCTAATCAAGCAACAAAATTTTTTTTGGCAAAGTGTTTTAAAAGGTACTGCAAATTCAACCGAGGTTTTATACATGGCAAGGTCTTTATTTGTTTCCAGAATTACAAAATGTCAAAGACCAGAAAATCACAGTTGTTTTTTCAAGACCGAGCCATAATCAGTACCACGCATTCATCAATTCAAAGACATGGATGTCAAAAAGAGAAAACCATTTAATCAACGCAAATCAGGGAACTTTTCCAATCGTGTAAAGGAAACCGCACAAATCAGGGAGCAAATCAATCGAGCCAATAAGTGAAATCAGGAAATGCTTTTTAGGGTTTGTATTACCCTATATTCACTACCAATTCATTCCAGGTTCATCAATGAACACACACAAGAAGCTCATCAAAATCAAGGCGAGCAAAAGAGGAAAGCACCGCAACAAATTAGGCCAAGTCATCTAAACGAAATCAGAGAATTTAAAGGATTCAAAAATCCTATTTATATACAACCATTCTTCATCATCGGCAATTTGTCAAGAGATTTATCGAAAACCCAAGCATCAAAAAAATTCAGAGCATAAATCGAAAAGAAAAACTCAGAAAACACTCACAATTTTTCCATTGTTTTCGATCAAGCAACATCTCAAATCGAGGAACCAGCAAGCCGCAAAGTTTTCAAGCTTCAGAGATTATCAAATTCATCACGCATCAATTCAATTTGGGGACATTAGGAGAAACCCTAGCCGCCATTAATTTTCTCCAAAGAAACAAAATCGGGGCAAAGCAAATGAGAATGGACGCAAACAAATGGGCCGGCCATGTTTAAATGGATAAGGGGATGACCCATCATTTTAAACTCTTTTTTGTTCCTCTAGGGTTTCTTTTGTTTTATTTTTTAATTGTTTTGTTTTTTAGTTTGTGTTGTAAAAATCAAACGAACAGGTGTCTAGATCTGTAAAGTCTAGGTAAAACAGTCAGGGTGTTGACTGTCAGTTTCAGAGTCTGTAAAATTCTGGGATACGGATTACGGGGTTGTAATTCGGGGAAATCTGATCGAGGAAACATCGGTCAGTCTACGGTTTTGAGCGTAGGGTTAGAATAGGAGCAGGGTTTGCAAGTGTACATGGTCTTGTATGCGGGATCTGTTCTATCACCTAGTAGAAACCTTAGAAATGCAGCAGTAGGCAGGGTTTTGCCGAAGCTGGGTATATCTGTGTGTGATTTATTTTCTGCATTGCTGTTTCTGCTATAATCTGTGATCTATTTATTATTTTAATATCTCGTTAGAATTTTAATTCAGTTAAAAACTGTGATAAACCCTATTCACCCCCCCCCCCTCTAGGGTTAATCTAGATCCAACAAGTGGTATCAGAGCAGGTTTTTAACTCTAGAGTAATGGTGATTCCTAGTTGTCAGTCGATAGAGAGTCAGTCCAGTTCATCTCCAACTATTTTCACTGGAACAGATTTTTTAAACTGGAAATCTGAAATGGAATTTTATTTAAAATCTGTTAATATTAAATGTTGGGATGTTGTTATCAATGGGAGTGATATGTCTGATAATAGAAACATTGTTTTCGATTCTCGTGCTATGAATATCATATTTGATTATCTCAGTACAGAACATTTTATTCACATATCTCATTGTTTGACTGCGCAGGATGTCTGGAGAACTCTAAACACGCTCTATGGAAAATCTGACGACTGCTCAAAACCCCAGAATGTCAACTCTGATTCAGATCTGTGTTTAAAAGGAGAAACAGATGAATCAATCGAAGGAGATTCAACAGACGATGAGACAGGAAATTTTTCATACGAAGATTTAGTTTATATGTGTACTGATCTAACTAAAGCTGTTGATAAACTCCAATCTAGAAACAAATCTCTGAAATCTAAAAATCTTGAGTTGACCAGCAAAATTGATGATTTGGAATCACAACTTGAACACTTTAAAAATTCCTCAAATTCAGATTGTAAAAATTGTTTGAAATTGAAAACCAGTCTTGTTCATCTCAATAAAAATATTCAAAAGTTTGAAAAAGAAATTCTGATCTTAAAAGAGAACAAGATTGAGTTATCAAGTTTGAATAATTGTTTACAAAAAGAATTTGAAATCTTTAAGACAGATATATATTCCAAATTTGAAATTGCTGAAAAGGAGAATTTGTTGAAATCCGATTTGATTTTGAAAGAACTGGAAAACGAGATTGAAAAATCCAAGAAATTTGGGTTTAAAAAACAAAAACTTTTTGAATCTGAGATTGTTGAGTTCCAAACCAAAATTAATTTGCTTAAAGAAGAAAATTTGGTTTTGAAATCTGACTTTGAAAAATATAAGATCACTGAAAATCGTGGTTCAGATTTATTGAAAGAAAACGGTGATCTCAAAACAAAACTTCAGCAACTTGAAACAACCTTGGCAAAATTTTCAAACAGTGAAAAATCTTTAAATATGTTGTTGAAAAATCAATTTTCTTCAGGAAATAGAATTGGACTTGGTTTTGGAAAATCTGAGTTATTTGAAAAGAAAAGTTCAAACGATTTTAAAAATCCTCTAAGCAGCTTTGAAAAGAATGAACTTGAAAATCTGAACTTTGAAAATTCCAAAGGTTTTTTGAAACAAAAACAAAATGAAAAATTGTTTTATAATAAACCATTTAAACATATCTGGATCCCAAAAGGAAATAAAACGAATTCAGTTAACTTCAAACAGATTTGGGTTCCAAAAGGTACAAAGGTAAATTTAGATGGTTTGTTATATAGACAGGTTTGGGTACCAAAAGTGGTAAACACATATCAGAGTGGTTTTACAAATTTTGTTAGACCACTCGATCCTTTAAACTGTTAGGTACCAAAGGAGGCTGAGGAACTGCTATGCTGAAAAGAGATTGATTTCAAGTTGCTCTATATTTCTGTATTCTTTACAGTACCTCGGCCAAGACTGATGAGTCAGAGATTCTGGTTTACACTGATTTCAGGTATGATCTCTGAACTTGTCCTTGTAAATATTCTCGTTTTTTTTAATCTCTTGTTTATTTCTTCTTCTATCTCTCTCCTGTTTATTTTCTTTGTCTGTTTGATTTGTCACTATCATATCATTTTAACTTCTTGGGCTTCCTTAACTTCTAATTGCAGTAATCATGATCTTCTGGAAACTTTCTTTATTTGAATAGAATTCTGATGTGTTAATTATTTCCAGATCTTGACTTTAATCTTGTAAATATCTGTAATTGTTTTGAAGTTTATTTTCTAATCTTTGAATTCATAACAGTGTTGATGCATTCTTGTCATATCTTGAACATTGTTAACTTGAATTCTAAATTTTTTTTGAAGATCTGAAAGTTTAATGGAATTTCACACACCGCTGCTGTTTTGAGTTTCTTCCAATTCATTTTGGAAACGCTTAAAATATTATACTCATTACAGTACACTCTGTTATTAATCAGTTGTGATAATTTCAGAAATTTTCAGATTGGCTTGGATATTTTGAATTGTCTTGAATTACGGTGATACATCTAGAAAATCATCTTATATTCATGATCATTTTATGGTTGAAATCTATTTGTTTGAAATCATCTGAAATTCTTGATATTTTGAATCTCACATACCTCTTAAATTTGAAATTATCGATCTTGTGTGAATGATTCATTATATCTCAAACTTGACATTGATTCAAGTGATTTCAAATAAATTATTTTTTAATTTCTGGTATCATGAATACCTCTCAAATTTGATGTAAATGATCTGACATTTCTATTGGGCTTGTAAGAAATAATTTTTGAGAAATTCTTGAAAAGTTCTTTTTGAAAATGGTCTTTGGAAATCATTGATATTTCATGATTAATTAATTTAAATATTTATTTGTTTAAAATCATTTGAAATTATTGATTTATTGAATCACACACATATCTTGAATCTGACATTAATAATTTGGTGTGATCGATTCATTGAATCTAGATTATTTCATATTCATCAAATGATTTAAAATAAATGGTATTTTTAATCTTGGATCATGAACCATCTTCTGTGACCATCAGAAATGTCTTCACAAGTGTGCTTTGAAACCAACTGTGTGCTGCTCTGATACTGTTTTGAAAAATGTTTATTCTGAAATCATGTTGCTCTGGTTAGAAGAAATTGACCTGAAAATATTTTTTTGATGACTGCTTGTTTTGGTATCAAATACATACCATGCTCTGATACATGAAATTAATTTGATCTGCCTGGGCTTTGTATTTAAAATTCTTTTGTCTGTGATATACTTGTTTGTCTCCAATGTCTTGTTACCATCCTCATAAATAAAGACTACAAGTGGTATCAGATTAGGAAGTGCTGAATTCTTTTTTCTTATTCTCATCATGTATATATGTTTCTTATCCCTCTTGTCCTCTATAGCTCTTCATATTCCTCTTGTAATTGATTTTCAATTTTAAAATTATTTATTTTTTATTCATTCAGAAATTGAAATCAATATCCAAATTGTTCTGTATTTATAATTCATCAAAATATATCAGAATTTGAAATTGTGATGAATTATGACTGCAATATATTTCACAACAAGAGGAGATTTTATCTGGATTTTCATGATGGTTGAATATTTATTATAATATCTTTGAACTGGCAATTATTTCACAACCATCCTCATTACCTATCATCATTCTGCTATCCATAATAAAAATTGTTCTTAATGTGGAGAGTTTAATATTTTTTTTAAAATCATCTTGAATAAACAGTGAAAATATTTGTGATGGAATTGTGGTTATATTATCATTCAGAATTAGTGATAATTGAAAATTTGCAATAATCCCGGTACAGTTAGTCATATTTCATAATATAATTAATTTAGAAATTTATTTCACAATCCATTCCTGTACCTACCACATTTCTATCATACATATTAGTTTTGTATACTGAGGAGTTTTTCATTTTGAAACTGAAAATAATATAATATTCAGAAGTATTTCTCTAACCTCATTTAAAAATCCAAGCTCTGGTTATGCATGGTTATGAGATTACTTATATTTAAGCTGCAACTGATCTCATTTAAAAATCCAAGATCTGGTTATGTGTGGTCAGTGTGCTCTTAAATTAAAAGAAAAAGAAAAGAAAATAATTTGCTAATTAAATTCGTATATGAATTTCTCCTTGGTATATAAAAACTAGCCTATCAATCCATATTCTAATTTGTGAAATGTGTTGAAATCTTATGAAGTATTATGATTTGTTGATTGATAGCTATTGGGATTTGAGATTATTTGTTTTGTCACTTAAATTGAATTATTAATTATAGTCCAAATCCATCACTATTTTTGTGTTCAATTTATAAAATTCTTCTAAAAATAATTGGAAATATATGTTTTTTGAAACTCTTCCCATTTTATATGAAATTATTCGTATATCCATCATTCTCTACAATGTGAAATATACCACTAGTTCTCAGTTTATTATGATTTTTGTTTGACTGATTGAGATTTATGATGACTGTTCTTCCTCTTATGCTGAAATTACATTTCTAGTCATTCTTCATCTATATTTTAAGGTCTGAATCCTTTTGATGATAACAAAAGGGGGAGAATGGATTAAGATTAAGATTTTGATTTATGAGTGAATATTTTATAAATATTTTATAAATTTTGAAAATTCATTATTTAGTTCATATTCACTCATGCACAGTTATAGGGGGAGTTTTCTGTAGTAGGGGGAGCAAATAAATAGGGGGAGTTCAATATTCACTGTCAAACACATTTATTATATTCAAAATCTTCATGTTTGTTTGTCATCATCAAAAGGGGGAGATTGTTGTATATAACGGTGTTGTATACACAATTATATGATTTTTGTTTGATGATAACAACCAAATATATTTCTATTATAAATGTGTTTGGTACTGTACTGTTATATATATACATCACAGCAATGAATATAATATTTATATTTAAATAAAATACGCCTGTACAGAAATTCAAATATTAACACAGTATTTTATTTAAATAGAATATTTTATTTCAATATTCAAACAGTACAAATTTTATACTCCACTATTTGTACATCTCAGCATTGCAATACGTTTCACACTCACAGTTTCTCATTCAACACTCATACACATTTTACACTCAGTTGTACATTTTTCATCTATACATACACTGTTACAAACACTCTTTAACTGACACTGTTCTTGACTTCATTCTTCAGTCTTCTGTCAGTTCAGTCCAGTCATCCCCGCTTACCTGTCACACATGAAACAGAAACACACGGTATACTGCAATAGAAATAATACTGAATATATGCAAATATAAATTTTATTTTTAAAATTTTATTTGCCTCAGATTTCTGGTGTGTTTCTCATCATTTTTCATGACTTGATCTGATAAATCTGCGTCTAGACAGACAGTTTGTATATGTACAGGGACAGGAATTTTTTTTTGATGGCTGCAAATACACACGTGTATAAAAATACACGTGTGCACTGCCACGCCAACTCAGTGTGCAACTGAGGAGTAGCCACATGGACCTGCTCGACTCAGTGCAACACACAGACAAGCCATACATGAACGAGCATCTCAAAAGCAAAGCATATATACATATATGTATACACACACATACGTGCATATATACACATATGTATACATGAATGCAAAATGGTCGAGCACAAACCAATGTGATAAAGTCAAAATGAAGGGTTCAGCATGGTCGAGTCAATATCAAAGGCAGTTCTCATATGAACAGCTCAAATCAGTGTGATCATGGCAAGTAAATACTCAATGGACTGTAAACAACATGGCAACAGCAAACTAACAAAGTCAAGGCAGCAAAACAATCAAGTGCTACCGATATGAAAGTGACAACAAAAGTGGAGCATATACAAGCCAGACAACATATTCAAGAAAAGTGAATCAAGATGCAAACAGCCGAGCAACTATTCAAGCAACTCAACAGTTAAAAATAAGCAAGCTCTAGCCCAAATGAAAGTGCCGAGCAAAGATTACATGGAACATGGAACAACCACAAACATGGCAGTGACAAGCTACAGCAAATCAGTATACAAGATCATCCAAGCAACATAGTGATGCACAAAAACTAGTGCATGAGTCAACATTGGAGCAACAACATACAAAAGGAGATTCAGCTTGCTTATAGGAGATCATATACAAATCTGTTTAAGGACATAAGTGGTACAGATCAGCAAACGCGACACTCATGTTCAAGTGCTACAAGAAACGTCTCCTGAAATTCAAATTTGGCAAGCTACAGGCTAATCAAGCAACAAATTTTTTTTTGGCAAAGTGTTTTAAAAGGTACTGCAAATTCAACCGAGGTTTTATACATGGCAAGGTCTTTATTTGTTTCCAGAATTACAAAATGTCAAAGACCAGAAAATCACAGTTGTTTTTTCAAGACCGAGCCATAATCAGTACCACGC